>OZ018330.1:135522539-135977539 GCA_963969495.1 Ceratothoa steindachneri
TCGAAAAAACCTCGGTATGGCACATCTTTATAAGTTCCGAGCTCGCCTTATTGCTACTTTTCAGATAGATCGAGTTAAAAAATATAAAAGTTAAAAAGTAATTAAAATCTTATGATTGCTCTTTTTTTCTTAGAATATTTTAGAAAGTAAAATTAGCTTTAAAGTTATTATTCTAGACGACAAAACTAAGTATGGATGAACGATAATAAAATAAGGGCACTGAGCCATGTTACTCACACATATCTGTTATGGAAGAGTTAACAGATCGAATCATTTGAATTTTATGTGTTTATTTGTATGAATTTTCTTACATATTTTGATTTTAATGCAGTTATAAGTTCCCATATTTTATTCTAAATAATTAAGATTTCAAATTCAAACATCTAAAAATGTTACGAGGCCAGGGAATGATGAATGATCAACTGATGGAAAGACCAACTCGAATTTATATCGTCATGGCTAAAAGTTAAAAGGAAATAATTTTGTAGCTTTAAAGCTTTAGTGCCTCTAATTATTTAGTTAACCTATTTTATATCTTCCAAAGACATACTTCAGCACTTTTAAATTGATATATCTAAGTTTATTAGGAGGTCCAACGACCTCTCCCGCATATAAATGTAAAAGAGACTCACAACCTGCATTCGGTCTGGCTGGAATTCAACTTCGTGAGCAAATCTCCATTCTTGGCTTAACGGTAGGTGGTTGATCTAATTCGTGCGCTCCAATTTCTACACCCGTATGTTCGAGGATCACCCACAGGGGCCTGATCAGATTATAATGTACGGAACTTGAATTCTTGAGAAAGATGGCACATGGTTCCTCCTCAGACTGGAAAACGCATGGATCAACGCCTAAATGCATGTCTATGGGGATATTTTGGTACGATCCGTTGGTTATAAGGGTGTCAGGGGACGAAGTTATGCCCATGAATAATTAAGTCTCAAAAATTGCTGTACGATAACTTACAGGTACTACCTACGTATAGGTAAAGGTTATGCAAATGTGGATGAATAAAATGAAAGTTATCAGCAGAGAAGCAATTCAATAGAAACATTAAAGTGCATCGAATGGGTGGTGAGATTTCTTAGAGGTTGATGGGAAGGCTGGCACTTGCAGTACAGCGATGGTAACAGCCGAGCGAGAGAGTTGTGTGAGAGACAATAATCAGCCTTTCCTTGAGTGCCAGAATTAATAAGCCACGAATTGCATGAGGTTATCACGAGTTACCATCAATATCTGTCTGCGCCATATATATATATATATATATATATATATATATATATATATATATATATATATATATATATATATATATATATATATATATCAATAAAAAGATGTGAGTTATAAATAAATTTCTTCAAACAATTTTATGGCTTTTGTAAAACGCAATTAATCGATTGGGTCAGATAATTATAGCAAAAATTGTTATAGTCGACACAGAGGACAAAGTTTTAATAATTATTATCATTACCTCAAAGCGAACTTAGCGGCAATAAAAAGATTATATATAGAATTCAGCGTGAATAACTACAACAAATCAATGATTTATGCAGTTAACATGATTCCATTGCACGACGTTTGGATCAGATAGACAAATATTAATGGCCAGAATGGGAAACAAACAAAACCTGATAATTTTTTGTTAATTCCTCTCCCATTATTAAAATAGCTTATAAATGCCACCAAAAAGCTGCCTGACTTTGGTCAAAAAGTGGGAAAGTTAAGTGAAGTGAAAATTGAGAAAATGAATTAGAGGTATAGTAGACTCCTTGGTTGCTAGGGATCGGGAGAGCGCGCAACTTTCCAGAACTTGCCCCATGTCTCCTTGGATAACACTTGGTCCCAGCATTTAGGGTTGACTAAGTTTGTTATATCAGTTTTTGTTATGCCTCTCTTTACCATTCCTCTTTCTATTTACTCACCTTTTCCTCCGGTTCTTCCTTCACTCCTCTTGTGCTGATTTAACACGTCTTTCCTCTTAAAGAACCCCCTTTCCATTAAGGTTAAACGTTCTCAAAACTAACATAGGACAACTTATTACGACTACCAACCTCACCTACCATAATATAAATTGTGTTACGTTGAATACAATGCGTTAACCATGACCTTTTGGTCTTAAAGTTGACTCATCTCCTTCAAAAGTACAGAATAAAGTTTGTGGAATGGTCAACTAAATTCTTCCTCGTTTTTAGACAAAGTTTGAGAACAATATTGAAGACAGACAGAGGAATGAAGTGGGATGATTCATTTTGTGATTGGCAAAATCTCAATAAATCCTGCAGCAAATTCTAAGCATCTTAAACTGTTGTTTCATAAAATTATTGCATGATTGAAACGTGGCTCAAAATTTGTTCGTATGACTAATTTACCCCGGATTCGGATCAAACTCATAGTCAATGGTCTACAGGGGATGAGTGATTATCTCCGCTACGCCGGAGCGTGCTTTATTCTTCTTATTTCTTTTTTTCTATTGTTTTGCTTTTGTTTGCTTGGTTTTGGCCTTTTTTTTGTTGTTTTTGTATTTTTGTTATTCATTTTTGCAAGGTGATTAAGGCGACTTTTATCCAGGTAGGCAGTTGCTAGATAGGCTCTTTGAAAAATATGTAAATCGTCTCTTTTTAAAAAGAGTTTGACCTGTTACATTAACTAACCACTCAATCTCTAGAAATAGTCACTATAAGTGTCTATATTGAAGCCAAACTAAAGACAAAAACCTCCATTTTTTCTGAGTAGGATGAATTGATTTCCGAATATTTAAGGTGTGGTACTCATTGTTAGTCCCTATTCCAAATTATTCCTTATACGGTTTGCTTTTAGCTCTCTACCAGAGGACTGCTCCCAGTGTGATGAATGCGACTGGCCCTTAAATTTACCTGTAATTGATTCTTTTATATGGCATTTACATACAATAGCGAGATCACCACTTGTCATGGCCCCTCAGATAATATTACCTGCAAGCTATTAACTCGTTCACAGATTCTTTTGTGGTAGCGTAACGACCCACTGCTCCTCCTATTAAAGATACCATGTAATAGTTTACAGGAGGAAAGTATTACCTTGACTTTTTAAAAAATAAATAAAGAAAGTTCAATTAACGTCCATATGAGATGCACCACGGTTTCATCAGAATCCAGGGGCTAGCCGGTCTAAAGGAAGGACGTACAAAGCCATTTTTTAATCTTAATTGCTCAAAAGGGATTACTTTTCTCCTCCTCCTCTCTATGTATTCTTTGTCTATAAAATAGACATCTCTATTAATCGCCCACGCCTCTTTGATAGACTCAACTCTATTCTTGGGAGTGGTGTAACAAGTTTACCCTAAGAAGACCGCCAATCTTATTTGGTGAAGAAATTACCTAGTTTTTACTGAGTATCCTAAATCTTGTGTGTAGGGCGCGTCAGGCGCTCACTGCCTTATTTTTGTCGATCTCAGGGGAGGACTTGGAGATAAATCGAAAAGAGAGAATTCGATCTCCATTTATTTGTTTGTGTATCATCGACACAGGGCGTTTAGTCGGTGTCGAAGTTGGCTATAGACTCGTCTGGGTAGTCCATATTCGCGATATTCGCAGTTCAATCCATTTAAATCACGTTAAAACGGGATCTTGAATATGATTTTCCATCAAGAAATTTTAACTCCCAATTTCTTATATTTTTTTAAATATTTTTACGTTGAAATGACCCCTCAAGGGGGTAAGTCTATTCTGTACAGGTTGTTTAGAATGGTTGTAATGTTTCCCCCTCTCCAACCATTTAGGGAATGAAATGTTTTCCATAGCAATCTACTTAATGCTCAATTGTTTTATTGCGGTTTTTAATTCTTTATTTCTTTCCTTTCTCTTGTTATCCCCTATTTTTTTCCTCATTTCTGGGTAGACCAAAACTGTAGGAAAGAGAAGTTGTTAAAACCCCATTTCCAAATAGTCAGACAGAGGAGTTCATTGAAGTGATAAAATAAAGGATCGCTAACAGACGAGAAATTTCATCCTGTGGGAAAATGAAGAAGAAAGCAGGCACATTTCTGCATTCAAGTCTAATCTTCAGAAAAGACTTTTTATAAGTTTCGTCCAAGTTATCTTGAACGCAATGTAGACGCCTTCGTGGATTTTGATATCGAAAGATCTAATTTGAAAAGTCAACCAAAAATACATCTAATTCTCTCGATTGGGAGAACTTTCTTTTAGCTGAATAAAAAGAAACTCGCGGAAAAATGGAATAAAAAAGGGATTCCAAAAGGGTAGGTTTATCTTAACCTATATAATGGAGAGACAAGAGATAATTTGAGAGTATGAAATGTTAAACTCGCCATTCTATTCCTGTCCATATTTTAAAGATCATTAAATAAACGAACGCGCTCGGGATCTGATATTTTGCTACTCTTTATCGGCGGGGTACTTCTGCATTAACGACCTAATGTAAATTTAAAAGGGTGGTTGTTAAATTAGTCTATTGATAGCAAGATATTCATACATTTACATCAAATTAATGATAAACATAGTAGAAGTAAAATTTTAGAAGTTACCAAAAGCAACATTTTACGAATAGTGGAAAAATCTTCAGTCGAGTGACGACTTAAAAGAGCCCAATGCTTGCGATTGGATCTAGATTATGTTTGCCAATTAAGGGGTCTCTGTGCTTCTGTAGGTCCCTGTAAACTTTAAGTATCGGTAGAATAGAATATTGTTTCCTAAACTTTTTCCGCTCTTTACGAACACAATTTGCATCAAATTGGTTTGTTCCAAGCGTAAAGAAATAACCTCCTTATTAATGCAGACACCTTTCAGAATTTAGCCACATTCACTGTAATTAACAAACGAGTTATACTAAACGTGTAATAAATACTGTTAACTTAACCATTAATGTTTTAATATTTAAGAAAGAAAGACTCAATGCAATAATAGAAAATTGACAGAATATTGTCTAGAAATATTTTGGTTGTTAACAAAATTCATCAGTGAAATGAGTCAATGATGAGTAAACAAACGTAATTCATCGGCAAATCTTTTTTAAATACATGTTTTGTATTCGTATATATTCGGGGAAGTCATTTAGTGTGGAGCAATTGATTCCCGAGTATATTCGGGAAAGTTTGTCACGTGGCTAAACTAGAATTTATTATTCTGAGTTCCTTTATAGAGTTGGTTTTTCGAGTTGGTATTCAAGTGAAAACCAACGTTACCAACACTACCAGTCATTGGTTGATAATAGTCTCGTGAAAGAAATGATGAAGTAAAGGAAAGTGAAAACGTGTGGAAGCTCCAGAGCAATGATATATTACTCTTAACTCTAAGGACGATGTGACTCGCAACTCTCCTGAACACGTTAATTTTGGGGTTGGATTGACTTGCTATGTACTGGATGCGGGTTCTGGTGGTTTGACCCACTACTGCAACCACTATAACACCTTCGCAACTAAACAGAAAAGGTGGTTCAGTTCTAGTGAGAGCACCTTCACCCTAAGCTCCTTACGTTTGTCACTTTAACACCGATACCTACAATATTTGCGCTCACTACGACAATGATTAGCCACCACCGCACGTGTGTGAGTTGTAGTGTGAAGGTATCTGTTTGAGGACCTCCTCGACCCCAGTGTGTACCCTGCAAGCGGTGCCAGCATGCTGCCGCTGACATCTGGAGAATTCCGTGCCACCCAGGCCCCAATGCTCAAGGGAGGATAGGCGGCTCTATATCTTCCATACAGTTTCACTTCTTCCAACTTCACCACTTTCCTTACATATCTCTCCTTACAAACATTCTTCGAGAGATGCCTTCGTTAGTTTTAGCTTTAAATTAAAAAATACTTAGAAATGTTGATCCATTAAGCTGGTGTAACAAATGGATGGGCTCCTTACGACCAAAGCAGAGCGACAATCAGCGAGGTCATGAGTCAAATTTCGCAGAACAACGAATAAACACGTAAAAAGGGATAGTTTAACACTACCTACCACCGGCACCATACGTACCATCCTCTAGCCCTTTCTACCACTTGGAACATTTTATTATCACCTGCACCGCTCGCTAGTGCCTACACCATTCGCTACCACCTGCACTATAAGTATGTAATAGCTGCTAGCATGTGTACCTTCTTCAACCTCCTTCTACCACTTGCACCATTTACTATAACCTACAACACCTCCTAACACCGACACTATCTACTACTACATGCAATAAATTTATGTACCATCTGTTACCCTGTGTAGCATCTTCTTCCCCATGTTACCACTTGCACCATTCATTATCACCTGATACCACCTATGCCATATATTATCGCTAGCTAGCACTTTTATCCTCCCCCTTGACTTCAGATACCTCGAAGCGAAGGCTGTGAAATCTAATGACCAAACGGCTTCCTAAGTCAGGGCTTGTGACCCCGATAAATGCTGCTGGATCATATCGACCAACCTGAACTAAATCCTTTTTCCCTCACCAGGGTCCCGAAACGGCCTACATTCGTTGTCCCAGTTCTACTGGGATGAACCTGCACCGACCTTCCCCAAGTTCCTGGCGATCCCGCGAAATCTCTCAGCAATGGTCGGCGAATCGGCCTACCTCCCTTGCAGAATCGAATTCCTCGCCGACAGGACGGTAGGCCCGATTTTCTCTTTCTATTTTGGGTCTTTTTGATGAAAGGGTCTGAGGCCATATCCAGTCAACATGAGAGGTGATGAAATAAATATCCTTGTCATCCTGAGCGCGCTGTTTCGATAAAAACACTGGCGCCTTCAAGGGAAGGAAGAAAAAGAGAATAACATAACAAAAACAAAGTAGTTTTAGTGTCTTTAAGCGCGCCCAAATCTGAGGGAAAATGATTTGTATGAAATAATTAAAAACCTTTGTTAGTGACCTTCATAGATGGCTAATATTTGCAGTCCTTTGCCGAGGAGGATTTTAACGGATGCTTCTGCTATGTTTATTCGGCCGAAGGGGAGAGAGGAAGATAATGAAGTGCACACAATAATCAGAATAACAATCCTTGGTATCCTCGAAGGCCCTTGGTACTTGTCCTCATTGTAGGAGGAGGGTAATATTCTCTTTTGTTGCTAACCAGTAATCATAGAACCCTCCTTGGTTCAGCGTCAGGATTATGTGGATTTGAATAACCTCATAGGGGACACCAGTAGTCCATGTTTGGAAATGTGGAGAGGAGCGCCCGCATAGGAGATAAAAGTACTTCATCGGCATGGTTCGGGGACAGAGGGGTATATTTGGTGATGTGAAGACGGGAAAATAAAATAGTGGTGTAATGATTGTCTCTCGGCGTGATGGTGCGTTTAAAGCTCCTTACCTCCGCGGGGAAAAAATAGTGTCTGCTAATAGGCGGCCATCTTGTGACGCAGCAGAAAGTTCCGTGTACGAGCTCTCTAAGCTAGAACCCATGCCTCGACGCTAGAACTCTAACGCCGTATCCAAGAGGCTAGTGAATACTCGTCGAAATGCAGTACCCCGCCTCTCTCTGCCTTCGTTCTGTCGGTCGCGTTTGTCCATTTTGAAGCGATGTGACGAAAATGAAGTTTAACGATCTTATGAGGAGTGACGCGGCATCTATAAGGGAAGACGACGCCTATATGAGGGAAGGCGCCGCATTAATTCCATACATGATTTCGTAAGTTCTTCAAAAAAGTTCGGGCGAATCATGAAGTTTGTTAAAAGTCGCTGAATCGAATTATTGGACATAAAGTTAATTGCAATTATGCCTTTCGTGAAATTCGAGAGGTGTATGTATACATCTTACTATATGCATACATACGTACATATAACCAATTTTAAGGTAATTTTATGACAAGAAATGTATAAAACTACTAAATCAGATAATGCTGCTATATATATTCAACCTTCCCTATTAAAAGCTTATTAAATCACTCCTGGTACGACACCCAATTGACCAGGAGTTATTTTTGTTAGTTAACTGCCCGGAGATAACTCACTGGTATCATAGATTTTAATGACTAATCAATGGGGTAGGTTCCTAAACTAGGTGGGTATTTTAGGGTTCCAAAGAGAGTAATCTGGCACAATCAAACTATTGGTATATTATTGGAAATCGCCTTTGAAATTGATGCACTTCTCTAGTCTCTTCTTCAATTGCGAAAATCCGTCCCTGAAGAATAATGGGTTGAATCCCTCCAAAATCTCCCTGACCTCCTCCTTGGTCTCCTCGTCATCAGCGAAAGAGATACCCCGCAGCTGCTTCTTCATATGTGGCAAAAGATGAAAGTTTGAGGTTGCCAGGTCGGGGAAAAAAGATGGATGGGACAAATATTCGAAGGCGGAGGACACCAATTTTTCATGACCACTATGCTCTTGCGTGTAAGTGCCTTTTTCTGCAAAAATAGAACACCTCAGGTCAATTTCCCTTTGCGTTTCTGAAGCAAAGCCTCCCGAAGCTCACCCAGTAGATCTGGGTAGTATGTTCCATTAATGGTGCCGCCATAATCGTAGAAGTCCACGGGGAGGATCCCTTAACGGTCCAAGAATATTGTCACCATGACCTTCCGGGATGACATCATTACCTTGAATTTACGTGGAGTTGGAGAAGAGAGATGCTTTCATTGCTTAGATTTGGTTTTGGTTTGTGGATCAAAGTGAAGAACCCTCGTTTCACCCTTAGTTACGCTTCGGGCCTTGAATCCCTCCAGATCCGCTCTCATGGGAATCAACATCTCCGTTGAAGTCATTATCGGGTTCTTCTTCTCAGGCATCAGCATTCTTCGGACCCATTTGGCAAACACCTTGGAAAGGTTGAGGTGATCGTGCAAGATGGCAACAATGGATCCATTACTTATCCCCAGTTGAGAAGCAATGTATCTCACTGAGATTCTTCGATTATCCATAACCATCCTTTCCACCATGGTAACAGTTTCCCTGGTGACTGCAGTTTATGGATACCACTTCGAGGGTCATCTTCACAGGAGTCTTGGCTTTGCTTGAACAGAGCATCGCAACGTTTGGCAGTAGAATAAGGTAGAGCACTGTCCCTTAGTGTTGTCTTCAATTCCTGATGAATCAACTGCGATGCTTTCCATTGAATCATGGAAAAATTTATCACAGCCTGTTGTTCAACTTCCCTCATTTTGCAGGAAGGCACCACCGTAACTAAAGAAAAGTCACCGTTTACTACTGACTAAAATGCGCTAGGAGGATGCCAGCCCGTCCATTACCTGTTAGAACAGGTATGATCGTGATCCAGCGGCGACGGTCACCTGTCTCTCCTCCTTGTATGTTAGGCCAAGAACTCAGTAAACACCCTGGTACAGCTTTCCGATTATACATAATCTAAAGATTATGATATTTCACTTCCTTATATTTAAAATATTCCATTGGTAATTATCTTATTTTTTGAGGGGGGCGGGGGGGTATGCCCTTCTGAGTAAATCTTGGAAAGAGGGAAATGACACAATCATTGCCTTATGATTAAAATGGACTATGGATCAAAAAGGTTTAGAATTGACTGATGGGAAAAACTGACCGCAGGCCGAATTTGACCCGCAACACGAAATCATCTTGCCCTCAGGTCTTAATAGAAATATTCAATCATTCCGGCCGCAGGCGGGTTTTTGAGGACTTTTGTCATCTCGAATCATAGAAGAGGCATGGACAAACTACGATCATTTGGCGGGAAACGACTTTCTCTCACTTCTTTTTGTATCAGCGGTGTTACAATACCCTTTATGTATCCATATGTGTTTAAATTTATAAACAAAAAATATACAAAACAAAATAAATAAAAAATAAACATTTAAAATAATATGTTTTAATTAAAAATTATTTGTAGTTTCATTTTTTATATATATATATATATATATATATATATATATATATATATATATATATATATCTATATCTATATATATATATATATATATATATATATATATATATATATATATATATATATATATATATATATATATATATATCATAGCTCCCGATTTCCTTATGAGGCAGAGGGGTTGACAACAGAAAATGGCTTTCCTGACGATAGATTTAGCACGCCATCTGCTCTAAGACAGACCCTAGCTCCTATGCAATAAAAGGTTGCCAGCCCTTGATCTATAGCGTTCATGTCACTCGGGTTGTGCTTTGTTGACGCTAGCAACTATTAGGTAAGGATATGCAAGGCCAAGAGAAAAATAAGACATTATCTGCATTTGGTTATTATTTGTAATGTTTAACTTTATTACTGAACGTTAAAGGGCTCATCTTTATTACTGAATAGAAGAAAGTGGTCATTTTTGCTATTAAGCATACAAATGCTCATCTTCGCCAGCGGCCGTTGAAAGTGGTCCCCTTTACTACACTGGCCATGTAAAGAGATCATCTTTATTACTGGCAGTTGAAAGGGCTTATCTTTAATGCTGGCTGATAAAAGAGCCTATTTTTATGACTAGCTGGTAGACCTACTCAACTTTACCAATGACAGCGACAACTGCTCATCTTTATTAATGGGCGCTCAAATTGCTCATTTCTATTACTTGGGGTTAAAAGTACTGAACTTTACGACTCGCACTCGAAAGCGCTTATCCTTACTGAACTTCATTAAGATGTTTATAATACTACACGGGGTCGAAAGTGCTCACCTTTACTGGAGTTCATTATAGTGCTTAGATTACTAATTGGCTACTAAGTGCTCATCTTTATAAATGGTAGTTGAAATGGCCTATCTCTATTGCTGATCATTGCAAGGATCATATTCACTACTGAAAATTTATGTTTTCATCTTTACTACTGGGCAATGAATGTGCTCACCTTTAATACAGGCTTAGGAAAGTTATCATTTTTACTACTGATAGTTTAAAGTGTTACTTTTACTCCTAGGAATTTAAATTGCTCATATTTAGTGATAAACGTCGTTAGTGCTTAGCTTTAATACTAGGTATTGAAAGTGATAATTTTTATTAATGGGCAATCAAAGTGCAAATCTTTACTAGTGGCAGGTGTGGAACTTTTACAGCTAGTCTTTTGAAGTGCTTATTTTTAACATCACTGGCGGTTGAAATGGCTCATCTTTACAATGGTTGTTGAAAGTGTTCACCTTTAATATTTGACGTTATGGTGTCCATACATACTACTAGTTATTGAAACTAAAGTGCTAATATTTACTACGGACCAATAAAAGTGCTCATCACTACTACTTGCCCATGAAAGTGATAAAATTCCCAATGACTTTCGAAAGTACTCATCTATACTATAACCGTCGTGAGTTCTCATTACCAAGGGAAATTGAAGTTCTTATCTTTAGTGCAAGCCGCAGAAAGTGATTCTCTTTATTACTTACTGTTCGTTGACATTACTAATCCTTACTCGTGATCATCGAAAGGCATTATCTTTATCTATGATAGTTCATCTTTACAGCTACTCATTGGAAGTGCAAATTTTTACTACTGTGATATGAAATTGCTCATCTTTGCTAATGACAAGTAGAGGGCTTATCTTTATTGCTGGTTGCTTAAAGTAATCATTTACTACGGTCATTTGAAACTGCTCAGCTAGAAGTGGAAGGTTCTCATCTTGACTACTGCCAAGTGAAAGGCTCATCATTACTACTGGCAGTTTAAACCGTTTATCTTTCCCAGTGGTCTTATATAGGACTCATCATTGTTATCGGGCGTTCAAAGCGCACATCTTTACTAGTGAAAGTTGAAACTGATCACTTTTATGGCCGTTCGTTAAAAGTGCTTTTCTTTAACACAGGCTGGTAAAAGTGCTCATATTTACTAATGACCGCTTAAGTGTTTATATAGACTACTAATTGTTGAAAGTACTCATCACTATTACATAACCATGAAAGGACTTAACCTTCTTAATGACCTGCGTAAACTCTCAACTTTACTATTGGAAATTGAAGCGTTAATCTTTAGGTACTGAAGTTCTTTGAAAGTGATATTCTTTACTACTGGCTCTTGAAATTGCCCCTTTTTACTAATAGCCTTTGAAATTGCTCCATCCTGATCGGTAAAAGTGCCCATCTTTATTATTCAACGTTGAAAGTGCTCATTTTTACAATTGGCTGTTGAAATCGTTACTACGTATATTGAAAATGCTGAGTTTTAGTACTGAACGTTGAAAGTGCTCACTTTTGATAGAAAACGTTGAATAATTTCATCTTTACTACTAATCTTTGAGTGTGCATCTTTACTGTTGGTTATTTAAATTGCTCGTTTTCACTGATGGCCTTTAAAGGTGGCAATATTTACCACTCGCAAAAAAGTGAGCATATGTTTTTATGGCCATTGAAAGTCCTGATCTTTACTACGAGTACTTACTGCTGATGGTCACTGACTGTAGAAATTGCTCATCATTCATTACGAGTAGGGGTTTAAAATGCACATATGTATTACTGAGCGTTGACAGTAGTCATCTTTGCTACTGCCGGCTTGGAAAGCTTGTTATTGCTAATGTATGTTGAAAGTGTTGACCTTTACTAGAGATCGTTAAAAGTGCTCATCTTTTCTACTAGCCTTATAAGTGCATATGTTTAATATTAGTTTTTGAAAGTGATTATCTATTTTATTATTGTATGTTGAAAGTACTCATCTTTACTCCTCTAGTTGTTGTTGCCCTTTTGTGAGCCGTTTGGTTACAAAGGCTGATTTGTTACCGATTTTAACTATCACTCATGGGTAACCAGATAGGGTTCTTGGATCGGCTTGATGTCTACCGATTCGATTCTTCTGGGAGTATCTTTTCCGTCAGGCATTAACCCCACCAAGGAGTAGAGTTATCTTCTTTCTTGATTGAAGGGTGTTTTCTTGATTGCCGGCTGGGGAAAGCTGATTAGGGATGTGTTTTAGGTTAAAGAAATCTTCGGTGCTGGATTCAGTATTATTTATTCGGCGGGTACTTGGAAAGTCTTCAGATGTATCTCTCTTCACTTCAAGGTACTTTCCAATTTCCCTTTTATCTAAATGGGTCGTCTAACTTGCGTAAACAACATATACGTATGAAATTAATTTTTTCTATATTCGATATGAGTTCCAAATAACATTATATTTGTAAATTCTACTTACATTAATTTATTTTACAATATTTTACGTTATTATAGAATCATACAATTTTTTTTAATTTCACATAAGTAATCAATGAGATACTTTTCCTTAATATCTTTGATAAAAGGGGTAAATAGTTAGACCATTTAATAGGTTCAAATAGAGATGGGGGAATTTGGTTTATTGTATATGGTTTATTTAATTGAAGATAAATTAATTTTACGTAAATAAAACGCACCATTATTTTAATTTTTTTTCTATAAGATTAAAGTCATTTAGAGGGACAAATCTTATATTACACCTAAGGACAAGGTGACGTCTGGTCAACATCCCCTTAATATTTGCCAAATGTCACCATTTCTCTCTTTTTAATGCTCAGAGAACATGTTCTCTTTATATCTTTCGTTCATTTGATTAAACTGAAATATATGAGGTCAATGGAATGTAATTATTACCCACTCACGTTTAGATATTTGTACAATTATTTAATATAAAATATCATATTCCTCTATTTTGTTTCTTTTTTTAAACATAAGTAAAGTTCCTCGAGTTAAAAATAAAAAGGATTTATTTAGAGATAAATGTAAGGACATGCTTAAGAAAATGACAGTAATTTAGAAAAATATGACGGAACTGTTTATTATTTTTACGTTAGGAGATATATCGATAATAATGTTGGCAATATTTACTATTATAAAAATTCCTAATTGCTTTTTGGGCCGAAAGCGGAACTTCAGGAGAAAGGTGATTTTACTCTTGAGCTTTAACACTCCTAAGATCCAGCACGAGCTCTACTCATTTCTTTAAGTGTTTTGACAGTATTTTTAGGCACTCGTTATTGTTTTCTAGTTTTTTATATTTACTAATTGTAGTTTGCATCGCTTGAACATATCACACAAGCTTAGGGAACAACAAATAAAACTTCCCTTTATTTGGCCACTGTCTATTCAGACTCTTAAAAAGAGACGAATTACGAATAAGGCAACAGAGGCAACAGTGATCGTTTTAAACTACTTATTATTAAGTATTAATTTGCGTCAAATGTTATTTTGGTTTGACGTGAACCCATTATAAGATTTCAAAAAACACTTCAAATGCTCATTTTTGATGTTTCCCGGAGTCTCCTATTCCAAATTGAAATATGAACTCAACATACTTCCCTTAACGCACACGGAGCTTAAAGCAAGGTAATGTCTCTATTTCTAAAAAAAAAAAAAAATTCCTACACCTATTTTATATATATATATATATATATATATATATATATATATATATATATATATATATATATATATATATATATATGCAACCATATATTTCATGGTACTCCGAGGTTTTTGTATAATATATTTTTGCTAGAATTCTGATACTCAAATATGACCGTTCATACGCAGGAGCTGCAACAAACACCTCAATAAATGTAGCTTAGGAGTACGGAATTGAATCTAAAATTAATTATAAGACGGATTTCATCCAGTAAATTTGGTCTAACTATATTAATATTTTTATTCCTATAGCCAGGCACAAGACTTTGCACTATTTACATTGTTTACAAAGCTGAATACGCACTGAACTTACACTAGGATTTTTTGACACCATTATTGGCATTAGGGAAACCTTTATTATTATTACCAGTGAAGCACTGTGCCCGAAAGAATGGCGTTGGTTCGTCTGTCAACATTATATCTTGACCCAGAGTTAAGAGGGGTAAGACGTTATGGATTGTCTATCCCCTTGACATAGATGCCCCCAATAACTGCTGATGAAATCTTTGTCCTCTTATGTATTCTGTATTATTCTATTTCGGAATGATGGCATGTCTTCTTAAGTTGATAGTCTCTTTATTTCTTTCTTTCGTGGAGGGTTGATCTTCGAAACATATTCTGGTGTTACAATCTATTCATTTTAAGGTACGAGGGGCAGTCAATAAGTTTTGCAATTCGGATATAAGGAAAACTGTTTTATTATTTTTCAATATAACTACCCTCAACTTCAATGCACTTGCGCCACTTGTCCCTGAGGCTTTGAATTCCCGACAACCAGAAATCTTCCGATCGCTGTTCAATCCACTCCTGGAGGGCGAGCTGGACATCTTCTTCGTCCCCAAACCAGCGTCCAGATCTGGACTGTAGGGGAAATGGTTGAGCTCCTCGAATCCGCACTCGCGTAGGGCAGCCTTTGCAACTCTGGCTTCCGAACTTTGACGACATTGAAGTTGATCATGGGGCGTAAGGTTTCTAGGGACCCAACCAGCAGAGACCTTGATCATGGCCAAATTGTGTTGGATAATGTTGATAACAATTCCATGTGATATTCCAAGTTCTAGATCGATTTCTTCGACCTTTACTAGTCGATTTTCGAGGATCATCCTCTCCACACGGGCCACATTGTCCTGGTTGGTCACGTCTAACGGTGTCGTAGACGGGGGTCATCTTCATGGGACTTACGACCATGGCGAAACTCTCTATTCCAGCGAGCAATGGTTGCATAGGAAGGGTCGGTGTCGGTGTACACTGCAACCATGCGTTCATGGATCTCTTTTGCATTCTTGGCTTCCTTGGTCAAATATTTGATCACTGCGCAGTGCTCAACCTTCTCAATTGCTGAAAAATTTGTGACTGACGATCTGCAATCAGCTACTGCTTCTTAAATAGACGAGGCAGGAGCGTGTGGCGTCAAGTCCTGACTTGTAATAACTTGCCCTAACACGCCCACAAACAGCCACCCCCCTTCCTCTGTTTTGCCCTACCGATTCGCAAAACTTATTGACCGCTCCTCGTACTTTTCAATATCCCTTTTATGTAACTTGGCCATATACACTGCAGCAAACAGCAGATACATACGGAATTAATTTTTGTACAATCGATATGAGTTACAAATAACATTAAATTTGTACATTCTACTTATATTAATTTATTCTACAATGTTTTTTATGATTTTAGAATCTTACATTTGATAGTTAATTAATCATAAGTAATTAATAAGATAGTTTTCCTTAATATCTCATTGATAAAATGGATTAATACTTAAGGCGTTTAATACGGCGTGTACAAATATTCGTGCGAAGACGGTGACTGCGAACACTACAATTCTAAGTACTTTGGTGTGACCTCCGCAACCCTGTCGAGGTGACTAACGGCTCATCTATAACTCAGAACAATTAAGATAAACACCAAGTCTCATGGAATCACTCATACCCGTGAAACGCTTAGCAGGAACATCTCCTTCATCTTGCGACTCCAAAACCCCCGTATACTGCAAATGGCCGAAGCCGTATTTATCCAAATGAATAAACCAACAATCAACGTGTATCTCCAGCCAGAGACCATCCTGCCGACAGCCCGATGTCTCCGTGGTGGCCGTCACTATTACCAAATAACATTTTCCTTGAATGTGATTGGTCGAAATTCTAACACGTATGTTAAAATTTTTGCAGCGCTTATGTTCGAATATTTGCACTATCTACCTATGATTATGTTTTAAATTTTCACAGCGCTTATGTTTAAAATTTTTACTGAGCTCACGTTCAAAATGTTGCAGCCCTTACTTATGTTTAGTTTTACAGCAACTATGTTCAATTTTATGAATATATATATATATATATATATATATATATATATATATATATATATATATATATATATAGTGGAGTATCCTATATCTAAATCGAGCCATCCCACCCTTCAGCAACAGAAAAATGTATGAACATACAGTTCGCGGATGACATAACACAAATTATTGTGTCACCGTACAGGCACGGACAGTTCCCAGCAAGAAGAATGGGAAAAGAAAAAAGAAGGTTAAACCAATATTAAAGAAAATGGAAAATAAGCACTAACAAAGACAAATTCAAAATTATTCCAGTCCATAGGAGAAAGATATTAGATATATACGTAGACGACATAAGATACGTATACAGCGATGAATGCAAAGTACTAGGACTAGCCATAACAAAAATAGGTTACAAGAAATATGTAACCGTTAGAATTGAAAAAGGCAAAGTTGGACTTAACTTATTATACAAACTAAGATCCCTCAGCCGCCAGGATAAGAAGAAAATCTATAGATTAATACACCAGCTCACACTAATCTATCCGACAATTGCGATGTTGCACTTAATCAAGAACGAACCTATTAGAATTACAGAGGATCCAGAACAAAGCAATGTATCTCATAACAAACACGATAAGGATAGAAAGAAGAAGAATGGAAGATCTACACAGAGAAGTAAACATTGAACCTCCCAACAAACTAATACGGAAAAGAGCGAAAGCAGTCATTGTAAGGAAACGAGGTGAAATTGGAGAAGAACTAGCAACTAAATTGTGCAAATGGCTAGATGGGAACCGCATAGCCTGTTTCCGAGCAGCATGACCACAATAGACAGAGAAAAAATATAGAGGATATTGTTACTTAGAGAACCTAAACCTAACACATATAACGACAAGAATAAAATCCTGATTGAGATAACTGATTGAGACAACCTTTAGATGAAACCCGATTAAGATTCACCGATATATACCAAAAGGAAAGAAATTTCTACAAAATAAATGAAGAATCAGAAGAACATGAGGAAAGAATTGAAAAATAAAAGGAAATGCAACCAAAACAGATACTGTAGATAGAGTCACAGAGTAGGCTAACAACGAAGACATACAAAGGAAAACAACAGCAATAAACCTTATTAGTAATTCACTTTCAATCTAACAACAGCTTGAACGCCAACAACAACTATCACAAATATCATAACAGTAAGACTTGATGACAATTATTTGTAATTCAGGCTCTTACTCTCCTACTAAATTATTAACTTAGAACTATTTAACAACTGCCAGAGATTAGCTTGACCTCAAAGCAACTTGCAACTATCGAACCTTCTTCCTTTTCGCCTTATTCCCTCACTACTGTCAACTTCAATATGCTCTACATGAAAACGAGGGTGGGTAATACACACAGTGGCATTAGCACCGCGTTTAGATTTAGGGTCAAGACCACCTAGCTCATCTATCTAATCTCTTACTTGTTTCCCACAAAACTATCTTTCTTCTTTCTCGCCCTGTCCTTCTCCTTTTCCCCTAAACCTTCCCACCAGTGCCCGAGGGCACATAGAGGGAGGCGAATGGGGAAGCTGGGTAAGTCCGAGTTTTCCCACCCGCCTCCCCTCTTTGCCCCGAAAGGAGCAGTGGGAGACCGGAGGGAGGGGCTCGGACGCTCTATTCTTTTACTCTCTCTATCACACCTTTTCTCCTTTTAAATTGAGACAGTCATTATTTGGTTGTCATCATTCGGATTCTCCTCCGCGCTTCGAATAGTCAGTTCTCGGTAAATGCGGCAAGGCCAAGTGAAAATGACCTCGCCAAACGTTAAAATATTTGATGCAAAATACAGTGAAATCCTCTGGTGTAATAGTGAAGAGTTTTAAGAATGTACCAAAGTGGAAAAGTAACAGTACCTAAAAGTATATATAGTGAAGTACCAAAGACCAGCAGGATTCAAAAGAAGGACCAAATTAAGGTAGTGTGAAGGTACTAACTTTTTCCCCCTTTATCTACTTCACCCATCACTTTAAACATGTTCAACTGAAGTGGACCGAATGGATAGGGAAAGGGGAGAAGGCTGCCTTTACGGGTAGTACGGGATGGGACAAAGCCCGCACGATAGAGAGAGAGAGAGTAACGGAGACGATAAATGGAAAATTAAATGTAGCCCTGATCAGACTCATAAACTCGTACTCCGGGTACGTGGCGATGTGCTTTCAAGACGAGGATATATAAAGACTAACACGGGAAGAAGCGAGGAAGGATGCTGGAAAAGATTCACATGAAGCCAGTGAACCCACCTGTGATCATGGTTTAAGAACAGTCATCTGTAAACAAACTGATCAACAAATAGGTTCTAATACAGCAGAGGAGATCAAACGCGAAGCGGAGTATAAGCAATCGTGGGCTAAGGTGTTCAAAGTCGTAAGTTCAAGCAGATTTAACAACCTATTAAAGATTTCATTCGATGATGTAGATACTGCTAGAAAGGCAAAATAACAAGACCTACTAGCATTCAATCTGCGGATCACTCCCTCTCAGATAGATACCAAAATTTGTACAGGTCTTAATATGCTCAAACTGCCTGGCAATTGAGGATCATGAACAACAGGATTGCATGTCTGAAAAGAAATACTCGGAATGCAATCAAGTGGGTCATGGGCATAAAGAATGCAGGAGTGAGGTATAGAAATGCCATAACTGGCAAGGTCCTCACGGAGCAATGACCATGAGTTGCCTAGCAAAGAGACAAATTATATTAAGGAAGAAAGAGATGGTAAGAACAGAAAAGAAAACTAAAGACAATTTTTCGTATGCAGGAGCAACGAAAGAGGGACCACAGGTAATCCCAGACGCACAGGCAGGCCCAGCAGCATAGGTGAGTCATGTGTCAAACCTCATGGTTGAGAAACAATCTATGGAGATTATGGCCATGATAATGTATGCTCAACTGGCTAATATTTTGAATCCGAGGTGTTTCTCGAGGGAACTCAACACCTTACTGGAGAAAACGGTATGAAGGGGAAGCTGTGGTTCACGAAGAACTCTCCATCAAGGGACATACCTAAAATAAAAATATTCTGGAAGGAAGAGGTCGAAGAGGAGCTTGAGAATGAAGAGGAAAGTATAGCGGTTGAGGAGAATAAGAAACAGGTGAAGAATAAAAAGAGGAAAGACTCAAACTCAGAAGCATCCACTACAGAGTTAGAAAGTAAAGGGGTAGAGGAAGCAGGGACAAGTGAAGTGAAAAATAGTAAGAAATGGGACTTAAGATATTCTAAGAAGGAAATAGTAGCAAAGAAAATGGAAACCGAGAGCGAGAGCGTGAGCACGAAATTACAATCGTGTGAAGAGGCAGACGTAAACATTTACACCACTATGGGCAACGAATTCCCCAAATAATCTGAATATGGTATATATCATAGACGGATTAATACATAGGAGATTTAAATGGTCTCACCGATCAGACTATCCGACGGCTGTAGTCCAAAGATCTATATTTGTTGCTTTCTGAGGACAGAGAATTTCAGGAAGTTAAGGAACGGAAGAAGGAAGAAGTTTAGACTGTTAATAAGTAAAGAATTGTGGATTAAAGAGTTAATAAACTGAAGATAGTCGAAGTGAACATCAATGGATTAAAGGCCAAGTAAAAACATTTCTGGAAGCGTTGGGAAAGGAAAAGCCTGATGTAGTAGTGATGTGTGAGCATTATTAGAGTATAGGGAAGTATGAGCTGAAGTTGCAGCATCATTATACCTACACGAAAAGTCACTCGAATGAAAGGTTCGATGGTATAATAGTTGTTGTAAAGAAAGTTATAGAGCATAAGGCCTTGGAAGAGTTGGACGAGAGCTATATGGCAATAGAACTGAACACCCAGACTGAACAGTAGTTATAATGGGGGGATACTAACGCCCTAGAAGAAACTATTTGCCCCTTCATAATTTCATTGGGTATTCGGAAGAAACACTCCAGTGATTTTCTTTGGCGACCTGAATGATCGCTCAAGGCAGTCAGGATATACCTCAGAGAACAGAATGGGGAAAAACCTAGATTTATTGATAGATAGAGGTAACAACAAGGAAAGAAGGTACCCTAGGAGACCTTACGGTCCATTCAAAGAGGGTACCTTTGGACTAGCAATCGAGCGGGCACAAGGCTGCTCAATTGTTTTGCGTCCCTAAACGGCCACTTTTCAAGACTTTGTCTAGTCTTGACTTAAACTGGTCAACAGATTCACTGCTGACAACTTCCACTGGAAGTGCGTTCCACATACCGCAGATACTGTAAGTGAAAAAATTTCCACACAGATTGCCGTTGTAACGCTTGAGTTCAAGTTTGAAGCCGTGATTGCGCGTTCTGTTCTCACTCAGTGTGAAAATATCCCGGTAGTCAACATTGTCAAACCCTCGAAGTATTTTGAAAACTTCGATGAGCTGACCACGATGTCTACGGGTTTCCAGCGAGAACAGATCTAATTCCCTTAGTCTATCCTTATAACTTTTATGTCAGATGGAGGGAATCAGCTTGGTTGCCTTGGCTTGTACGCGTTCTAATCTCGCGATGTCCTTTCGCAATGAAGGACTCCAAAATTGTACGGCATACTCCAGGTGCGGTCGGACAAGTGAGTTGTACAGGCACAGTACAATCTCCTGGTTGCGATAACCAAACTGGCGCTTAATATAGCCTAGCATCCTTTGGGCCTTTTTCTTCGCCTCAGTGCACTGTTTCGAGAACTTGAGGTCACTAGTGATAGTAACACCCAAGTCCTTCTCAGTGTCACTCGATTCAAGAGCAGTGCCCTTAAAGATATACTAAGATTGGGGGTTTCTGTGGCCGATATGCATCACTTTGCATTTCCCCACGTTAAAAGGCATTTGCCACGTGTCCGACCACTCCCCAATCTTCCCAAGATCTTCCTGCAGGCGGGCAGTATTTCCATCCTTTGCAACGTTCATACAAAGCTTGGTATCGTCGGCACTTTGGAAATCTTGGCAACCATGTCACCGTCCATGTCGTTGACGTAGATGATGAATAGTAGTGGTCCCAGGACAGAACCTTGAGGCACCCCGCTAGTAACGGGCACCCACTCAGAAGACTGTCCATTTACCACCACCCGTTGCCGTCTGCCACTTAGCCAGTTCTCGATCCAGCCGGCTACCTTTCCGTCTATGCCAAGCGCTCGCACTTTCCGGAGAAGGCGGCGGTGTGGTACCTTATCAAAGGCTTTCTGAAAGTCTAAGTAGACCACATCCACCGCCTTGTCCCGATCGTGCTCACTGAAAACGAAGTGAAAGAATTCTACAAGGTTCGTTAGGCATGACCGTAGTGATACGAGCTGGGCCGGAGTTTTCCACGTACGTCACGGAAAGAGCAGCTAGAAAGCTGGACATAGTATTAAACAGTAGAATTTTTTTACTGTAACATGTTTGTCAAACCGGGTCCTGCGTTTTACAACGGATCACAACTCAATCGCAGTATTGCTTTACTAAGTCCAATCCAAGTGCCATGACTGGTCAGGAAACAATATACAGAGCTGGACTGAGACAAATTCCAAAATGTGCTGGGTGAATAACGGCCGCCAGTAAGAGAAGACAAAGGTGTTGAAGATATTGACAGGGAAATAGAAAGGTTAGAGTCTAGAGTAAAGTCAGCAGAGGAAGTTAGCATACCAAAGTTGGCGGTGAGGACACTCTCGGCTCCAAGGTGATCACCTGAAATAAGAAAAAAGATGCTAGAACTGGCGGCAATCAATCAACTGACGAAAGGCATAGGGCTAACTATTGAGCTATACAGGAGGAAACGTGAGCTCAAAAGAGAAGTAAGCCATCTGATGATGATAGGAAAAGAGAGAGTATGGGAGGGTTTGATTGATAGACTAGAGAATGAACGGAACCTAAGGCAATTCTGGCAATCTGTCAAAAGATTAATGGGTACTCCACCACCAAGAAAGCTAAGGAATAAGAGATACAATGGGTACATAACGAAAATAGAGCATTAAAGGACTTGTTCAGGGACCATTGTAATCAGGTATTCAACATTACGGGTGAAAATAATGAGAATTTTGATGCAGAAAACGAAACAAGGATTATGGAAGTATTGAATCTCCATCTTGGCAAGACCTACCCGCTTAACACGATCGTTCATAATAATGGGGAGGAGGATGACATTATATTCAATGGAAAGATAAATATGGAAGAATTAAGATCGGAGGTCCAGGCCTTCAAACAGAAAGCATCAAGGCTAATGAAAGCGAGCATAAGTCAGCTCCCGGAGAACGTACTGAAGGATATGTTGAAAATTTTTAATGCATGCTGGAACATCGGATAATTCCCGGATCGCTTGAAATTGCCCCAAATAGTTTTTGTGCTAAAACCAGATAAGTCAAAAACGCCAGTCCACGGGTACAGACTCATCTCACTGCTCAATTTTATAGCCAATGTATTGAAAATAATTGTATGCAGCAAATTCATTAATCACCTAGAGATCAACCGTAAGTTCAACACCCATAAGTACGGATTCAGGAGAAAGAAAGGTACGGATATGTCCCTAACTCTGATTACAGAGAAGCTGGCCAAAACAAAAGGTGAGGGCAAGATGGTTGACCTAGTGGTGCGCGACTTAGAACAGGCGTTTATCAAGGTGTGGAGGGATGGTCTCGAATATAAACTGGTAAAGATGGAGCTTGGGGACCAAAGAACCAGGCTATTATGTAGTTTCATTAGCGACAGAATGGCTTATATGGTGTTCGGATGCTATGAAGGCCCCGCTTCTACCTTATATGGCATAATGTTGCTTTCAGAATTCGAACATATAACCCCACTCAAACCTAAAATAATTGGGATACAAAATATTTGTGCTTTCTGGAGTGGATCGCCTCGTGCATAACTTCAAGGTTAACACTGGTGCAATAACTACTGTTCCCGGACAAACTGATCATAAATCGTCTGATAATATTGTGCTTGACCTTCTACAGTCAATACCAAGAGGAGTAGGATACAAAGTATATTTTGACAGTTGGTTCCACGGTCCTGCTCTACAAGCAACATTATGGAAGCAAGGAATATGTTGCTTAGGAACTGTACGCCAAAATTTACTCCTTGGTTGCAAAATGCCAACAGATATTCAAATGAAAAAACCAGGGCTTTAGCAACAATAAACGATGTAGAACTTAGAGCAGTAAAGTGGTATGGTAACAAAGGTGTGACATTGTTGATTTTCTATGCTGCAGTCGAGCTACAAACCACTGTGAAGAGGTGGGATTCAAAAGCAAAACAACATATTGATCTTTAAAGCCCGTCAGCCATAAAGACCTACAACAAATATATGGGTGGCTTTGATCTCTAGATTCACGTATGGCATTGTACAGGATACCATAAGGTCAAAAAGTAGTATCACAAGCTACTTTGTCATTTCTTGAATATGATGGTTGTACAGGCGTGGCTGCTATATCGCCCTGATACTACTTGTGCCAATGTAGGGATGAAAAGGCACATTCCACTTTTCAAATTCAAACTCGCAATATGTGATTGTCTCCTAAAGCAAGGCAAACCTGCATCCTATAGAACTAAACGGGGAAGGCCTTCCAATGAAGATATCGATGATATTCATAAAGGAAAATCACAGAAAGGCCCCACTGCTCAAATACCAATAAAAGAAGTTGGAACTGATCAGGTTAGCCATTTTCCAGAGATCAAAGAAAAAAAGGCTGCGGTGGTATTATCAAAGTGTTTTGTATGAAATAAAAAAATATATTTATGTTTTATACCAAATAAAAATTGCGTTTTTGATTTTCATCTCTAAAAATAGTCAATGATCGACAAAAAGGGTTTTGTAGTCTTTGCCAAGGAATAAAAATTTTAAAAATACCTACTCCTCTGTGTAAGAGGATCTAATTTATTTACTCCGAGTTGAAAAGTGCGTTTGTGTCGGCAATTATCAGTCACTTTTATGATTTAAGTGATTTATGTAATTTTTTTCACACCAGATGCATAGTATTGCTTTCAGGAAACAATAATAAAACAATATTATTTTTTAATGGATTTTTTAAAAATCAAGACATATATCATTTCTAAATCATTATTGTTTCATTTTTCCCCAGGCAAAATATTTTCGCTAAAAATACAAAAGTATGCCATATAGAGTTAATACAAAGGAGGGGCTCACACAGGAAAGCTGCCTCTTTCCACTACTATACGCCATTTATACCAATGATCTACCACTTCCCCTTAGGCGAGAAACAGCATATGTACAGTTTGCGAATGACGTCACATAAATTATTGTGACCTCAACTAGAACAGCAAGTAGGTGGCCGAAATACAGCAAAGGAGATCGTGAACTTAAATAGATACGAGAAGAAATGGAAGATAAAGGCCAATAGTGATAAATAATCAGTGATACCCATCAAGATGAGAATGGTAGAGAACATTGAAGTCGATGGTAAAATATATGTGTATAAAGACGAAGCTAAAGTTTAGGTTCTGAAAATAAGTAAAACCGGGTACAAAACACAAGTAGCGGATATGATAGGTGTCGTGGTATGACATTACATTATATCAATACCATATTATATCTTTGAGAGAGGACCAATAACTTGAAAGCGAACCGACAAAAGGGACAGAAAACCACGCGTTCAGACGGGCTGAGTAACAAGAGAGTGCAACGAGGTCAGGCAAATCATGGACAATGGCAAAGTTCAAGGTTATTTAAAGAGACATGTATAAAAATGGAATTTTATTTACACAAAAAAAATAATAAGAGATTTGAAGGGTAAAATTACCTTAGAGAATAAACGGCCAAAAATCACATCAATAAACGAGAGGGGGGGGAGATTAACTCGATTGGGTTACTGAAGGGGGGAGGGGAGGGGGTGGCTTACGGATGTCTTCGGTACGTGAGGTGAGACCGCTCGGACTTCAGAGCGGGAGGTTGGAGTGATGACGGTTCTCCAAAAGCAAGGGGGGAGGGTAACTTCCGGTCCAGGAGAGAGTATTTCGGTTACCCGAAATAAGGGGAGCTTCGACAGGAGTTGATGAAAGAAGTCGGAAAAATGACTCGGGGGCGATCGTTCAGTGGAATTACCTCCTGGCTGGGGCTAATTCCAAATACACAAAATAGTCCAGCTGTCACTTTGCTTTGTTTCTAGCACTTGACTTGAAACCATGGGGAAATCTTCTTTGTTCTGGCGAGACTTCTCAACTTTGTGTGTGTTCCGGGGAGTCGAGCGTTATTTATATCCGAGGCTCTCCCTGGAGTTGGGGGTTAGCGGAAAACAGCTCTACTCTCGAAGGGCCTCGAATCTTCTGACAGAGCTATTTTAGCCCGCATAAAGGTGAATCGTGGGGGACTCGATTCGAGGCTACCGCTTGTGGAAGGGGGAGGAGGGTTTGGCTTACCACTTTAGTCCTAGCCGGGCCTTTTACTGCACATTGGAGTTTCTTTCTGCTAAAGATCTTCCACGTGGGGATTCCCTCACAATAGAAATAGCTAAGGTGAAGTTGGCGCAACTAGGAAGGTTTTCACGGCTTTCGCCCAGTAAAAAGAGGAAACCTTACATGGGAATAGTCAGAGCCACCCTACTGTACCCAGCTGTTCCGCTACATAGTACTCTGAATAGTGGCATGATTATAATTCAGAAGGTACAAAACCAGGGTACCCGATGGATTAGGGGCACTAGGTGTATGGACATGAGAAGGCAAGAAAAATTACATAGGGAAGTAAGAATGAAATCGGTTAATATAGTCTTACCTGAGAGGGCAGTGGAAATCCGGAAAAAGAATGAGGGTGAGCTGAAAAATTGTCGAGAGGACAGACTGAAACTAAGAGAGGGAATCGAAATGAAACTTCACTTCCCTAGAAGCAGGAAAAAAGATAAGAACGAATCCAGTTCCAAGGTTTGTTTAAACAGAGACTAATAAGAGAGAGAAAATCGGTTTATACAGAAAATGGAAATTATACAGAAATGGTAAAATCCAATTTAATATCGATTATTTAGTCGAGAGAAAAAGAGTCAGAAGGTGATAGGAAGTGAGAAGAAATGAAAGGAAAGGACCATCCAGTCACTTGGTAACTAGACAAACACCTCCTCACTAACACATCCCTACATTTACTTCTAATTTTAACACTATACTGTCATATCTACAGCTAAATTATACCTTCATATACCTTAAGAACCTTATCTAAATTATTGTCATTGCTAATTCCCTGAAGATGACATGCCACGGTCAAAAAACGTCTCGGATTCAATCATATCTTTTGTGAGTTGTTTTTCTCGCATCAAGGACCCAGTGAAACAACTTATAAATAAGGAGAATAAGAAAGTACAAATTAGAGTGAATAACGCTGCCATTGCAGTAGACTTTAACAGTATATATATATATATATATATATATATATATATATATATATATATATATATATATATATATGAAAATTAATGCAATATCGCAAGAAAAGATGAGGAATTAAACCACATTCTCCGAAGACAATTTAATTCACAACAGTTTCGGTGTATCTTACACCCTTTTTCAACTGCACTGGATAGAAAATATAAGAAAAAAATGCATACAAGCATAACAGGTAGTGAAATATCCCCTCTTTTATCCCCAATCAACTACTTGTGGCTAATCTGGAGGGGGGTTAGGCCTAAACATATTGAAGGGCTGACATTTTACTATTTTATTTATTTGCTTTCTTATTACAGGATTAAAAGAAAATTGACCCTCAGATAAATTTAAATTAGGAACTGGCGATATCAAGCTCGATTCTACGATTCTTCTCTTAACATAGTTAGCCGATTTGAATACCATTTTACTTCTATTGAAATCGTTCGTATGATTTTTGTCTCTAACATGGCAAAATATTCCACTGCTTTCGCTGCTCACTCTAATATCTCTTTTGTGTTCATACAATCTCTTGTCTAGATTTCTCCCCGTTTCCCCTATATAAACTTTATGGCAATCGTTGCATGGTATTGCATAAACTCCTATGTTAATATGTTTTTGGGGTTTTCTGGCAATCATCAATTGGTTTAAGGAATTATTATATTTAAAGGATAGATTAATACCCGCTTTTCCAAATGTGTCCTTTAAACTATTTAATTTATTATTAAATGGCAATGTTATACATTTGTTGAAGTCATTAGTGCGGGAAGGCTTATGACCATAGAATATTTTCCTAGCTGCAAAATGGGCAGACGATATGAACCAATCGGGGTAATACAAATTAGAAAAAATGGTCCTGATAATGACAATTTCTTCATCTAAATAGGAAGGATGAAATATTTTGTATGCTCTAAGGAAAAGGTTAGAAATTACCGATTTTTTAACAGTATTATCGTGAAACGAAAAATAATGTATATAGGCATTCGAGTGGGTTGGTTTCCTATACACGTCAAGTTTTAATTCATGGTGATCTTTATTAATGAGTACATCTAAAAAGTGTGATCTATTATCATATTCCCATTCATATTTAAATTTGATGGAGACATGCAGATTATTCAAATTATTAAAAAAGGTATCAAAATCATGGCCATTAGGCCATACAGAAAATACATCGTCAATGTACCTTAACCATATAAAGTTAGGGGGTGAAATTGTGGGAAGGAGTTCAGTCTCAAAATATTCCTGAAGAGACATGCCAATATCGGAGATAAACTATTTCCCATGCTAAGGCCAAATATTTGTCTATAAAACTAATTATTTACTCGAAACACATTGTCAGAGAGACATAATTCAACTAAATCGATAAATTTACTCGTAGAAATGGGAAGATCCAAATTAAGTCTAGGCATGATTTCCCGCAGAAGGCCCATGGTTTGGTCAACCGGAACTTTGGTGAACAAAGAGTTTACATCAAAGCTCAAAAGTTTTCCATCCGGTAATTGCAAGTGGTTGAGGCGGTCAACGAAATCTTGAGTGTTCATAATGTGTGCCGCTGAGATTCTTCCAATTGCTGGAGATAAATGCTTGGCGAGCCATTTGGAGAGCTTATAAGTGGGAGAATTAATATTGGAAATGATTGGGCGTAAGGGACATCCCTCTCTGTGGGTCCTTGGGAGCCCATACATATAGGAAAGTAAAGGGTTCGTACTCCTGAATTGTTGAATTAAATCTGCGCTTTTCAGTATTCTTTTCAATTTGTTGTTGAAATTGGTTTTCCCAAAAGATTTCAGATTGCGTTAAATAAACTTAAATTTAATAACAACATTGTTATTCTAAAATCCAATAAAACGAATCAGTTAGTTATTTTGGAAAAACATAGTTATAATGATAAACTAAATAAACTTCTTAATGATGTGAACACATGAAAAGCTACAAAGTGATCCACTCAATAACAAAACAAGCAATTTTAACAACAAATTGAAGAGAATACTGAAAAGCGTAGATTTAATTAAACAATTCAGGAGTACGAACCCTTCACTTCCCTATATGTATGGGCTCCCAAAGACCCACAAAGAGGGATGTCCCTTACGCCCAATCATTTCCAATATATAGATGTATTGCATTGTAATTATTAACAAACTCATTTGTACATATTTTTATGGTTACTCCACCTAAAACATTACATTCCTGTCTTTTGTTTTGTTTTAAGTCGGTACTAAAGTTCTTCGAGTTATGGAATGAAACAAATGATTTAGTTAGATATAAAACTAAGGAACTTCTTACGATAATGACAGTCATTTGGAAAAATATGACAGCTGTTTATTCTTTTGACTTTAGGAGAAATATAAATTATAATATAAACGGTATTTACTCTTATAAAGTTTACTAGTTGCGTTTCGGGCCGAACGTTGAACTTCAGGAGAGGAGCGATTTTAGTCTTGAGCTTTTACGCTCCTAAGATCTGGCACTAGCTATCCTCATTTCCTTAGTTGTTTTGGCAGTAACTTTATGCGCTTTTTCTTATTTATTAGTCTTGTATATTTAATAATTTTAGGTTGTATTGCTGCACAGATCACACCAACTTAGTGATCAACAAAAAAATCGGTCATATCACCACCGTCCATTCGGAGTCTTTGAAAAGAGTTAATATGACTGGGGAAACAGTACGTCTTTTAGAGTACTTATACATTTGGATTCGCTTAAGTCAAATGTTATTTTAGGTCGAAGTGAACCCATTATCAGATTTCATAAAACAATTCATGCTGCTCCTTTTTAAGGTTTCTTTGAGTTTCTTATTCGATATTACAATGGGGACACTACATTACTAACAATTGAAAGTGCCCATCTTTATTATGATTGTGTTGAAGGTACTAGCCGTTAAACAATATTATATTTACTACTGACCATTGAAATTATCGATGAAAGTGTTCAGCTTTACCCCTGATTGTTAAAAGTGCTAATATTTACCAAAGACTCTTAACAAGCTCACTTTGTTACATCCCGCTGAAAGTTCTCATCTTTACTACGCTCCGTTGAAAAATATTTAAAATTACTAATGACTTAAAACTGTTCATATCTAATACTAGACATTAAAAATGCTCATAATTACTACTGGCATTAAACGTCTATATTTACCACTAGCCCTTTTATGTGTTAATGTTTAAACTACCAATGAAGTTATTCCTATTTACTCCTGGTCATTTAAAGTGCCGATCTATAATACTTAGCATTGAAATTGTTGGTCTTTACCGCGGTATTTTGAAACATCTCAGCTTTACCATAGCCTTTGAATTCTTATTCTTTACTACTGTCCATTAAAAGGCTCAACTTTACTTCTGGCCGTTAAAATTTCGCACAATTTGTTGTATCCGCACGGACCACGAGAGGGTACTTCTGACTTTTTTTACCAGAGGGTTTGGTGTGTGTTAATCCAAATTTGGGGTGCTTTTCTCCCCTTTCCGACCCACGCCTCTTCTCACGATAATATCGTTGCCTCTGGTTACTCTGGTAGGTAGACTTAGAGAAATTTGAAGGGGCCTTATGATTTTAATAAATTTATCTACTAATATATATTACAAATTGTACACTCCAACAGTTATGTAAGTTAAAAAAGTTTATCGTTTCATTCAACAATATGCTTCACATGACGTTTTACTTATTGCCAATTAACACTCATTATAATTCTTCTTTTTCCACGACGGAATGCATTGTTTATAAGGTTCAGGAGAATATGATTTTAGTTGGATTTACACCACTTTACAAGATTTGGTTGTACTAACCGTTGCTCAGAATGACAAAGCTGATTCCGGAGGGAGAAGAAATACATTTGTTACATTTGTTGGTAACTATGGACACAGAGCGAAGAATGACTAAAGATGTTTCTCGGTTATGAGTCTTGTCAGCTATTGTTTTTATTAGCTAAAGGCTCAAAATATATACTACCGAGTGACAGCCACAAATGTCTCTGATTTTATGATGCTCTAATTTGTTAGCCATTAAAGTTTAAAAGTAGAAATAAGTAACATTATAAAGAATTATATTTGAAATTCTATTAGTTAGCTTAAGTAGCCTAGGCTTGCGGGGAATAGTCTATCCGTGCCTAGGATAGCCTATCTATGCACTCATTAGACAGTTCTGTTTTAGGCTCTAAAAGAATGGAACAATTAACTCATGAAAAACGCTGGTTTGTCGTGAATTTAATGAGTCGACATGACTCCAAACTCATTTTCAAGCAAGATATGGTATACGATTAGAAAAAAAACCCAACCCAGAGAAATTAGGCAAAGTTGAATGCACACAGCACAATTCTTAATTTGAATCAAGGAAATTCCATTTGGATAAAAGTGTGAGGACGGAAACAAATATTGACTAGGTAAGGACTTTAAATGATGCTGAAGAAACAAGATGAGTTAGAAAATTGCCTGCTGAGACACATTCGAATAAAGAAGCTGTGCGAATTATTAGAAAAAAAGTCGTCAATGTCATGAAGATATCTCAATGCAAGATAAGCAACGAAAGTTATCATTTTGCTTCAAGGTTAAAAGAATGTGCGATGATAAACAATTAGTAAGGAATAATATAATTTCCAGTGGTGAATATCACATTTACCTAACTGGCATGCAAAAGAAACAGAATTATTGGAAGTAGTCACTAACTAAGGCAAATAATCACTTTCAAAATCCTTTGAACTCCCCATAGATAATGGTATGGTGTGGAAGAAGTGAAAATAAGATTGGTGGGCTGTATTTCTTGTAGCACCAGGAAACAGGACAAACTCAGTCAATCAACTTTGCCAGATATCTTGACATGCCCTAAAGCATTTTCGCCAATAGCACATATCCTGACGAATAGTTCCAGCAAGATGGCGTCATAGTCCCATACTGCATAGTCTGCAATAGGGCAAATTCCCCCATGTGGCCAGGTCAACTGACTCGATACATTTAGACTAACTTCTATGGAGTTTTATAAAAGAAGACTATTTTGAGCTGCACCATCGAATATCGGAGAACTAAAAAATGAGTTTCGATAGATCACTGCATCCATTAATTTCAATATTTTGCAGAATGACAAAATAAATTTCGCTAATCGTATTGAAATTGCATAGAGTACGGTGGTGGTCATTTCAAATGTTAAAAAGCTACCTAATAAAATTTCAAATATTGTTCTTTGTAATGATACATATTTTTACCTTCGAGATTTAATGGCTAATAAATTACAACATTGTAAAATATGGGACATTTTTGGCTGTCACCAGGTCGAAACGGTAATGTGCCCACTAACCGTTAAAAGCCTCCTTCCCTAACTCTCAAAGTCCAATAAGTTTCAAAATACAAAATGTAATTTTTCATCTGATCAATGGTTAAATATTATAAGTTAACAAACCTTCCAAGAATTCTACCATACAGATATGAATTTCAAATGTAATCATTCAATTTTCCTAAAAATACCCTGAAATCGATGGCAACTAATCGATTTAATGATAATTACGTCTCGAAAGACAACACTCAATATTGCCCGAACAAGATACTCTTGTTTAGCTTCCACTTAAGGCTTCTATTTATAATCAAATTTTCCGTTGCCACAAATCATCACCTCTTATCCTAAACTGCTCTTTATTTCTTCGAGCCGAGTCCGAGGTCACTTTATATAATAACAGTCACAAGTTCACGTTATAAGATAAAAATGTCTTATCTTTGTTTTAGTTCTATTATTTTACATATTTATGGATAAATGAACATATTACGCCTAGTCGATAAAAGTACTCATATCTAATAATGGCTTTGAAAACTCATCAATACTAATAGACTTTGAATTACTCACATTTATCACTGACTGTTGAAAGTATGTATATATATAACACTAACCGTTGTTCTGCACTAATATTTACCATGTAAGGTGATAATCTTTATTATTGGCTGTTATAGGTGTCACTCGTTGCCACTGTCCGAATGAGTGTATTTATCTTGAATGTGGCCATTTTCAAGTGCTAATCCTTAATACTGAAAGTTCAAAGTGCTCATCTGTACTACGGCCGTTGAAGTGTTAAAATTGACCCCTGGTCGTTGACATGCTCATTTTATCTACTCATCTTTACTGCTGAGTGCGCAAGCGCTCATCTTTACTACTAATTAATGTAAATTCTCATATTAAGTCCTGGACGTTGAAAGTGTTTATCTATACTACAATTGAGCGTTTAAAGTGCCATATATTTACCAGAGTTAAAGAATGTGCTCATGTTTACAACTAGTTGTCAAAGTGTTCATCTTTGCTACTAGATTTTATTTGCTTATCTCTACTAGTGGATGTCTAAATTGTTCATCTTTACTACTGGCCTTTAGAAGTACTCATATTTAGCACATACCGTATAAACTCATCATCATTACCTTTAGCCATTGAACGTAATCATCTTTGCTACTGAACGATGAAATTTATGAGGAAACCAAGGCAAGTAAGGGGACCACTTTTTAAGACGTAGTAGCCTAAATCTCATTTAGGGGTCAAAATTATTTCCACTTATTTTATCCTACCGCCATCCTTTGCTTTACATGCATCTCTAAAATTTAGGGCATAGATCCTTTCATCGCTATTTGCATTTAAACAAGCAATAAATACACACAAGTTTCTTCACGGCGGCTAATACTCATTTACCCTAGCAATATGACTTATATAAAAGAGAAAAAAAGGTTGAGTTTTCTCTCCTAACCTAATCACTCTTATGATCTCTCCCCACAGACCATCTGGCGCAGATGCTTTTATTGGTTTACATAACATAACATAACATAATTACACGGATGACAAAAGCCACAAGGGCCTATCAAAGGTCATCCGCCTCCGTCAAAACCCATGGTTTCGTTTATTGTTTACAGTAAAAATATTCATCTTCTTTGTATTCTTCTTCTTTTTAATGCATAGTGAAATTTCAAATCAGGGAAATTGGTGAATGCAAGGACGCTGCATTCTGACTACAACACACCTAATCATCTAACTTCGACGGATTTAAAAATTTACAAAAAACAAATAACAAAACAATGAAACCATGTTTAGTCAGCGCTAGAATAACGAAGAAGACGGGAGAAGAGAAGAAAAAAATCGTAAAGATATAAAATAGTGAGAATGGAAATTGAAAGGATAAAAATGCGAAAATACGAACGGAAAAAAATAAATTGTAGGGAGTGAGAAAATGGTAACAGGAAAATAAACTGGAATAAAAAAAACAACACGGGAAGCAATAAAAATAAATGTTAGGTACAAAAATGCGAGAATGGAAACAGACAAAATCCCCGTAGAAATAAAAGAGCGAGAATAGAAGCGAAAAAATAGATCGTAAAGGCAATAAGAACAATAATGGAAGAAGGAAATTAAATTGTAAGGAAAAGAGAGCGCTAAACGAAGCGGAAAAACCAATCGCGAGTGTAAAATCTGGGAAGTGAGGGAAAGAACCAAGAAATATCGCATTGAGAAACTAGGCAAAAATGGAAGATCTAAAAAATAAATCGCAAGGAAAAAATGAACGAGAATATGTAGAAGCGAATGATAATTGAAATAAAACAACCTGAACACAGAATAACAATAAAAAAAGAAATATGTGTTGCAAAGAAGTTTTTGAGAGAAAATAGTTTTATTAGCGTTGAATAAGCCCAGATTGCGTTGGATAACTTTTAATTGTTGTACACTAGATATATATATATATATATATATATATATATATATATATATATATATATATATATATATATATATATATATATATATAATATATATAATCTATTTTTAGCATTTACAAATAGTTGATTTTTCAAACACAAAAGACAGTGGGCACGTTTAAATAACACTGTCCAACACTAACTTTATCGTCTAAGTTTTGTTTAACTGATTGAGGAAAATAATTATTTTGATGCGCTGAATCCAAAAGTCACATTGGTTTTGCTCAATCAAGTCAACTTTTTGATTTATCACCGCATGATGTTTTCTACGTATTTCTTTACAGGTACGGGTATTTTCTATTTATATGATGCAAAAATCTTTATTTATTTAAATAAACGAATTCTAAAGAGTTTACATGCGTCATTTTTGACTAAGTGACATTTTTCTTTTGCAGGTGAAGGAAAGGGAATTGGCTAGAAGATATTGCAAAAAGTAATCCCGAAGTATTTTACCACATCCACAACGAAAAACTCGTTGTTCCGAACAGGAATTCAGGCATGCCCTCCATGCTTATTTTGGTATAAAACTTGGGACCAGGATAATGCTTGGGCGCCACACATAGTTTACATGACATGCACTAGTATCTGCGTCCTTGGACCAAGTGCAAGAAGTTCTCCCAAGTTTGAAATTCCCATGGTTTGGAGGGATCCAAGTAACCATGGCAGTGATTTGCTACCTTTGCGATATTAAAATTACGTTTTTTCAAGATTAACCACGAAGAAGTTGAAAGCTGTCATCTTTAACTGTTCTCAATCCCGTCAGCTCATCAGAGATCCAAAGTTTACAAACTCAATGAACGAAATAGGAATGGAAGCGCGAAAGGCTTTTATTCTGGTCGTGAAGAAAGAACATTTTTGCCAAAAAAGGGCCAAGAAATACATAGAACTTGTCATCAATATGCTGAGTGCTTTCAGAAACCGAGGATACAATATGAGCATCCAAATGAATTACTTATTATGACATATGGATCGGTTTTCTAGAGAATCTGGGATCATGAGCGACAAGTAGTGGGAGAAATTCTATCAGGACATGAAAGAGATATGGAAATCGAGTATCAGGGAGGGTGGGATACAGTCATCATGGCTGATTATTCTTGGACTCTCAAGAAAGACATCCCTACCACTTAAAATTCTAGGCATTCGAAGACACGGAAATTCTTGCCCTGAATTCTGAACAATGAGGACCTAATATCCGATTTACATGTACTTACCTTTATCAATATCTATTAGTCAATATACGATGATTTTTACCTTAAAATAATACTTTGGATGAGAAATATTAACAAAAACTAACGGAAAATGTCACAAATATAATCGATTTAGATATAAGTTGGAATTAATAATAAAAAAAATCGACTTATCACAAAAATTTGATCTGATCGAAGGAAACGGTGGATGACATCTTTGTGTTTAATGGTACAAAATTATCCTTAATCAGTGGGAAAAAGATTAGACTACTTACAAATATTTTTTTGTTACCCAGTGGTATCATCTTGGATTCGAGCCCCCAAACGTGATTAACTCTTTTTATATTATGGTCTTCGATATGCAGACTTGGATAAAACAATATGCCCTGAATGAATTTGTAATCTTTAGAATGATGTTAGGTTAGAAACATTCCAGCTGTTATTTTTAAATTTAGGCATTAAGAGATCAATTATAAATAAATACTCCCATTGACCATTAGTAAAGATGAAGACTCCCAAATTTGACCAAAGTTAAGCACTTCCTAAATTAGTGTGTGACATCTGAGAATTTATTTTAGCATAACATAATTTTAAGGATGACAAATTCTTCCACTGCCTATCATGGTTTATTCAAAGACCACAAGATCCACAATTTCAATACAAAGCAAGTTGATCATCTTTTGGTTCTCGAAACCCTGTTTGGTTATTTATACCTGCTACCATGAATCTAAGCTTAAAACAAAATAAACCTTCGATATAATCTATGATCATGGGACTGCATCATCCATTTATAAACCAGTACGGCCCACTGCATTTCAAATTTGATAATTTTGAATATTTTAAAATACTAAAAATAACAGCTATATACATAGAGGACGTTTCTAGAAAAATGATATAATTTCAGATGTAAATATACTAGAAACTACATAGTTTAGGCAACTGAAAAGAAAAAATGCTTTGTAAGAACTTGATCTATAGTTGCGGTTGACTATAGCCTTGTTGTAGATACTTCGATACTAGGTGGCCTATTAAAGTCCTCTAGAAATTCCTATCATTCTACGCCCCTCACCCACTCTATGAAGATAAGCAACGACCTACTTAAGATAAAACTATAAGCACAACAACTCTACCCGTACTGCTCCTATCATAGCTTAAAAGTGTATATTATACTCTATTTACACGTCATATCAACTATGAGTGTTTTTAATTATTGTTGTTCACGGAATAACTATAATTGATGGCCTAAATAGTTATATTACAAGGGGTACAAGGATTGAGGAAGGGTGTATTGCCTATTTTTGGTAGGTTATTTTTGTGCCCTATTTCTATTTTTCTGTGTACATTTCTAATTTGGTAGTTTATTTTTTCAATTAAGTATTTATTATAGGTTATATTGCTAGTTTTTATGCTGGTTTCAATATTTTGAGACCTATATTAATAAGGTTGAACTCTATTTTCTAGCTAACTCTATTCCAAAGGAACAGAAGGTACCACTTTATCGCACTTTGATGGGATCTAATGTTTTTGCCTTAGCTAAGAGTCTGTTATATCTAAAGGAACCAGGGACTTGTAAATATCATATCATTAAGGTGTTGAAGAACATTACCTACTCAAGGGAGTTATGAATTATGAAATATTTATGTTCTATTCAAGGAATAAAAAATATGTTTGAAACTATTGCTAATTTTGTTACTGGAATTAAAGCACTCGTTCAGATTTGTGATGGGCCTATCTAATGAGTCTACACGACACATTTTTATGACTTTTATTAGAACTGTAGAAATAGCTAATGCTAGAGAAGCAACTTTTACGATGTACATGTTTTGGGACACTGGAGAGGCGGATAATATATTGAAATCATTGGATGCCGGAGTGTCCATTCAAGGGTGCTAAATGCTTTGCTTATAATCAAGAAGGGCATATTAAGGTCACGTGCAGAAATATGCAGTGTTAATTTTGGTAGGACCAAACCATAATTTAAAGTAATGATCAGCTCCATAAACTAGACAAGGTGCGATCAATGAAGTAGATTGTAGTTATGACTATGTATTTAATGATACTCCTACTAAAACTACTTCTTTTAATGTCACATTGTTTCTAAATAATATCTGTGTAACTAAAGAATTGGATACAGGTGCTGCATGTTCCCTCATTTCCGAGAATATTTTCCCTAATCTATTGAGTATTGAGTGTGAGAGACCTGTTCTTCATCCTTCTTCTATAAACCTTAAGAATTATGATGGTGTTCTTCCTAAGATAGCATGCGAGATTTCTGTCCATGCTACCCTTGATTATACTAATTTTTGTCGAACTTATATTTTTGTTGTAGAAGGATCAAGACCATGTCTCTTAGAGAGGGATTTAATTTATTCTATCCATCTAACTAATAGAAAGCTCGCAGACATAGATAGTATGTATATCAAACACTAAAAATGATCTAGCGAAAGAATTCTCTGATTTTTTTCTAGTGGTTTGGGTTGTCTTAAAGGTGAAACTTTCACTATTTTTGGTAGATCGAAATATCCCTCCTAAATTCTGTAAAGCAAGAGCAGTTCCATATGCACTAAGAGACACTCGTAGAGTAGAAAAAAAAATTTGATAGAATGTTGGAGGAGGGTATAATTTCCCCTGTACCGCATTCTGCCCGAGTTGCTGCCGTATTACTTGTATTGGAGGCAAATGCATCAGTCCAGATTCGAAAAGACTATTGTCTTAAAGTAAATAGAGCTGCTAGACTGGATACTTACCACATTCATAAGATTAAGTATTGGTTTAACATATTCTCTGATGATAAGTTATTTACTAAACTAGATATCTCTTAGACATATACGAAATTATGTCTTGATGATGCAACACAACAGTATACAGTGATTAGCATACATTTGGGGTTTTTAAATATCATATGTTTTGTTTGGAGCTTTTCCTACACCTGAAATTTCTTAACGAGTAATAGAAGATTTATTAAAGAATCATCTAGGTGTTGTTTTCTACTTGGATAATGTGTTTATATGTGGTTCATCTGAACTTGAGTACGAGCAGTGGTTTATAATCGTACTCAAGTTACTAGAGACTTCTAGATTAAATTTTTGTTCAAAGAAGTGTGCTATTGCACTTTTAAGGTGAGATTGCATCTTTGGGAGTGGCCACAGTCTCCATGGCACAGGGTACATGTCGATTATACCGGGCCAGTAAATGGGAAGCATTTTATCATCATAGTAAATGCCCACTCTAAATGGGTAGATGTCTATCATACATCTGGTCTAACTGCTAGAAAGATTTTTTAAGTTTCCTAGACATTCTTTCACTCAGTTTGGTTTGCCAGTTTCAGTTGTTTCTGACAATAGTCCTTGTTTTATTTTGGGGACTTCAAGCAATTTTCACAATTTGTGGTATTCATGAAATTAAAATGTCAGTATATAAATCTTCTACTAATAGTTTAGCTGAAAAAATAGTTCAGACCTTCAAGAAATCTCTCTATACATCTTCTGAACCCCTTCGACGACTATAGTTAGGTTTCTATTTAAATATTGACTGACACCACACTCTATAACTGATGTTTGTTCGATGCTCGAAGTTTCGATTAGATTTTTTTGTGGCATAAAGAACAACCTTTTGCTAGAATGGCCCAAATGCAGGGATGTCAGAAAGCTAACCGCTCAAAGTCTGATAGACACTTATCCCTGCCATAATTATCTCCAGTGATGATCAGGAACTATACTCCTGGTCGTTATAAGTGGAAACCTGCTGAGGTACAGGAACAAACTGGTGCTTTAGCTTATAGTTGAATTGTACCAACCACTGATGTCTTAAAAAGACACCAAGATCAAGTAATTCCTAAATGCACAAGTGCTCCTGTTAGAGAAACTCCTGTGTTTGCAACTCGTTTCTCCTACTTCTCCTGTTCCCCCTATTTTACCTCCTACTCCTTTCCATCCTCTCGTAGACTCTTTACTACAGGTTATGGGTTCCTCTTCAACTAATATACGCAGGTCTTGTAAAGTAAAGAAAGTAGATGGGCTAAATCTATAAGTTTTTGTCTATGTCATAAGTAAGGGTAGACGGATGTAATGACGTGATTATGCAATACTAGTTGGCCTCTCAAGGTTCTGTAGAAATACCAATCCAGTTTACACCCGTCAGCCACATTATGAAGATAAACAAAGACCTACTTTGAGCAAAACTAGGTATATGCAAAACAACTCTACCCTATTCGTTCCTATCATAACTTAAATGTATATATTATACTCTACTTACTAACGCTTCTCTCGTGATATTTCTTGCCACATGATCTATGATAAGTATTCCTAATTATTGTTTTTTACCTTATAACAATAACTGATAGCCTATATAGTATTATTGCAGGCTTAATGTTGAGTAATATAAGATTTATTCCTAAATATGAATGTGAAATTCGAAGGTATATCGATTCCATGAATGATCTCACAAATTTCCAATCTGCAGATACATTCGCTTTTGGTGATGCCCTTTCGTGCTTATCTATGACATGGGGATTATATTTGTCCCAAATGCAAACTTATGTTTGTTGATTTAGCCCTTTGTATGAAATGTGGCCTCATCACTGAAAAAAGGCATTCATTGAACTCATCTTCAATTTTCTCTTGAATATTAATACATGATTGTTTGCGCTTTCGCTCTCGTTTTTCATCTGCCTTTAAGAACTGAACTATTGCAGCTTGTAGGATTTCATTCGCCTGCGTTTTCTCATGACACGCCAAACTGTCGTTGATGGAATCTGTGTTTAGATGCTTGCTCTTCTTATTGACTTTCCGTGGCTTCGCAAGAGTTTTTCACGAACCAGCGTGACCATCTCACCCAATGTTGGTGGTCATCCAGATCTTTTGCCCCGCACAGACAGCCTTCCTATTTAAACCTTTTGTGCTATGTCCAATTGTGCATTGCTATTAGTGCATTTTTAGAGAATTTTCTCACAAATGCACGCTGCACAGGGCTCGACTGTGTTCGAACATACTTTAAAACACTAAACACCTTTTATTTTCTAGTTCATGGTATTTTTATACATGAAAATATAAAAAAAAGCATCAGACATCAGATCTTTACGTGTTTCTACGCATATTAAATTTGAGGTCAATTGAACGAGAATTGCCAAAGTTATTCGAATACGAAGTTATAAGAAATATTTAGAAACACCCTGTATTACTTGTGCACAATTTGAATACGGCCAAAGTTTTCCTTATACATATTTACTCTGCACCATATGTTATTTTAACTTTCTCTAACTAATGCAACGTAGAGAAAATAAAAAAAACTAAAGGAGTATTTAGTTGTTATTAAAAAATATTTTTTCACCTCTCAATGGCAAGCCAACTTGAAAACTGTTAGTTTGCGCCCCATTTGGAAGTTTTTAGCTTGTGTTTCGACAATTAAAAGTTATCCAGTGCAATCTGGGCCTATTGTAATCTCATGATTGTGGATTTTATCTCGAACACTTTTTGAAATACACAGATTTGATTGTGTCGTTAACGTTTCTATATTTATTCGTGTAATTACTCTATTCATTCCAAGTTGCTTGTCTAGATCTATGTCGTGGTACAACCACTCTATACCATACACTACTCCTATATTATGTGGAGTGGGGGTGATGTAATCACCTACTGCAACGCGAACCGTTGAAGGACTGTTCGCAGGGATTAACGACCGACTAGGAGGTCACACTTGAGGCGTTGGGTTTCAAATCCTTAATAATCAAACAGAGTGCATAAATGGTTGACGATATTTACTCGAATAGGCCGAGACTATCGTTCAAGGTTAGTTAAAGATGAAACAACAAAAATATAATTTTATTTACACAGATCAAAATAAGAATGATAATAAGCATAGGGGAGTTATTTAAATTGAAAGAGTCTCTTGATAATTATCATGAGAACGGATTCTCAAATAGAATTAATTAATTAATGTTACTAGACTCAGATCAAAAGGGGGAACTTGACAATACTAATAATGAAGGGGGTTTCAGTCTTACGGGTCGATGATTTCTAGGAAGGTCTTTCTTCCGATGAGGCGAGTGGAGAGCAATTCGATGAGGGAAGTGGGGCACGATCCGAATGAGGCAGATGGGGTACGATCCCAACCAACCTTCCGATGAAGATAGCCAAACTTCCAAAAATGACGTTCAACGGGGAATGTGGGAATTCTCGTAATTCCACTGAAAGAGGAATCTTCTTTTCCTCAAAGGTAATCAATGGAGATTTTCTTCGGTTCGATTAAACGGAGGGAGATTGTTGAACAAATTCAAAGGCTTGCCGTTCACAGAAGCTACCAATTGACTTGGGTAGAATCACGACTGAAGAAGGCTTGCTCTCTGACGAACGTTCACGGGACGAGACGATAAAGACGGCTTTGAGGTGTGGGTTGGACTTTCAGAACTACAGAATAAGCCGAGTATTTGTATGCCTGATTCTGGAGGGTGTGGTGGAGTTTGGAGAAAGGAGTCACAAGCTCTACACATCTTAATCCGGAGGCGGATTCGATTCATCATTAAGCATCAAGGGCGAGACAGAGCGGCTCTTTCACACCTCGTCACTGGGGCAGGGAAGGGGGGGGCGCTTGGGACGAGTTCTCAGGATTGGGAAATATTTTCCCAACGTACTTAGGAGTCCAAAATTCGAGAATGTTCGAACAGGGAGTGACGTCGTCCATGGCGCGATACCATAGCACGTTGTATCCGATAAATTGGGAAGTGGGTTTTGGTCAGAGGTTGTTCTTTTAAAATCTATTAGGACCGGACTTCTAGTCTGACAATGCAAAGGTTCCTTATTTTTCGCAAAATGTGATTGATGAAATGCTTGATTCACTTCGTGTGCATTCCCAGTCTCAATAAACTCTTCTCAATTTACGTGCTTTTTAGAAACTTAAAAAGCTGGGGTTTACTGGGTTTTCCTCAATAACTCTAGAAATATATCAAAATGAATTATGTTATGACCACTATGTTCCAATAATTTGAAGGCATGTAGGTACATGGAAACTAAATTTCCATCGCTAGATTAAATCTAATCGAATATGTCATGATCGCGCGTCAACAAATTTAACTTTTTGATGAAGAAAGTTATCATTTCTAAAATTTACGAGAAGTTTCACTTCATTAACCGTTATTTCTTCATTAAAAAATAGGTTCGAAAAATTAAAGAAGCCACAAAGAACTGTTGTTCCTTCTCATACTAAGGTGAAAGTGCCTGAGTGAGAAGAATAGCCTCATTTTCCATTATTTCAGTGACCTGTTCTCACAGGCGAAATTAATTTTGATGTCATTTATCTCGAATTCATGAACTTAAAAGTCTGTCTATAATTGTCTTTCATATTTGCGTTTCATTCGTAATTTTTAATATAATAAAACTACAGTTTTCTCTTATCTTAGCTGTATTGAATAATTTACAATAAGAGAATTTTAACTACCCGATAAATTTCTTGCTAGTTTATTTTTACGTTTCAGTGAGAGAATAATAATTAATTTTCCATTGTAACTAACGTTTTAATTCGTCAGTCATATTTTTCCAACTACTTTCATTATGGGTTTGGCATAAGACTCTTGCAGGAGCGGCGAAACCATCTTAATAAAACATTAGCACTATTGAGTATGCTACACAAACTCCTTGCTCCTTTCACGTTAAAATGAAGTCAATCTGCCCTAAACAGGTCACAACGTTCGGAAAATTGATTACAAGCGTTTAAAAATGAAGTTCATCCTCCTTGCGAAACACTCTCAAGCAATAATTAATATAAAACAACTTTTCAATAAGCCTTTACCACTTAGGAGTCTGAGCAGTAAACCTATGAAAATAACGAGATTAATTCTTTCATTGAGTTTCATTCTTAGTTGTATGTCCCACGCGAGAAATGCGTAGTCACAACATTAAGTCATGTTCCAACAATATACACTAAGGTCCAAAAATATCAAAAGGGATTCATTTTTATCTACAAATTTGGCTAGCGAAAATCCAAATTAAAAAGAAGGTGTACGAGAATCTAGATGTATAAACTACGTATGGATAAAGCATATGCAAATTTGAATGAATAAAACTAAAGCTCTGAGCAGGTAATCAATTTACTAGAAAAATTGAAGTGTGCAAAATGATCTAAATCTTTAGGTTTATTGTAAAGAGAACTGGCTTTGTTTACATACTATCTAACTTCAGCTCAATGTCGTCTATGTTTGGTAAACATTCTCTTGCAAGCTTTCGTACAAGTAACATGCATAGGAACTCTACCACACGTCTAATTTTACGCGGGCTAATCGTATAGCTGTGTCATCAATTTGGTTTTTATTTTGTAGTCATGTAGAGACTGTTAAGTCAACCAACCTATGATGAAACAGGTTTATGTAAGGCTGATAAATCAACCGGTAAGCTAAGGTACCTTTCAAAATAGAACGCTGCGCCATTACTAACTATTCTGATGGAAGGATCGTGTAAAGAGGGTAATCAGTGTCTCAGGGACGAGTCTGGGACATAGGTCGATTTTTTTTTTATGTCCATCTGACGACTGCTTACAAGTGCATAATTTGTCGTAATTATTTTACAGCCTAATGCTAGGCTACATTAAAAACAACTAAAAAACACCAAACAAAAGAAAAACAAATAAACAAAAACAACTGAAAAACACCAAACAAAAAACAAACAAAAAATCAATAAGCAAAAAAAGAGGAAGAAGAAGTAATCATGCTTTAGCGTCTGTGGGAGGCCCACCTCCCTCCTGCGCGGTAGCAAGCGACAAAGACCAAAGAAAGTCAAATTAAGTGGATGCCAGCATATCCCAAGAAGTAAAGTTATCCAGAAGACTGCGTGCATGACCTCGTCCCGAGTACAAGGGACAAGCGTTACGGATTTCGCTTGTCTCGCTACATGAGCAAATAAGATGCGTAAAGATCTCTTGGACTAGAACATTAACTAAGATGTGCCGAACAGTCTGACGGACAGCAAATATTTCGCAGTAAGGAGCAGAGGAGTCTTTCCAATTCAAAAACGACAGAAAGCGACCTGAAGCCGTTTTCGCAGTAGGAGTTAAGTCCAAGGCAATATCATTGCGCGATGGCACGCAACGTTAAGCTCTGAACACTTCCTTCTGACATCTCCTACCTATTTGACCAGGTACCCTGAAGGACTGACCTGATTTCTGCCATGCAGTCAGTGTGAGAAAGAGCGAAACGCTGCTCTGGTCGCAAAGTGCTTTCAGATTCTTTTGGCATCCTCATCAGCGCGCTCATTCCCCGCAATCCTCACATCTTGACACCCGCCTGCCGCGTCGTAATCTTGGCGTCATGGGCGCCTTAAACTATGAGGTGAGATGATTCCAATACCACAAATGCATGCAGGGCTGCTTGCGAATCGCTAAATATTACAATATGGTCTCCGAACCTAGTACGACGAGTTATCTCACGTAACTAGGAGTGTATTGAAACCAACTCGGCCGTGAAGACAAATCTAAAGCCTGGTATAGCCCCATCATCCTCAACCAGAGGGAATAAGGCGCGTGGAAGTCTAATCCTCTTAAAACCTAGAGCCATCTTTGTACAATGGCACGGAAGCAGCGTGACACTGTGTTCCAAAAAGTGTGTTCCTTTTTTTGCAACCCACTTAGTGTCACGCTGGTTTCGAGCAGAAGAAAGGGCCTTGACAACTGTGTCAGAATGCATTAGATTTCTCCGCGTCTAAGTCGACTGAGAGCGGTATCTATACATAAATGACAACATTCCTCCTTTCCCGGTATACCTGCACTGACATTACATAAATGGAGGTATTTATAACTAATGGCAGGATGGAGATATCATGCAGGTTGTAAATCGCGCACCTTCCGGCCCGGCCCCCATCCCTTTGGTGTGATTCACAAAAACATTATACCTAGGGAAGGTTGGTATGGGGAATAGGCCTATCTTTGTCTCCTAAAAACATAGCTAACGGGGACAGGGAGGAGACGAGCCTACGCATCTCCTCCTAGTTACAAGGGTCCACAGCAATTCCATCGAATCATTATGCCCTACGGACCTAGCTTCTTGCGCCTAATCGAAGAGAAGCCTCTCACAGGAATGGCCGTACACTTCCCTCTGGAAGAACTCCGGGCGCTATTGGCTGTACAACGCGCTGTCGCCTTCGATACCTTATTGAGGGTGGTTAGACGTGCTACGTGCTTCTCTGCATCCCTCCGCCTTGAAACCATTAGTTCTCTTAGTGGCTTTGGAGAGAGGGGTTCTTCTTTTAGAGCGTACAGCGTCTCCGAGTTGCCTGGTTGAGCTTTGCGTGGAGGTGCAGGAGAAAAGGTTCTATGTTGCTGTCTTCCTTTGAAGAACAGTTTTGGGAGTTCTCACGACTCTGAAGAGGCGCGGAGCCATTTTGCCTTTCGGGAAACGGGTACGCGAGGGGAAGGGATATCCTTGGTTTTAGCCCAGGCTAAATGTGAGCTATTTCTGCCACCAGCTCTACCAGAAGAGTCTCTGGGTTGGCTAAAACCCCAAAAGACACCAAAGCGACAGTGTTCGTAGGCCTAGAAAGGTCAGAAACACTGGGTGCCTTTTTGAAATTGGGGCATAAGTCGTCCCAGGAAGCGATGGGGGTGCCAGGAACAAGTCCTTAATCCCGCGGAGTGAGACAGACTTCAGCTAAATCCAACTTAGGACGCCTCATGGACGATTCGTATGAGCAAAGCAGTGGCAATAGTGGCACTTTCGCTGGATTGGCCTGAATACCTTCACGTTGTTGCGATACTAACCGGCACGCACCGACTCAAGGAGTAGGTCACGATTGAGCCTCACGAAGAGCTTAGCGCTAAGTCTCGAGCCCCTCTACCCTGTTTTCCTATCGCACACTCTAATGAGAAGTCCACGAGTTCCCTCGCATAAACCAGTCTTTTTACGAAGTTTCCAATAGAGTGCTGTGTCACACTCACAGGCGAGTCATCATTGATTGTCCCAAGACACTAATAATGGTCGCTTCAGACGGGTTCATCAAATTCTCTAGAAGATTACAGTCCGAGACGCAGGGCACTTTCGGCTCTCTACCTGTCAATCTATTTAAAGCTCTTTTTTGATGCAGCATTTGGCCTTTGGCCAACATGCTGTCATCATTTGAGCGAGCAACTAAAAAACGCTTGAAAACAGACGGCTTAAAAACTACAGGTAATCTAGGAATGAGCGGGTCTGACGTATTCGAGGCTCCGCTCACTACACTTGCAACTTTGGCCTTCCGCCCAAAGGCGCTTTGGGGCCGGACGTCCTGACCTTGGCCTGGTTGTTTGACAAATGGGCAGCAGATCCGTCCATCCCTGCACCCCCCGCATGTAAAGAAGAATCTCTTGACTTCTTTGAATTCTACTTATAGTCTCTCTTCTTTCAAGAGGAGAGCCGGGAGTGAACCCGCTTTACTCCTTCCCCGGAAGGGGTCCTAATGCCGGACGGACAAGCCTCGGCCAGGTCTTTCTCTAAGATGCCGATCTTGGCCATCAAAGGGACACCAGACACAGAAGGTGGTCTCTCCTTTACTATTAGTCCTCGGGGGTCTTTCAAGTCTGAGGGCTTTACACATGGGCAGACTCAGGTTTGGTGAGTGGTAGCAAGACAAGGTTCACCCCTGGAAGACCGTGACATCTGCTGGGGGGGGGGGGGTCACCAAAAAGATCATTTTCTCATGAGGGGCATCCAAATAGCCCTCAACAAAGCTCTCAAAGACCTTATGGATCGTTACGATCGTCACTAGGGCCGACATAGTGTCCCACATTATGGAAAAAGAGTAAGCGGCCAAGCCTTGTCCCATCAACTTGACAAAACTCGAAAAGATGCATGGACAACACCCAGGTGACGATTCCTTCTCTTATCCCTCTAAGCGGTTGTGATCTGTCACCTGACCACAGTAGAAGTGGCGGACGAGGACAGAGCCTGAGGTTATTCTTTCCGGCTCTGTTCTTAGTGAACCCCTGAGAAAGCAAAGGGGGACCCGCTGAAAGTGGAGAGTCGCCCCCAGGCAAATTTGCAGAATAGGGTAAGGGGAAATTTCCAAAAGCCCCAAAAAATTGGGAGGAAGAAACACCCTCGATGCTTGAAGAGTGTTAGAGGAGACCCTATGAAAGCACAGGGGGAGGGGTCTTCTCCGGACATAGTTGCAGCTTGGCGAAGGTGGCCCTTTAGATGACAAAGAGGAAGCCTCTTTGCCAAATTTAGAAAATAGGAGAGAAGCCCCTCTATGTACCTATCAGAGTGTTACCCTTTTTTAGCTCCTCCTCCGCCCCAACACCAAGCTCGGGCGAGGATTGAGAGAGAGAGAGAGAGAGGAAGGTAGTCTGAAGTGTCTTAGCTTTAAAAAAAACCCAAATCAAAAATTACCTTTGTTTACGGACTTTCAGGGTTCCGCACTTAGTGCGTTAGAGAATTGTGTTCGTTACTTTGGACAGAGGCACCCACCCACCAGAAGTTATCCAGTGACCCATCATTTGTCAAAGGTCGCAGTTTCCAACTGTGATGCCAAAGAGGCAGGGCGATATCCTTATTAGGACGTAACAATCCTGAACAGGATGGCCAAGATCTGAATATCTGTTATGGTAGAACCAGAGACGAAAATGTAGACTTAGATGGCCTTGCAGCCAACAAAGCACTAAAGCCCACCTGGCAGTAAAGCCAACCCGCTAAAAACAGTACATCTTACATATATATTTTCCCGCGCTTTGCAAAAGCTCTGTTACACTCGTTTCCCTATGTTTGTAGAATTTAGGACTGTGATAGAAAAAGTTTCGTCAAAGAAACCTAAAGTCAATCTTTTACACCACGTGTCATTAAAACGTCTTTTTCATTATGTGCAGGTGTGTCGAGATGGATGTGAAAAGAATCAAGATCTCTGCTCTCCTTCGCGGGGGACACAGAGTTAGGGAGAGGCCCGAGAACGGGGAAGACCTCAATGATTAACTTCGTTCAGGGAGACCTCAAGTTGTCAACCGTTTACCCGTTAGAAAGGCCTTCGAAAGTGCTTCGAAAAGCAAAAGACTGCGCTCGCGAAGAAGAACACCTCGGTGGCCACGGTCTCCAGGCTCGTTAAGAAGGAGCGTAATGAGAGCTTGAAGCGCGTACTCTGCTCATCGACCGTATGAGAAAACAACGTCAGGGCCGCTCTGCTCTTCTTCTAAAGGACCTGAAGAGTCATGGCAGTTTTATGATGAAAAACCTTCACAGTCATCCGGTCATCAAAAAGCAGAACGACTGTTTGGTTAGCTTCGGTCAATACATCTCGGAGATTTGCTATAACCAATAGTAAACCCCAAGTAGCTTATTTTTTTATACGCGAAGTGGCATTTTGAGGGCCCGATAGTCAGCCCATGTTCATGCAGTCTCATGAGGAGAGCTCGGGGGAATCCAGGTGTTCGTCCCATGTACACATGGCCACGTACACGTTATCAAAGTAGAACGAAACGTTTTGGAGTCCGTCGAGAATTCTCCCCATCATGCGATTGTAGTTACTGCAAGCAGTAACCAAACCGAAGCGCAGACACCTAAACTGCATTAGGCCTTTCTCGGTGGGGAAGGCCGTGTATTTTCGCACATTATCCTTCAGGGGGATCTGGTAATACGCCCTACACAGATCGATTTCAGTGATGAATTTGGCGCCTTCGAACATGTGCAAGTTCTGGTCGCGGAAAAGAATTGGTTCGGAATCAAAGGCTGTAATGGAATCTAATTGACGGAAGTACACACAGAGGCGGAGCGACTGGTCGGGTTTTCGAACCATGATAATGGGGGCACAATACTCTAAAATTGAGGGTTAGATTATCCCTATCTTTAACAATTTTTCCACCTCCGTATTAAAGGTGGGTCGGAGGGGAACGGGTACAGGATAGGGTTTTGACCTGACAGGCTGTTGAGTTGTCAGTTGGATGTCATGTATAAAATGACGCGCATACTCAGGTATTTCAGAAATTAGGCTCGCAAATTCGGCGAGCAGGGACGAAAGTTGGACCTTTTGTGGGGTTTCCAACTAGGTGTTTATATCTATATACTTCTCAGATAGCTTCGATAAGGAAATCGGGAAGGACGGGAAGTTGAAAATCGGTGTCTTTTCCACATAGACAGTCTGTATTAGATCGAGAGGCTTCGAAGGATACAACGCACTCAAAGTCTCCTCTTCATCAAGAGCGACGACATTAATGTCGTACGCTCGTCGATGGTATTTCTTGAGCATGTTTATGTGATATAATTTATCACCAGAGCGGGTTTTGATGAAGTAGATGCTCATCTATTTTTAACGAATGAGTCGAGTTCCGACGGCAGCGAATACATCAACTGGTCCCACAGGACAAACTTTACTAAAGAGTCGTAGTCGCGACTTATTTGGGCCGCATCGAGCCAAAACTGTAGGTTTCGTTGAAGGAGGAATCCGAACTGTCGATAGGTCTGGTTAGATAAGAACTTAGCTTGCCTAAACTTGGCCCGGTAAAAGTCCGGGTTCATATTAATAGCTGCTAGTAATTCTGCCTTAAGGGTAGAATAATTAATGGTTGCCTCATTGGGAAGAGATAAGAAAATTTCCCGCGGGTGGGAATTTAAAAGTGGGCGAAGGTGGGGAACACCATGTTCTTTAATGTTTCAAGAATTCATTTCGAAGATCTTCTTGAAGTGAGTAAGGTAGGCGCAGAAATATTCGCCATCCTGGTACGCCGGTAGCTTAACCGATAGATTCTGGGGAAGTTCGTTGCGCGAACTTACGGAAAGCGTCTCCAATTGTTTCTGGTTCATCTCACTTTCATGTACTTTTATTCTTTTTCTTTCTTCGCTCTCTTTTTCTCTCCCTTTTCTTTCTTCACTCTCTTCTTTCTTTTCTTTCTTCACTTACTCTTTTTCTCTCTCTCTTCTTTCTTCCCTTTTGTATCTTTCTTGATCCTGGATGTAAGCTATTAGCTCCTTGTCCGCTAGACCGAGGATTTTTCCTTGGTTTAAAAATAGTTCAAAAACCGACATATTGACGTCGTACACGGTTGCGCTCGCACGTACACAAAAATACTCGATTACCGTATTGGGACTCTCACGTAGCTATTCTCACAACAAAGTGACCCACAGAGAGTTTAGCCAGAACTATTTCCTGCCCCTTTCAGAAAAGCGTACACTAGAGAAAAAACACAACTCTCTGAAAAGAATTAGCCTCTTTAGATTTAAAGCCTTATACTCTTAAATCCAGCTCGAGATTATTTTAAGAGTTCAGTCACCACAAATAAATAGCACTAAAAAAAAGATAATAAGAAAAAAAATTAATTAGTTCCACTTGTTTAAATAACCCAGAGTGAATTAGGCAAACTTGACAATAACAAAATATGGGAGGGGAGGGGGAATTGAAAGTTTAATGGACCGACTGATCTCAAAATTCAGACAGAAGTTGGCTATTTCTCTGGCAAAAAATATTTAAAAATCTTTTGCGCGGTCTTATTGTGGCCGAAGTGGCCAGTCATTAGTCCATCGTGCGCAATGTTAAGCACATCGGGGACGCGAACGCGTGGGATGAGCAACGAATACACGTTAGATCCAGCCTCTAACGTTTTTGAGCGGAATAGAAGGTCATTCCGAACGAGGTATTTTACCTGCCTGAGACCCCTATCGGGTTAGGGCTGCCCCTTTTGGGCTTTTTTCCAAAAGGGTTGAAGGGAAGGGCATTTTCTTTGCTGATACCAGAATTTTAATTATTAGAAAATATATATGAATTGATATTGTTATATATGTATATGTATATACTTAGGTGTCGAGAAACGACACGGTGGTGTCACGCTCTATACAGAGTCGGGTACGGGTATTCAACAAGCCCAGCAAGTCCCGGCTAAAGGCTTGTGCCCAATTTATATTCGAGTGCGTTAATCCAAGCTTGGCTAATAAAAGGGGGAATCGAGATTACCGTTTCAGCTCAGGAGTTATTGAAAGAAAAACCTATAAAAATAATTTTTAATATACAAGTAAATAATAGAATTATTATTGGTCACGAAAACTAAGCCAACTAATATAAATGAATAAGTGAACAACAGTTAATACAGGCGGGCAAAGAATAAATGGGAATAGCCCGGGAATTGTAAGAATCACTTGAAAGACCGTTATTAAACGCGGGTCGAGATAATATTAATTAAATGCTGGGAATTACGGGGGGTTTTCGGGCAGTGAATTAAATGGAGGAAAAATCACAGGACTGTGACCTTGGTTTTACCTCTGCGGCGGCGAATTAGATGGTGTTACCGGTTGAAGCCTCGGGGGCCCTTCGTAGATCAGAAGATGAGTGTAGATCAGATTCCAAGTTGTCCTCAAATGGGAATCACGAAGTGGGGGGGCGGGGGAGTCCGCTCCAGGGACTGGTGTCGACACGGTGACCAGATGAGAATCTGCACGGAAGGGCTTCTCGGACTTTCTTGCTCTCGTCTCACAGTTGAGGTTAAATACATGGACCGTGTATAGTGGAGGGATTAAGCGGAGAGCTGATCCTGGTTAGCCCTCCGAATTGGTAATAACGAAGGAGAGTAATCTGTCTCTGACCAGAGAGATTACGAAGGTAAGATCCGCTCAAGGGATCACAGGCGTCGACACGACGACCCAACGGGCAACGATCTAAATGACGGACGCCAGAAGAAACTCTTGCTGACAATCAATGGAGTCGCTCGCATAAATACGGCGGGTTTCTACAGGGAACGGGGTTATGGAGAGAGGCGTAGGACACCTGGCGTCCCATGGAATACTTAGGATGTAGCCGTGTAAACAGCTCTAAGTTACCGGCGTCTCACAACGGATGGGGGAGAGGGAGTAGTAGTTTTCATTTGCGACTTTCCACTGGGGGATGATAACCGAGAACAATGGAAGGAGGGGGGGGGGTCGCCCGATAAGGTTTCGAACTGATTAAACATTCTAGGGGCCATCAACTAAGGTGATATGGCTGGGCTATGTCTGGGAATGTTTACACCTTTGACCTCTCTTGGGCTGACATCCACAATCCCACAAAAAATGTGGTTTTAACTTATAGTGAGTATTTCGACGATATGTGTCCCTTTTATGTAAAGTGCGAAAAGTCGAGCTCTTCTCGTGTAGCAGGCTGGGTTAAGTAATCAAACGTGGCTCCCTTAGGATAAAGGTAAATAGTCAGCTGGATTCTTTATTCTGTCGTAAATTGCGGGAACAGGTCTCTAAAAGGCGAACGGTAAGGATAACTTCTTCTTGCTTCTAGAATAATGACTGCTAATACTCTATCTTTCGTCTTACGTCTTACGTCTGGAAAAGTTAGAAGCTAAAAGTGTACAGTAAGAATAGAGTGGACAGTAGATTTTAGCATAGAGTGGTGGAAAAGAATGAATTTGAGTTAATGTAGTTTGCTGGGTCAGCAGCCATCTCCATTGTATTTTTCCTAGTTATTATTCCTCACGTTATATTCTTCGTATAAAGGAGGCTTTCGCGCTTCTATTTTCTTTTTTTTCAATTTTCTTCTTTCAATGTCTAAGGCAAATTCTTTGTTTCAATGTGTGCAATCATTTTACAATCTCACCTACTATATATTAGGGGCGGGTCCTCTCTTGAGATAGGTTTTCCGCTTCTATGTTTACCTCTATTATTTTCCCTGTAGTTGTGCGAGATATCCATCATTCTTCTTTCTCCGTTTTTTAATATATCATTTAACTTTTCCCATAATTTACATCCTCTCCTGTGCAAAGACACATTTATTGATGTCAGACCGATGTCGTGGTGCAGGTCACTTAGTCTTTTGTATTCTCTTCTTCTCGTGTTTGAGATAATATATACTGCTGCATTTTAAACTCTTTGAAGTTTAAGTGTGTTCGTTTTATGGAGTCTGTTCAGTGCAACAACTGGGCAGAGCAACGTAGACCGGCAAACAGCGTTGTATATTTTTCTTTTGTTTTCCCCCTTCAAGTCTCTAAACTGATATAATTTGGTTAAATTTGCTTTAGCTAATCCTATCCGTTCCTTTACGCATTTGGCGTAGCCTTGCTGGTTGATTTTGAGGCCGATTACTTTTCCTTCATTCCCATAACGTTATCTGTTGTCATCCACTCTAATTCTCTCTGTTTTACTTCTCCCTAATGAGATAATAGTAAACTATTCTGCATTTTTAATCTTCCATTTCCGCTCAAGTTCGTTAATGTTCGCTATTTCAGCCGCTGTTATCCTTGCCATCATCTGGAGGTGCCTGTATGGGTTACTCGCTAAAATCGTGATTTCATCAGCGAACTTTATATATCTGGTGTATTCGTTAACTGGGCTGGGAAGATCCATTGTGTATACACTGTAGAGTGTTGGGCTTATACATGCCCCTTGAGAGATCCTCTGTAGGTCTTTGAAGTACGGTCCATCAAAGCGTTCTATTGATATGTAGGCTGATCTATCTGTGATGTAGTCACACAAGCACTTTGTTAGTGGTGAGAGGACCCTTTTTTGATGTACTCAATAGTGAAAGATATGGATAGTAGTAGAAGATGTTTGTTTAAAGTTGGGAGATGGTTTTGCCCCGGTTCAGAAGGCATTGCAAGCATTTAATTATTTATGTGTTTTTTTTATTGTTTCTATTTAATGTTTTTTGTCAACTTGTTTTTTGTTTGTTCTTCTTTGCATTCCTGTGTTCTTATTTGTGTTCGTCTTTTTAGAATTGTTTATTTATTCTGTATGGACTTCTGAGCTTTCAAGCCTTTATAGGCGATTGAGTTCAGTAGTTCACCTCGTGTTCGTGTTGCTTCTATTTCTTACGTTAATGTAGCAATATCAGAAATGTTGTCTCACTTTGTTGTGCTATTATTGTACCGTGTGTATGAGTGTTTTATGTAAATAATGGTACTGTGTTCTCCTCAGCGCAGAGTTTTGTGTTTGGGAAATATCGATTTCGGCCGATTGTCTTATGCAATATTGCAGGGATCTTGATATTGCCACCTGCTGCTCTTAATGCTGGGAAGATTTCGTTTGTCAGGGATGACCAGACCCTTTTGCCTATTTCTGTGTTACTATATTAATGGGCTCAAGACGTTGCCTGCGGTGCAGGTCCTTTGCCGAAGAAGTTTGTTCCCTCTGCATTTGTTAATTAATAGGGATGCAGAGTTCTGCACTTACTGGAGCCTCCTCATAGAGGTCCTGGTAGCCGCTTGAACCTCTACTGAAGGATAGATGAGCTTAGCCCGGATGGACATCAGGTATATTTTCCTGATGTTGGCTGAGCTAAGGTTTCTACATCTGTACAGCTTGGATATTTCTCTCTTCGTCAGATTCTGCCACTCCTTTTCGTCTCTCGAGTATCCATGGTCTAGTAGGGTGCCTTCAGCGGAGTAACCATATCTCCTCCTATCTATCATGATGGGCCACGTCAACCTGCGGCTTAGCGGGATGATCCTGAACTTGTCATCTTGCGTGATGTCATCTTGCGAATTGCAGATACATCGTGTCCCTGTGTATCAGAGTCGGGATATCGATGGTAAAGACCAGATAAATCAGAAAGCTGGCTCAGACAGCTCTCCTTGCTCTCTGTGTTTTTCGATCATGAGACGCGACATTCTGTCCATTACAAAGTCACATAGGACTCTTTCCAGGACTGGGTTTAGCTGAAGGCCTAGGATCTTGTATTGGAGTCCTTCCAACCAAACCTCGTCGATAGCCTGCTGCACTTCCTTTCGCTCGGCAATACGCGATATTTTCTGTTAGGAGCGCCAGAGCCATATCTGGGCCCCTTTTGTGACGAAACCCATGCTGTTGCGGGTTGTGTGCTCCTAACTCGCTCAATTGAGCTTGTAGCCTATCGGCTATTATCTTCTCAAAGATCTTGCCGTGAATAACGATGAGGGAGATTGGGTGATAGTTTGCCACCTGGACTGGGGGCATGAAGATGACTTTTAACATCTTACACCTGTCTGGGAAGTAGCCTGTATTCAGGGCAGCGTTCATGGTGTTCACTGCGCCCTGAATAATTAGTCGTGGGGCATTAACGAGGTTGTTTTTCGTGATTCCAGACCAGTCGGGCGCCCTTTGTTTAAGGACCTTGAGGTGTTCATAATCTCTTCAAAGGTTATAGGGCGCCCATGGTTAACCATCTTTCTTTCTCTCGATACTTGCGGGTGAGGGTGGGTCCTATGTATCATCGTTCCAAGGTCCTCGAGCAGATGGTCTTCGGAGTCCTGGTCGAAGTCTTCGTTCTCTTCAGGTGATTGCAAAGATCCCTTTCGAGATTTCGAATCCTCTATGAAATTGTTGCCTTCTTTGATATATGTTCCGGGCCTAGGAGGCAATCCCTTAAGTTTTCGGTTGTTATTCCGCCAAGTTACGGGATTTCTTTCCCTCTCCAGCCTGCCCACAATATCGTCCCAAATTTCTCTTTGCTTTACAATGATGATATTTTTAAGTTCCTCACTTAACTGCCTCATTCTGGTTGTCATTTCCCTCTTTGGGCTTGTTCTGCTGATTTTTTCATAGATTTCTCTGTGTTCCCTAGCAATATGCCTCATATCATCCGTCCACCTAGGTTGTGGAAGAAATTTGTAAGAGATTCTGGGGACACATCTCTCGTCTGCTTGCGCGAGGAGAATGGTGATCTTATCTATCTCCTCATGGATTTCTTAGAGATTTGCGTCGCTCAGATCAGCTGGCTGGCAGTGGCTGCGAATCTCTGTATAGCTCCCAGTTAGCCTTCGCATAACGTTTCCTATGTGAAACGGGCATGAGCATTGGCGCAAGCGATATGTTGATGATGATAGGGATGAGATCGCTCGGGACCACGGGCCCGGATTTGTTGCTGATGTTGAAGGGGGATTCCAAACTTGCTAACACCAGGTTCGGTTTTGTCGCCTGAATGATGAGTTAAGTAGATCGGGAAATCTGGCCAAACGCTCTGGAGCCTATTTCTTTCGAACAATAGCTCCAGGTTACTTCCCCTTGCGTCGGTGCGCCTGTAGCCAGAAACGCTGCATCTGGCGTTTAGGTCGCCTCCTAGCAACTCCAGCCTCCTGTGCCCGAAGATGGTGAAGAAGTGGTGATCGGCACGTTTCGGCGTCTAGGCGGTTGATAGGCTGCAGCCACTGTTAGGCCTCCAATTAGGGTTGGGATTTCGACAGCCACGAATGATTCGTCTAAGTCCGGTAGCATTTTGAACTTAATGTTTTTGCAGCGCCATCAAATCGTTCTTGTCTGTTATTTTTCTGTATTACTGTGTAGTTGTGTATTTCTATCGTGTCCATGTTCGTGCTAATACCATGTTCTGAAATGAGGATGATGTTCGAGTCCACTGTACGGAAGATATTTCTATAAGCAATGGATTTTCCTTTCCACCCGTCCATATTCAGCGTGAGTAATTTTAGTGTATTGTTTGTGTTCTTCATTTTGTCTCTTTTGCTTAAGTGTGTTTCTTGTTTTTTTTACTAACGGTCACTTGTTTTTCCGTTCCGGATCTTTTTGTATTCTGCTTCACTGAGAGTGAAGTAGGAGTCATTGTAGAGTTTTATTTTGTTTTTGTGGAGGGTTTGTTCAACTACTGATTCTTGTACTGGTGTTGAGTAAATCCATTTGTATATGTTTTTTGGATACCACGGTAGATCTCCGTGTTGCAGGATGCTTCTGGGAATGGTACCTGTTCCGTTGTATAAAACTTGAGGTCGATCTCCTTTCCATCCTACTCGTAAGTATCTACTGAATTCCTTGCCCTACTTCTTGATCTTGCTGGGCTCTTAGGAGCCTTAGATTTTACTTCCTCAAAATCATATTCTGAGGATAATGAACACATAAGATTTCCTTATGCTTATTTAATTCTATTTATCGCTTTTTTCTCTTGCTTCCCACGGTGTCTCCGTGCCACCACCCTCGGCTCTTTCTTGACGGACTTATTGGGTCCTAACCTCCCCCAATACTGTCACAGCGTTTGATGTTTTCTCTTCTGTTGAAAATGGGGTAGCCGGTTCCTCTGATGCGTTCTTTGGTAGGAACTGCAGTTGCAGGACGTCTCCGATGGCAGGTGGTCCGGGAACCACATTTCCAATATTATGCCGTTTTTCTTTAGCATAAGATTCAGTCTTTGAGAATATCCCCGGTTGTGTAAGGTTCCTGACGTGTGTAAAAAGTATGCACGTGAGAATCTTTGTGGAGTTCTCATTCTCGAGCTTGAGAAAAGTTTTATACTGTTTCTCTGGGATTCTGGATGGGGCGGATTTTGTTGCCTGGGCGTAGGAGGTGTTTGCCCTCTTTGTCTCTTCGGTTTTCTTTCTTTCTCGGGCAGGGCATGGCCATAACCCCGTGGTTCATTCCACAGTTGGTGCATTCCTCGGTCTGTGCGGTAGACGCTCTCCACCCATGTCCTTTCCCGTTGCACTTAGAACAGGTCATTTCTCGTTCTTAACATTCTTTAGTAGGGTGGTGTTCCATTTGAAGCAGCGGAAACATACTTAAATGTGAGTAAATTTCTCCCTCTCAATCTGCTCGCCGCTGACTTTCGCATTGAAAAGTAGCAGCCCTTTTCTTTGGCCTTTGGGGCCATTTACGTCTCGCTGAAAATGATCTTCAAGACGTGCTGGTATTCGGTGTTGTCCCGTTTGTTACGGAATTTCACCACCTCCACGACTTTGGCCCATTGCTTGTTTTTGCATATTTCTTCAGCTATTTCTTCTCTCGTATGCTGCCCTATTCAGGAATCTAGCTGTCTACAGATCACGTTACGATGTGCCTGGATGTAATGGAGTGCTTGGCTGGAGATTTATCTCCTTTAACATACTTTGCCCCGTTTCTTTTTTCAAGGTTTCCACGTCTAATTCCTTGCGACGTAACCGGCTGTCTCAATTAGCCTAAGGATAGACACTTTTAGCATATCAAAGACCGTCTCAAAGACTTTACCTCGATCAGGCTTTTGCTTCCCGCCTATGGTCATCAGAGGAAATCCTGTCGTGGGGTGAGACGCTATTTTTTCTGTTTGAAGCCTCACTGGCGCGGATGGGGGGGGGGGGGGGAAATCTTACTTTCTGCAGAAAACTTAGAAAAGATGAGGATTAGTGATGATGATGATGATGGTGAGTGCGACAACAATATTATTCTGTCTTAAAACTGGTTTTGATAAATAGGAAACCAGATTTGAAGGCGTTTTTCGGCTTCCTGAAAACGTTACCTCCTTTGCCAGGTAACGTGAGGTAAATCTATCAGATAACTTTATCCAAGAATTCCGAGCTAGCACTCTTTTTTTCATTGGACATTGGACATATTAAAACAGAAAAATATAGATTAATAGGACAAAAGTGAGAGGGTATAGTGGTGAAAGGGGTTTTGAAAATTATAGTAAAGATAAGTTTAGTATGAGTTTGAAAGATTTTTGGTCCCTGGTGGAAGGGTATCTCTAGCAAAAAAATAGGTATAGCGTATAGAGTAGCATAGTAAGTTAGTTGTTTTGATCCCTGGTCATAGGGTATCACTGGCATTGTATAAATGTATACTTAGGGTTTTTGATGTGAAAGTTGGTTGGTATTCAAGCCTTTGTAGGGGTTGGGTGTGAACCCGTCACTACGGTTAGTCAAATTTAGGATTTTGGGTCCTAATTCAGGTTGATTATTTTGGGTTTGTTATATCAATATAGGTTGGTGTCATGTTTTAGTAAGATTTTTTTCGCTTTACGGCTGGCCTTAGATACTACGCTCGCACTGTAGAGTAGTTGTATTTGGTAGGTGCGTGTTTTATTCTCTCTAAAATTTAACTCCAAGAGGGGAACCTGGTGGAGTTCTCCCCTTGCTGGATATTTTCTTTCGATACTTGGAGTCTGAGAGAACAATGTAAGTGTCTGTTCAGAATTTGATAAGTCCTAGTAAAAGAGCCTGTTTAACTAGATCTTCTATTATGCCGGCCGTGTAGTGGTATTTGTATTGTCCCGCCCTTAGGCCATTAACAATATCATCTGGGCCCACCTTGTCCGGAAACTGGTTCCCTTCGGCAGCATATACCGTGAGGCTAATCATTCTCGAGTAGTACATGTACCTGATTTCCCGAGTTTTCGATGACAAGGACCTACTTGATCGACGTAACTGCGAGGCCTTTTGAGGGCGAGGCGTATGTTCCACTTTCTGGGGACTTACAGCCTGGGCTTCCTCCCGCTCGACTCGTGAAACTGTTTAAGTTTTCTCTGTTGTGTGTGTGTGTCTGTGTGTTTGTTTGGACCATTCGGTCGAGCAGTCATAGCCTGGAATCGAGGATCTCGTTCAAGGGCATTACTCGAACTCTGAGTTTTTGACCGCTCTTCTCGTTCTGTGATTGGAGATTTACTCTAAGGACTTCATTCGACGGAGGGCTTGGAGGAAACCACATTTCCTTCATTCTGTTTTTTACGAACATGGTTTTAAACTCCTTCGCTTAGGTACCAGGCCAGGTTAGGTTAGCTATGTGCATAGTAAATGCAACATATTATTTTGGTTGATTTTTCGTTCTTAATTTGCAGTATAGTATGTAGACTGTGAAACCATACTACTTTCGGCGTTAACTTTCCTCTCTTCCTCTTTTTTGCTCTTTTCTTTTGCTGCTTTGATTTGTTCCTTTTTGACGGGACACACCATAGCCATAGTCTTATGTGGGCCACCACAATTAAGGCATTTCTGGATTGTACTGTTGTAATTACGCCAGGAATGGCCTTGTTGGGCGCACACAGAGCAAACTACAAACTAGGGGAAGTGGCAGTGGTGTGTGCGTTGTACCTTTAGCACCGGAAGCACATTCGAAAGTCAACAAATTCCTCGCGTTCAATCTGCTCGGGGCAGACAAGGACGTTAAAAAGGGGGAGGACAGTTTCTTTTGCTTTGATCGCTAGAGTTGTTTCTGTGAATAATACTTTAAATACGTAGGTGTAGCTTTTGAATTTACCACAAAGGCTACTTTCGCCCACGAGTGATTCCGAAGAATCTCCTCTGTTATCTCGTCTGTAGAGTGTTCCCCAACCCAGTGATCGAGGCGGCAGCAGATAATGCTCCTATGGAGCGTATTTGTGTTGGTGTTTGTAGCTCGAGGTTGATTTTGAGTAGGGCTTCCATGGCACGCAGGGAAGTGAGGACTTCAGGGTCCACCTCTCTTGCACAAATAGCCGAATATCCATTGGGGATGTCGACGAGGCGTACGATAGTAATATTTAGCTCAACGTTAATCTTTTGGAAAACCTTACACCTGTCTGGGTTTGGCCGGTCGGGTAAGGACTCAAGGCTATGGGCCTGGTCTCATGAATCACTCCTTCATATCACCCAAGGGTGTAAATAGGAAGGAAATCAGGAGTACCGAGTTTCTGGCCGTGTGTATTTGTGTGTGAGGGTGTGTTTAGGGATACGTTATGAAAAAGGAAAAATATGTGGGGAAGGTGGAAAAAACTGTCCATTGAACAATACAAGCAGTTTACCTTGAGGCAGCGTAGAAGGGCTCCCGTCCTTTCCCTCAACTAGCCTTCAATGAGGCCAGTCAAGGAGAAAATAGGCACTTTTGATCGTATCACCACTGATAATAATTTTGGTCACACACAGCAATGCGGTTTGCGAAAACCAAACACCTCATTCGAATTAAAAATTCAGATCAAATTTCCCTAAAATTCGACTTTACCCCACAACGAGTATGTAAGTGAGCAATCCAAGCGACAAGCGAAGTCCCCTTTTTTCACAAAATTCTGCTCTATATATAGCTATTATGCGTAAACATAATCTATACAAAATTTAGCCAATCAGAATTAGGCAGATTTTTAATGACACTTTTATGTATAATTTATTCATGTAGCTTTAAAACAAACTTTACACTTAATCGCTACAGAAATGGACCAATCAGTGTCCCGATAGATTTTTAGAAACAATTTACGTTCAAACACATACAAACATAAGAGTAGCTGAAATTGGATAAATATTTTTTTCATATGGTCCGGGAACCTTTATCTGCTTACTCCTACTATTAGCTATCTCTTCTCTGTTAATTCTATTTTCCCACTATTTGCTATTTTACATGTATGCAATTTTCTTAATTGTAATTCATATCTTAATAAACCGTTGACCGTTAAAAAATAATTTGTTTTGAATTCTTGGACAAAATACAGTAAAAAACTGTGAGGACCAATTTACTATGAACCAATCATAGAATTTCTTAAGATTTCAAACTGCTCGTCTTTGAGGAGGTGGCTTTGAGTCATATGCAATTTCATAATGTGGTTCCGGCACTACAAACTCTTAGGTGCGATGGAACAACGTAAGTCTTATATAATAAGAAATATACCATTCGACCCCATCAACGTACCATATTTAGCCCAACTCGTAAGGAAACTCTTTACTCTAGTTTAAGAATTAGGAAAATACAGATGTAGAAACTCACTTTTTAAAAATACAAATATAAAGGAATCTGGCATAAACAGTGAATGCATTTTTCTTACTGAATCTGTGGAGTTGATAGGTAATAAAATCAGTATTCATTTATAATAAAAATACAATTACAAAAAAAAATGAGGGCGCCTGCCCTAGAACAGGACGCTAAAGAGGGGCACATTACTCTACGGAGGATATCTTTCGTAGCCTATTAGGATTAGTAATGGTGAAAAAATCTGGGACAGCATTCGTATAAATATCCACCAACAAGTTCGAATAGCGAATCCCACCTACTCAAAGATACAACTCGGGTCCGCTAGCAAAGGGTATATGGAGAGTTAAAAAATCAAGGCTGACATTTTGTGATTGATTAGATGATTGCTTTTTAGATTCCATCTAAAGTGAGTGCTTGTTTGTTTCACTGAATGAATTAAAGTTGATTAATTTCTTGCTAACTTGAGAAAGCTTAAATGCTTGTTCGCTTGATTAGTTGCTAAATTAATTCCCTGATTTAGTGGTAGTTGATTGATTACTTGCTAAGTCCATTCATGAAAGCCAAATAATTTGTTAGATCGATTGCTTATTTGATCCCTTGATTTATTGTTTGATTACTTGCTTGTTGGCTTGATAGGTTGTTGGTTTAATTGTTTGATTGTATGATTACGTGCTTTATTAATTGACTGATTATTTAGTTACTCGAAAGATTTATTCCTTGCTTGCTAGCTTGAATGACTGATGAGAGAGCACACGAAATAAAAATAACATAGTAAGCAATCGAGGGATCCTGAGGGACTCAAAATCAACCCCCTTGCCACCCCTTTTGAATTCTGAATCTGTGCTCCGTGCGGTACATTATTGAATCAAGTTCGTAGTTGAAAGCAGACATTTGGTGATTCTAACACTGTAACTTTGGGCCACGCAAGATGAATATATATTATTAAGTAGCTATAAAGGAACCATTAGCAGAGATGAGTACTCTTCAAAAACTTTGAAGAGATGAGTCGTCCCCAACGACTTGGAGATGAGTACTCTCCGAGGACCAAAGAGAGGTGAGTCCTCTCCAAGGACTTAGGAAATATTAGTACTCTACAAGGCCTTAGGATAGACGAGGAGTCTCCAAGGATCTAGAATAGGTGAGTCCTTTCCAAAGAATTATGAGAGATGAGTACTCTCCATGGACTTAGGAGAGGTGAGTCCTCTCTAAGAACTTAAGTGAGATTTTTACTCTCCTAGGAGTTAGGAAAGATGAATAAATATCACTGACTTAGGATATATGAGTACTATCCAGGGACTTACGAGATCTGAGTCCTTTCAAAAGAATTAGGAAAGATGAGTACTATTTAATGACTTAGGAGAGATGAGTACTCCCCAAGGACCTATGAGAGGTGAGTAGTCTGCAAGGAATTAAGAGGGAGGAGTACTCTCCAAGGACATATGATAGATGAGTACTTTCCAAGGACTTAGGAGAACCCAACCAATCTAAGCTAAGTCATGTGTTAGGTCAGCAGCTGAAAGTCTTGGGTCACATTTCCTTTTTGGTAATCGTAAACGGTCATTTACGACATTTACCATATACATAGGTCAACAACTCGTTTCTAAGTCATGCAGTTAGCTGAAATAGAGAAAGAAGTTTGAACGTTTACTGACATTTGTATCGATTTCATAGTAATTTCATCCAATGATTTTGTTATCACCACGAATTATAGTGTATAAAAAACTTATGTAAAAATGACACTTAAAATGTATTATAAAGGTGAGTAAATATAAAATGACATCATATACCCATAACGACAAATTGTGGACTGTAATTATTAAAATATTCAAGTGTCAAAAGCAAGAAAGTAGAAATTTCCTTGATCAAATTAATTTGTACGAAACTATAGTGATGAAAGCCCGGCATTTTTTATATCCATGCTTCACATCAAGTAGTCAACATCCGAGCACGCTTAGACCTTACCAGTCAAGCTAAAACCCCGTAAATTTAGTTCAGCCTTCTCTCATTCTCATCACAAGAGAACTCGTGATCCATTATTTAAGATTGTTCACCCCATTTATAGTAAAGCTTTTCATTTGAAAGCATTTGATTCCTACTTCTTTTTCTCACTCGTTATGTTTATCTATGGTCAGCTTTTCTCCTTCCTTGTGCAATTGACACATACCCGACCCTATTTTTATAGCAATTGACCCGATCCTATACTTATTTATGTAACCTGTTGATGGAAGTCTTTATGACGCATTCCATTTCCTCACTCTCTTTCCCTTTCATACGCGCACATGGGTATACATCTATATTCAAGAGCTTTATAGTCAAATTAATTAGCCGAGACGAAGTTTTATTTCGCGTCTTGGCCAGTTAAAAAGAAGCATGGGCAAAAGTGAAGCCTCCCAGCGTTGGCTAATATGTACAGGCCCGTAAAAAGTTGCAGTCGGCTAAAAGGACTCCATAATAAGCGCGAATCGAGGACAAAAAAGTTACGTCAAAAGAGCTTTTTACAAGAAATTTTCCTTTGTATTCACAGGAAATGACCGCTTAGAGAATACCTGCACTAGGGATTTTTATTATCATTATTAATGTCGTCGTAGATTCTAAAAATCCTAACCGGACTTACGGTGAAGGGTACAGAATAGATAGGTGGCCATAGTTTTGAAATTTTTTAATACTTGTAACGCTAGTTTTAAGTTTTGGTTGCTCCAACTAGGAGTAAACGCTCCTAAAGTCTAATTAGTTCATAATTTTCTCAATAGTTTCTAGAGCTAAAGTAAATATAAACACTCTACTTTCCTCTGGTGCGACTTCTATTTACAATCCCATATAAAGTATTTGGGGGGGAGGGGTACGTTTTGCCAACCTCTTTTGCTGCTCTCGGTTACTTTAACATCGATGATGCTTCGCCCAAATGGCGGACTGCTAACAATTTTATGTGGAAATCTTATCATATATTTTCTGATACTGTCCTAAGGTTGGTGTGGGAAAAGGCGACTAAACCCTGATATGGGACGGAGAGCAATGAAACCACGCGTCTGAACGTTTTCTCTTGTGAGGACAATACGCAAGGGTATAATGCATTAGTGCACGTCGACTTCACTTTGGGGAAAATCGATTGAAAGTAAAGGATAATGAAACATGTATATTAAAGTTATTAGAAATTTAATAAAACTAATAAGACAAGTCGCAAAACAGTGTTCATCGAATACACATTTACATCATAAAAACAAGGTACACCTGATATACGTTTCCATCGACAAACACTGTTTACATAACCAGATTTACGTCTTGGTACACATTTCCTCCGTGCAATACTTGGTACCTATTTACGTCGTGAAACCGTCTTCACCTGACAGATACTTACGTCTTAAGGTTATGGATTAACCAAGTGGAAAGATCGATTCTGATTTTAGCGAAATTAAACCACATCGGGTGTGGTTAGTCACCGGATGGAGTCTGACTCGTGTCACTTTTCAGGTAGCTGCCCTCCACCTTAGATTCCAGTGGTTCGGATCCCACATTAATCAGTAGGTCCTCAATGAGGAATAAAGGCAACTTAATTGATTGCAAATAGCTGGTAAACTTCTACCATTTATTTTTTTACAATAGGAGGGAAAGAGTCATCGCTTGCAATGGCCACTCTCCACCCCCCCTCTCCCGAGTGGGAGAGGGGGGTAGAGAGTGGCCCCTAGTTAACCTTTCACCCAACATCTTATCCACCTATAATGGGTATAAGTGGATATAAAATGGGAAAGTGTTGGTGGGAGGAGATGTAGGCAGAGAAGAGTAAGAGGATGAGTAAAGAAAATTGAAGTGAGAAAGGGAGCAAGATAGTCGAAGTTGATCTATTTTCACCTTATCAATATAACGGGAAGATTGGATAAAAAGGAACAGCTCCATTTGGTGGACCTACTGATTTTATCGTGGATTCGGAACTACGCATCTCTCTTTCGCTCGGTTCCTTCCATATCTTTTAGTTCTTTTATTTCACTTTTGCAAGTTCATACAGGTGTCCTGAGATACTATATACCAGGTACATATTTACTTTCTAACACGCTGTTTATTTGCTGCTCTACATTTATAAGAGAGCAATAAATGCTTAACATATTAAATGATTCTGCAAAGGTAATTTTGAATTAGAAAATTACGAATATATCCCTGGAATGCATTGCAATTTCATGCATGTTTAGTAATGGTGATTATATTTTAGCATATTATTCAATTTAACCGGTAATTTTTCATAGTTACCCTTTATCCATGGAAAAAGTGAATAGATTTAGCGAATTTAGGTGGGGTTTTTTATTTGTTAATTACGGATAACTATCAGTAAAATTTGATTAATTTAGCTACATATTGTACTTTGACGCTAAATTTGAATCTATTATTTTTTAGAAAATTTCTATCATATATGTATGGATTTCGTTGCTGACCGGTTAAATTTTGTAATATTTCTTTAGCTCAATTTCTGATCTGCAGTGATTTTTAAGTGAGAGTGCTATTCAATTTGGTAATAATATCCCTCATTACTAAACTTACCTTTACAATTGAAAAAAAAAAGGATTTTTGTCTATATTTGAACTCAGAAATATCCCTATTTATTAACCACCAATAATCTTCTAACTTAGAAGAGCAAAGTTGTTCTTGGTATCGTTTTCTCATGTTCAAAATGTCGTGGTAAAATCTTTCACCATGCTTATAAATGATAACCCTTAAATATTCCGAGAAAGACTTCTTAGTGTTAGTCCAAAAAGTAGGTTTTTAGACATAATGCATTCGTAAAAGGTTGTTTTAAAATATCTTAGTAATTTTTTTCTATCTGTGATTTACCTCCATATCTTTGCAAACTCTCTTCACTGCCAACTATGCAATATTTTAACTTAATTTAGCTTTTCATCTTGAGACAATTTCTTGATATGGGGGTCTTATATAAATACCATCCTTGATTTTTGTATCCCCCATTCTGGGAAAATCATTCTTCAAATACATATGTGAAGCCATGACTATTTTGATCCATGCAGAAGAAAACTACTGTCTCAACCAAGTTGCGTTCCTAGTAAATGTGCGCCAACCTTTTGATCACCCCATGTATACTACCTAACGTTACCATGCTTACTTTTTCAGATGAAAATTTATGTTATTATACAATTTCAAACAAAATTGAAAAAAAAATAACGACTGATAAAGAAATAATAGAAATAAGCTTCTTTTTATGGTGCCATTCAAAGCCACTGGCATGAAACGAATGCCTGTCTACCAATTACGAAAAGGCATAAGATAACAGGTAGTTATTTAAGGTACGCTTGATAACACCAAGAGTGATAGGAGAGGAGCGGGTGTGTATAAGAGAAAGCAGATCATTCCAAATCTTAGGAGAAAAGATTAACAAAGCACAATCGGCCTTCACCACATACTACTACGAGGTAGAAGCAATAAAGGTGCAAAGCCTGAATGTAGGGACATCCAACCACCCTAATGTACCCTTGTAGAGAGTGCTTGTAAAAGCAATAAGAAGTACCACAAGTACAAATAAAATAAATGTATGAAAATATAAAAGCTGGGTGTGAAAAGATAGTTTCAGGAATTTGTGAAGATTTGGTGACATCTATACTACGAAGAATTATGGGTGTAATTAAACCAAAAAGGCTCCAACTAAGTATTAAATAATTAAAAATATATAAAATTAGGTAATACTAAATTAATTCACCTAAAATGCTTAATTACATTATATGAATGATGCCATAGGGTGATTAATATCTTTGGTCAAAGGTGTATATTAAATCTAACAAAATTTACTTAGCCATAGAATTCATAATTACCTGAGTATCTACTTCCATCCCCTGTGTAAATCTTCGAATATAATCGTGTACTTTTTAAATCGCGTTTGGGAAGTCGTCTCAAAATTCCACTGGTTTTGATTCAGGGAAAGGATTATGAGAAGGTTTTTATTAATTAATTGCATGTTGAAAAAGCCTTCGAAACAGTCTCAAAGAAAGATTTATCAATAATTTGCTGCGAAAGCCCATTAATTCATTTATTGAAGTGGATGGACCTTTATTGACATAATCAAAATGAAGAGCTGTAATTATGAAGTATCATTTGAATGGAAATACGTCACTAGTGGTTTGCAACAAGGGTCGTTTCTTGGAACAATACTGTTTATTATATACTTCAATGATTTTGGTACTGAATTAGTAATTACCGGATAAAAAGTGGTACCCTTTAAAGATCGATGAATACGTAATTAAAATAGGGTCAATAAAATTTCCGAAACCATCAATGAGAAAGTTGTGTCGATCTGTTAAAATTATTACTTTTCTTCCTCAAATTAAAACGGACTACCAACCGTGGTATATCATGCATACAGTTACTAAGGATAAATTTGTATAGTGGGGAAGATAGAGTAGGTGAAAAATGTAGCGGAGACATGCTGTAAGTCCTCTCGCTAGTATTGGGGCGGTAGGGTATACAATTTTCTAGAGGTCAGTGGCAGCAAGACTGCACATGTTACACCTGGTATCGCCGTGGAAAAATAGGAGGTGGGAGGGGGCGGGGGCTTGGAAGAAGAGGAAAAGGGCGTGAAGAGTGAAGGTGTTTTATCCGCCCGCAACCAGAGCCAAGAGCGAGGGGTGAACTAGCCCCTCCCTTACCCAGCCCGACCAGGGATTGAATTGACGAAAGCTGTTCAGCGATTAGCCTGCAGAATTGGACACCGGCGCGAAAATAGACTTAAAAAGCCCGTAAAGAAAGTAATGAAAAACGGGCAAAATGTTAATGTCTAAACATAAAAAACCGCAGGTAGACTCAATCTTGTTTGAGAGTACCAGGGAAGGTGGAGCTGGGAGGGCTTGGCGTTCCTTCAAGTACGAGATGTAAGAGCATACGCGTGGCGTCCTCTTGCATCCAGTGCTAAAGTATTTAGGCATTCCAGGAATTACGTTTATGGCAGTTCTCTTAAATGTGTTGGTAATTCCTCTTCTCGGGGCTTTTTTTTATGAACCTGTCTTTATTTGCTTCACATCCATTTATTATTTAATAACAATGAAATCTCCAAATTTAAAAATGTTTTGCAGTGAAGTCTGGCTCGTTCCCATTCGCTCCACTCTAAGCATTTTATTATTCTACTTTCTGTTTATTTCTTGAATCCTACCTATAAGGAAGAAAGCGCTTGTAAGGTCAAGTTTTTCTATCAATGAATTTTCAAAGGTGAAAGTGTCTGATGAAAAAGAAGTGTTCGTTATGGATAGCTAAATGTTTGATGCAAAGCACTGTTTTAAGTTGCAAGGGTAGCTAAAAATAGACTGCTGGGATTTGTGAAAGAAATTTTATTTTGAAATAAAAGGACATCAGTGAACCTTTACATAAATCTTTCTTCTCTTCCAATTGAATATGAAGTACAATTCTAGCATCCATACTTTATAAAAGATGCGAGGAACCATAAGTACTGCGGTACTGAAATAATGCTAGGATTAAAATACATCCTAGGAATAGAGGCTAAGGGAAGAGGGATAGAACAGAACAACAAGCAATAGATATCTACATCGCACGCCAAGAATCAAAAGGGATGGGACACGCACTGACACACAATGGAGTCGTATGCAACTCTAATCGCATGGCCACATAACAGGTGTGACTCGGAGAAAGACTCGCTTTGCATATGCTCGACAGCCACCATGACACACACGCACACACAAATACTCTCTCTCTCTCTCATTAAGGTTAGTCACTTTCTCTCCATAACAGAAAACGAGTCAATCGCAACTTAGTAGCTGATCATTAGAACTCCAATAACCAGGAAAAACTATATAATCGTCGTATGTCTTATTTTCATTGGACACCTTGCGACCAAAGTATGATTCTGAACAATTACTTTAAAACTAGGGCTAACTTAGTAAAATCGTATTCACGTATAGGCTATTACTAATCATTTGGTTTATGAATTCAGTAGCTGACTAGATGTCAATTTCAAGAGATTTTATGTTAATCAAACGCGGCTGCTCTTGAACGGACTTATTTTCCCTCACTTACCAATTTGTATAAATCCGATATTCTTCCATCCATGGTACTGAGACCAAGATACAAAATCAAAATTTTAAATCGATAAAAAGCATAAAAACAATGTTTTTTCAAACTAATTGTCAATTCCACCAATGTAAATTAAATGCGTGTAAGTTAATTTGCTGGAAGAAAATTTCAGTACAACAGATTGTTTTCGGACCAAAACTTTACCCTCTTCTTAGCTTTATTTTCAGGCATTAGTCAAAGATAAATAATTTCTTCGAAGAAGTCCGCTAACTACAGATGCCCTTTCTTCGAATGGTGTTGGCAGAACAGGACTGTACCCCTCCAAAATGTCCTTATTTATTTGTTTTAATAAAAAAACTCCAAACTTATGAAACATCTCTGTCAAGAAGTTTTTGAAAAGATATTCATGTTGAAATTAGTGAAGATCGGGAAGGTAAAAAATATAGAAAAAGTAAGTTGGCAAAGTACTAGTGTCAACGGATGGCTAAAAATTTTCCTAATCACAAAAATGCCCGCCATTAAAAGAAATCATCCCCTTTGTTCTCTTGAATATTTTCCCAGCAAAAACATCTATTTTAATCTATGTTTGAATAGATTTTTAAAGAGTTGTAATGGAAGCTCCCTTCAGGAATAACTGCAGATATTACTTTAAATACGAGGTTATAACTAGAGAACTTCTCTTGACTTAATGCTTTGAGTAAGGTAGGTACTCCAATTATTTTGAGAACCTTACCACCAATGAAGATGGTTTTTCATGAATAAATACTATTCTTTATTGGACAAAACGCTGCATACCATCTTGTAAATTGCCTCAGAGTACCGCATTATAAACGCAAACTAATTAGCAGAAGAGCTAATTAATGCTAGATCTCTCGTCTACGTAATCTTACAAATGAAACAGCGGAGAGGCGAGGACCCTGCTGGCGAATCACCTAACCTCTTTCTATTAACAAAAAAAGAAGCAAAAACAGGTTGGAAAATTTCGATAACATTCGATATTCGAGAGAAGAGGGAAAAATGCCTTCCTTAACCCAAATTGAGGGCATGATAGATTTGTGAGAGATTAAATGACTAGGAATGAATTCTATAATGTGCTAGAAAAGTGTTTGAAAAATAGAAAGAGTTGAGACGCAATAAAATCTGGACTTTAGTCGAATTGAGGATTAGGGTATAGGGAACTTAGTTTCAAACAACTATCTTCCTTCATATTCCGGAGCTTGGTGAGAAAGGCAATCAATTAATTATTTTACGTGTAAAATTGAAAAAAAAAACAAAAAAACAAAAATAAAAATAGAAATGAGCAGAGAATGACTTGGGAAAAAGAGAAAAAAAACAACAGGAGAGAAAAAGAGCGACCACTAGAAGACAAATCCCTTCTTCAAATTTGGGACAACCTAATTCCACAATTAAGAACAACAAAGAAAACTAATTTCCTTCATTTCCTTCCCTGGCTTCGTGGTCGTGTTGCCAGATATTCTTACAACCCAGGTATATTTTTTGTCACTCGTTTTAGCTGTCAAATATATTAAAATTTCATTATACGACCCATAAAGGATTTGATTAGCAAACCTTCCGATGAAATTCCGAAACGAACGAAACGGGTAAAACTGTAATTTCTGAAACATATTAAAAAAAACCTTTAAAGCGGCACTATCTTTACATATTTCGTGCGGTTTAAATTAGTATTTATATAATACTAGTGCTCCGATATCATAACATATTACGGAAATATTTTTCTAATAATTTTGATTATTGTTGTTGATTTGATGATACTAAAAAATATCGATTAATCGAAGTTCATAACATTAATCACTTGAATTTTACTTTCCCCTAGAAGTAGATCTTTTTTCAAATGGAAGGCAGAATCATTTTTCAAATGGAAGGCAAAATTATTTTTCAAATGGAAGGCAAAATCATTTTTAATACATCGTTATTGATACTTCTTTACCATCATTTAACTAGGCAATGGATTATTTTCTAGAAGGATTCATTTGGTTTCGAAGAATTGATATCCTTTTTCACTGCCTTCATATTGATGCAAACTTGGCCATTTAGGTAATGTGGTATAATTACGTGAATGAAGAGTAATCATATGGTGCAAGGTCTGATGAATATAAAGGATAATGAAGACCCCCTTAGCCTAACGATTTCAATTTTTCGTTCGGTCGAAGGTGCCAGGTGTGGGACATGAAGTGTCATGAGGGAGGAAGACACGTTTTTCTCTTAACCAGTGAAGGAAGTTTTTGTTAAAGAACTTTAATTATGCGTTGCAATTTTTAAACAATTAGTTCTGCAATGACTGGTTGCTTATTATTGGGAGCTCATAATGAATGAATTTTCACATCCCAGCAAATACAATGAATAGTTAACTGCTGTTAGAGATCACATGTAGGAATGGAGTTTTGCTTGCGATCAAGCCATCGTTTTTGCCCTTAATATTGCAGTAAAGAACCCAAATCTTTGCTCGTGTAACGCCTTTCTAGAGATTTCGTTGGGAATTTAGAACCAATATAGAGGCAACAATATTCATAAGTTGTAAACGTTGATCTTTCTAAAGTTCATGTGGATTCCAAACACCATTTTTGTAGCTTAAAAATGATCTTTCCGCATTACTAGATTATTTTATTTTAATTCGAACATTCGAAACAATTTTTAGATATTTTTAACCTCTTTTAAAAACGATAACGACAAATATTCTAGTACAGCCAATCCTTCTTCGTGTAATGCTGAGCTCGGTTTTCACTATTTCACATGTTAAAAAAGCACGAGTACTTGGTAAACCAGGACATTTGTATCAACAAAAAGTTCACCCTCTTCATCATGTTAAGCCAAATCAACTACTTATGCTGATCATGACGAATTTTCTCCCGCACCTACTTCACCGTTTCATACTACTACTTAGGCATAGTCAAGGAAACGAGGGGTACAGATGAAAATTGGTTGCCAGTGTGCAGCAGAATACATTTCAGGGATCGTTGCTGCTGTCAATGAACACCCACCAATCTTTGTGTTGGTACTGTTGCACTCCAAGCTTGTGCAGAAGCTGAGTAATATCCGTGTGGTACACCAACTCCTCTTATAAGAAAAAAACGGAGTTAATCTTGATGTCTGATGCGGTAGAAGGTGATGCGAGCACTGTGAGAGAGGATTATTTTCTTCATTTTGGAGCTAGCCATTCGGTAGTGGACTTTGCTAAGCTGACATCGCAAACTAGATCATTTAGACTAGCTCCTTTTGGAAAAAATATGTGGAGCATCATAGTCAAAAATCACTATATTTTTTACACTTCTAGAGAAATCTTCATCACCAATGTCGGGAAGTTCTCCGAGGACAGGTACTGGAATTTAATCACAAAGAGCTACAAGACGACGTGGTGATTGAAGATCAGGTTACTTGAGGCAGCTCCTAACTTTCTATTGATCCCAGTCAAATCAATCGGTAGCAGTTAGTGCCAGGATTTGTGGGATGCCTCTAAACCATGCATGGTTTGCATACCATATACAGCGCCCAAGCTTTATCCTGGTCACTAAGTTTCATACCAAAATAAGCATGGTAAGCACGATTTATGAAACTTGTGACTGGATTCCCATTAGCAACAAGGGTATATTCGCCGCAGATCTTCCAGAATTCAGCGACTTTATTTAAATAAATAAGAAAGATTTTTGCATCTTATCAAGAAAAAAATACCCGTAAATGTAAAAAAAACGCGGTAAAAACAACATGTGGTGATAAATAAAAAAATTGAACTAATCGAGCAAAAACAGTGCAATTAAGTTGGTTTCTTAAATGAATATAAATTATAGTTTTAATACTTAATGACAACTGTAAATTTAAATTATCTCAGTTACAATTGAAATTAGAGCGTATGGAAGCCGCCAAGAAGCCGACCCGAATCGGGACTCCATCAGGAGACTTGCCATACCCAATGTAGATTAACTTCGCTTTAATCAGAAACTGTTTGCACTCGCCTAGACGGCAAATCGCTTGGTGCGGGAGCAAAGAGAACAAAGGATCTTTTTATTCAATTGCCCCTGGAATTTGGCTCTTTCCTTCAATAACAAATCTTTCAAAGACGCACAAAATTAGTAATAATAGCTGAAACCTCGTGAGGTATAAAATACGAAACAAACATGTATTAAAATCCGGAAGCAAATACAAGCTTAATACTGACGACATTAAATACCAACAAAAATATCATTGATTGTCTAATAACAAAATAAAAATGGATATTTAACTCGTATATTTGCTATAAATTCGCGACTTTATGCTAATAAACAGCTTTTAGTTAACTGGGGGGGGGATACGACGTTTACTTAAGTTCGAATTGGCAATATATTTGCAACTAAACTTCGGTTGCTATGCACTTACTTTACTACTATCACGGGGAAGAAAAGTATCAGTGATCATGTTAACCCAAGTTTATCAACGTTCGACCTCAAATCCAATTAACGAAAGCTTCCTTAGTGAATTGACAACAATGGGCTGACAACTCGCCAAGACAGAACTTGCCCAAACTCCCTAAAGGAAGTTGCAAATCCCGAGGCGAAGGAATTCTATGTGGCAATTAAGAATGACTTGTTTATGCAACAAAGATATTAAACAAGAGATTAACTAAAGGAGCATTAAATAAGATAACACCAAATAAACTGGATAGGAAATAATTGATAAGGAATATATAAGGGACAGTTAAGAGAGATGAATGGACTCGAATGTGTTTTGTGTTGGTAACCATATATGGATGATTGTCGCCTGAGTAGGATAAAACACGTCTTTTATATGGGAAATTGTATATTTATTGCTCCACTTTTGTATAAAATAGTTAGATGAAAGAATCTCCGAAACTCAGGCGATAAATTAGAGACTAAATCCCTTCAGATGGATTTACCGGGAAAATTAAGCTGCCTCTTATCTCCCCAAGATTCCAGCCGTCAGGCATCAACGAGATGCCTTTGCCGGTCGAGACACGAATGTAACCCAAATAAAAACACCTCTAGTCACTCGATCGAAGCTAAGACACTTTGGATATGTTTAGTTGCCGGATGGAGTCATGGTCTGAGTGGCAACAGCCCTTAATACTCAAAGGAATTAAGCGCATTGAAATTACTTAGTCGCCGGATAGTCATGCCCAGAAGGTCACCATCTGAGGAAATTTAAGCCTCATTGAAGTTTGCGAATGGAACTATAACCAGTGGCAATATTGCATCACACTCAGAAGGAAGATAAGCCAAATTGGATGTGATTAGACGGCGAGTGGGGCCCAAATCCGGTTCAACAATCCGTTGGTTGCTACGTGCTGCATTGATCTGTGCATCGTACCAGCCCATAAAGTGGGCATTAGTGGTAAAAAACGAATACATACGGGGCAATGACAATAAGAAATTACCCAGTGATACAAATCCAGAATAATTAACATGTAACCTAATTATACATATATTTATCCCCCCGCCCCTTTGTTCTCCTTTAACTGGTCGTGGTCCCTTAATATCCACGATTTTAGAGGAAATAAATTAAGCCTTGAAAGCTGTAGAGAGATCAGCTTAGATTACATATTATTCAGGGTAGATTTCAATTAGTTTAGGTTAAATATTAATTAGGGTACATGGTTATTAACTTAAGTTACATATTAATTTGGGTACATGTTAATTAGTTTAGCTTGAATATTAATTAAGGTGCATGTTAGTTAGATATGATAACTATTAATTAGGGTACATTTTAATTATTTTTCGTTACATATGAAGTAGGGAAGATGTTATTTAGGGTAGGTTAATATTAATTTGGGTACATGTTAATTAGTTTAGGTTGCATATTAATTAGGGTACACATTAATTACTTTTGTTTTCATATTAATTCAGGTATATGCTAATTAGTTTAGGTTGATTGTTAATTAGGTTAGATGTTAACTAGTTTGTATTACATATTAATTAGCGTACATGTCAATTAGATTACGTTACTAATTATGGTACATGTTATTTAGTTTAGTTCTTACATTAATTATGATTGATGTTATTTTGTTTGGGTTAAATATTAATTAGGGTAAGTGCTAATTAGTTATTGTATATCTCGAAAAGGGTGAGGGGGAATGACAGAGGATGCAACATCCGTGTCGTTAAAGCAGTATGTTTTCTGTAAAACACATTTTCTGACTAATTGCATGTTGCTATAATTCAATTATTTTGAGAAGACGAACTGAAAATTAAATTTAACAGCAAAATTTTAATTGAACTAGCGTCCGACCATCAGCTTCGTCCGTTTGGGAGAGGTTCGTATCTTCTGATGTGTTATGAGATTATTAAATGCACTGTCGTGCGACCGGGTTAATTTGTGTGCCAAACAATCTGAAGAGAGATGAGGCTTGATAAACAGCCTCTTTAAAGTCCACACTTTGTTCACGTTGCAGGCCATGGAATGAAATCGATGAATAATTCTGACAATGTTTTAAAGAGGAACTCATTTCAAATAAAGTGTATATAGACATTAAATTGAGAGTTCAGCTATTCATAAGGTTCACCTTGTCCAAAAAACGGATTTTTCTCAGTTCCGAATAACTCATGAGGCATCAGAACGAATTAACTTGCTTTCGAACTTTATATTAGGTACTATTCTTCTGCGGTGGCGATCTTATCACATGGTGATAAGAGATGCCAGGACTATTGTTTCATAGAATTGGAACATTGAAGAAGGAAATTTTTTACTAAATATTAACTCCATATAGCCAGAAGGAACAATGATCGTCAGATAATGGTTCTTGGAACAATAAAGTAAGAGTATGCGGTAACCTCAGGTACCTCATCATTAGGACACAGAACCAAGCAGTCTATAACAAACTATGGTTCTATTGATTCAGAGGTGGAGCCTTTTGTAATGAATTATTTGTTTGCAGAATCCGAGAAAGTATAACTAGCCTCTGATATGTTAATGCGAGGTAAAAGGAATTGCCTTTAATCAAGGGAGTGAATAGTTTCTATATCTTTTTGATGACAATGACTAGAGCACCTTTTTCAATTTACTTTCTCCTTCTAATTAATTCAAGTAGCGGAGAATCTACTGCCATAACAGAGATCAAATTTTTCACACTACATGTCTCTTTCTTTATATTCTTATCTCACTGTATTCCAATTACAAACACATTACCTCACTAAAGCTTTATTATACACATTCAAGACTGATAGTATCTACATAATTCTAGAAGCTGAGGTAGGAAAATGACGAGAGAAACGGATGAAGGGAGAACGCGCGGTCAGCTATTGGCAAGCAATTTTCCTTCGTTCTCTTGCCCCAAATCCGTGATATATTTAATTTAATTTGTGGTATTCACGAGGAAGAATTCTAGGCTTAAAAAACATACGTAATACGATTTTAGTTCAAAATCTAGTCAAAAAATAGATGCATGAAATTAATTACGAAGCATTTGTGAATATATGTCGCTGATTTCATTTAAATATTTCACTTGTATCAAATACAATTTTTTTTCGCCGCAAACTTTTGGAAAAGTTACTGAGGTAACTGAGGCAAATTATTAGAAAACATTGTCATTGGATATGAAAGCGTGATTTAGAGCTAAGATGTGTAAACAAAACGTTAATCGTCCCAGTGGAAAAGTCATGGTTCTCCATAACTGATGAATATTTTTGACCTGGGAAATCGGAGAAGAAGAAATTGAGACTCACTTCTTCGGAAAAACTTTATTCATCATGAAATTAGTTTTAGAAATGAATGGCTTCCATCTTCAGTTCAAGTAAAATTATAGTAAAATATATATTGGACAAGGAAGGAGAGAAATGACAGTGTTAAGATGTTAGAGAATAAGAGTAGAATTATAGAAAGAAAGATTAGAGATGAGAAAGATGCTTGGTAAGAGAGAATCGCCAAAGTCTAAGGCAGTCATAAATATTTTTACTTTGAGTGTCATAAATATTAATTTTTCTAGCCTTTTCAATCAATTAATAATAGTAACCATGGATATCGTTTGATGTATCAAACTAGATACTCTCTATTTTCGTTCTACTTGTTAACCTTTGTTCCTATATATACATATGCTGGGTTTTTGAGCTAAATTTTATGATTTTAATATATCTTTTTTGCGGAGAAGATATTGATATATTGCTGAATGGTTAATGCCTCTTGATAGTATACAGAGTGAAGTTTTAGTTAAAAAAGGTTAGCTGACATGGAGGATTGCAAGACATGTGAATACTAGAAAAGAGTTAACTTTATCATGATTGTTCGCACCGGGTATCAAAATACCGACATCATGAATAGGGCTAAATGCCCTATTAACAATGTAAAGGTTGTATGATGTAACATGAACACTGGACAGCTGAACTGAGACCTCAAAGCCTTGGCCAGTACAGAGAAAGACAGCAGGTGTTCTGACTGCGTCCATACGCCGAAATTCCTCTAACAATTGGGGGGCAAAGTAATGTAAGACCCGAGCAAATGAATCTGTGCTTTGATGAGAGAGATGGGTGTTGGAGTCACGACCATGAAGCTGTCCCTGAAAGAAGATCTTCTCTACTGCTAGTCCAAGAAGAGCAAGGGACAAATTCTGACAGCCAAGGACAGGAAGAGCTGCTTGACGAAGGCAAAGAGCTCCTGAACAAGCTGGAGCATCCTTTTGAACCGTGGAGAATCTGATCCTTCTCAGATCAAAAGAACTTCTGCCAGGACTAGTTACACACCACCGAGAATTCTACCTGGCTTGCCTATAATCTATGCGGCGTTCCTTGTATCATAAAGAACAAGTTTTTCCCAAACTTTAATGTCTTGTGGGTGTGTCTCCAGTGAGGGTGACGCCCTGCCATCTCACATCTTTGAGGAGGGTCTTAGACCCAATTCAGAGCGCTACGTGGAGCTGCAGGAGATTGTGGTGAAACAATGGCTGTAGAGGGTTTCTGCTGTAAAACCATACGTCCAAAAAGAGTGGGAAGTGATTGTCGGAGGATTTCTACGAATTCACTAGCCCCACTTCCTGGCTTCCTAGATCCCACGATTGTAATCTCATGGATTACCCTGTGTAGCTTGGTTGAGAAAAAAATCAACACTGCCTGAATCTTCAAGGCCAAGCTTGCGCCCAAAATCATGGTGATGCTCGAAGATCTTTCCAGGGACACAGTATGCAACGTATGCGCCTGGTTCCAGAGCCATCTTGAAGCCGTGTTGGAATCCAAGGGGTGCAAATTAGAGTAAGCTCTTGCTTCAATTAGTATAGAAAGAAGCCAGTTCATATTCGATGGCATGTCTGCTGTGAAGTTTTCTGAATCATCGATAGGAATCTCTGAGGGCATTCTAAATGATGTTTTATCATAGCTAGTGGTACTCGGAGGATTAGTTATTCCAAAATCTTCAGTGCACGTGATTTTATTTTGGTTTTTGCAGGTATAGGTAAATGCTATTGTACAGGGTGTTTTTTTTTACATGTCCGGCATTTGAAGTTTAATAAAATCAAGAATAATTTGGTGATCATAATCGAACTTTCAGAGTTTGTTGGTAATAGATTAAGTGGATTTATTAGAATTAGCTAATTGATTCATTTATTATTATAGAAGTTATGCGAGTCTTAGTAAATCGGTAATTTTTTGCAAGGAACGGAAAACGTAAAAATCTTTGTTAAAAACAGTGATTTTCGGAATGTTCGATTCTTAGGAAAACTTTTGCAAAAATTGTGAAATTTCAAATTTATTAGCTTCATAGTCATTCGTAGACTATAAAATAATAAAATTTTCTGGCAAAAATTACTATTAAGAAACCACGCAATGGCTTCGCCACTCCCTCCTACGGGGTGACCTTGCGCTTCACTACTAAGATTAAAATTATAATCGCCAACTATAATCATCACTTCACTAACTCTATAATTTAAGAAGGGGATTTTGGGGGGTATTTGAATAATAATTTCATCTTAGTTGGGTGATGACTCATGTTTTTTATCAAAGTTATTTCTAATAATTCTTTTATAATATCAAAAAACAAAATGGTGAAGTTCAGAAATAAATATAAGTATCGAAATTTTGTACTTTTTTAAAACGCACAGAATTACATATGTTGAAGTTCAGAAACTTTATTTTTATATATCTTCTCTTCTATAACTCTATTATTTAGCAACGTGATATTTTGAAAGGGGGAATATTAAGTTTAGAGTTTCTTTTTAAAATTGATTATAATTGGCGAAGTTCAGAAAATTTATAAAAATTTAACCATAAATGTTTTTTTATATTTTAAATTTTAACCTTTGAGCGAAGCGTAAGCTCCCCCCTGTAGGGTGGAGTGGCGAAGCCATTGCCTGCTAATTTCAAAAAGGAACTCTAAACTAATTTCCCCCTTTCAAAATATCACGTCACTAAAATATAGTTATAGAAGATATATAAAAATAAATTTTCAAGATAAGTTCTAGATTATACCTATTATTCTTCCTGGTAGTATAACCAAAGGCTATGCAACGGACATTAAGTCTGCTAACAAAATGAACCTTGTATTGTGACAGAAGTTTTGAAACAAATTGTGAAATGTTAAATAGCTGCCTCTTGGGGGCTTGATAACAATTAACAACAATAAATTTCCAAAATATGTTTAAGTAGTAATTTATAGGAGGATTCACGCTTCAGTGTTAAGTATACACCATCGGAGGACTCTTGGGTGATTAGTAGAGAAAACTTCATAATTTATTATTTTCAAATTCGTATTTTGGATGTCAAATCCTTTGCTTGGTGATGAGGACAAAACCAGGGTTTAATTTTCTGATAATGTTTCCCCAATTAATGTACTTTACTTCCCATCCATTAACGATCATATATATATATAACAAATTTGTGGGGATTGTTTCTGAAAAGATTAATTATTAGGTATGTTGTTCCAGTAATTCAAAGTTGAGCGAGAAGGTGAGGCACAGGATTTTCATATTCTCTTCTTTTTGAGCTCACTCTATTAGATTATATATAATACATCCGAAGAGTCTTTGTTGTGCAGCATTTTCGAAAACAAAGTCAGGAACATTGTCATCATACTACTACTTTAGCCCCTTTTAACATTCAAGCCTTCGACAATCTCTTTATTAGGTTCAATCTTTGGGAAATGGTAACTTTGATGACACAATTTTTACATTAAGTTTGGTGGTGTGCAAAATATAGCCACTTCCTTTGGGAGCTACGGATGAGAGCGAGAACAGTGCCTTGAATTAATATTTTGTTTGGGGTTCATAAGTGATCCCTGTTAAAGTTTAGATGTGGTAGCCTGCTCGAACTCGATGCGTAGTATTTCTCCAGAAGCTGGATCTTCATGAAACCACAGTTTAGACCTTGTGTAATTCACCAGCAGGGAGTTTAACTCACGGCCAAAGGTCCCTTATCAAGTAAGATTAGCATTATATTCGTAGTAGTTACACATATTTTTCGTGGAATTCTCACTTTCAATTTTAAAATAAGCTTTCTGCTTGTGCGATTCATTAATTGCATTCTTGGAAACTTTAGCCAAGTTACTGTTACGTTTTTATTATTCCTCTTGTGCACCTGCCTCTGTTTTGCGTTCAATTATCTTTTTTTAGTAGAACATCACCTAGTCTGGTGCAAAGGCCTCCACCACATTTCAAACATTTTTTTTTAAATGAATAATTACGTTACGTGTGTCCTGAGGCTCCAAATTGAGGACACTATTCCTTATTTGCTTGAAAGCAGGCCTTATTCGCGTGTTCTTCCATAAGATAGCTTCGGAAGCACATCTTGATCTCAACAAATACTTTGCGTTCAGTTTGGTTGGGTAATCGTAGCATTTAAAAGAAGAAACCAGTTTTCTATCACGTTTGCTGCCATTGAATTCTCGCCTAAGACCACTTTTAAATACATAGGTAAAGGCTTTGAAATTGATAACCTCTGTCGCATGGCCCCAGGAATGTTTTTTCTTATCTCACTTTGAGTCTTAAGATGAATAATACCCCACTCAGGAATCTAGACTTCTGCAAAAAATACTTCTACAAGTAAGCACCTGTAGAGGATTCTTCGGGAAAATGTTAAGGTTTCTACATTGTTTTTATTTTGACATAACGCCATATATCGAGAAGAGTTGTCTAGAAGTTGAATCAGAGCAAAATTCACTTGTCCATAAATGGTGGACAAAACTTCCTTCCTAGTTGTACACCATCAGAAAGTTGCGAAGTCATGCTGTCGCAATTTATTTATTTACGATATATCAACCTAGTGTAGAAAGAGTAAGTAAAGCAAAAAGATACAAAAGCCTAGAACAAATAAAGGGAGTTACATAGCCTACCTAGAAGTGCTTAGCCTTTTATGTGTTTGGTCAACCTTCTAGGTCAGTTCAACAGCCATGCTAATCGGTCAACTTTTGAGACCTTGTGCTTCTCTAAATATTCCACGAGGTCCTATTTCTTGAACACCGTGTGGAATCTAAGGCCCATACCACTTGTCTCAACTACATTTATTGATTAGTTAAAGGTTAAGTCAAAGGAAAACAGTGAGTGTCCATCTCTGAGTAGTTACTGCAGTTTACCTCTCGTATTGTTTGAAATACAGCGTTGAAAAGGTGTATTTATGAAAGATACTTATAGAAACATCCTAATGTCTTGAAAAAAGTAAGAAAAATAAAGTAAATAGTTATATTATAATATGTTTAAATAAAGGTTCTCTTACAACTTTTACTGACAATAATTTACAATGAAAAAAGGCACCAAAAGTAATATACTGATAAACAATGTAATCACCATTATTTTAGAGCAACTAATTCCACCGACGAGATAGATGCCTTCGTTGTAAAATCCAACTGGTTTGCTATCAAAGAAGTCTCCAGCTGTACTACTTCAAAGAAGTACTGCAATGCCAGGGATTGATGATAGTCAGGTCTGGCAAGTACGGTAGGTGAGGCAGAATCTCTAATCCCAGCTCCAGGAGTTTTTCACGGGCATGATTAGCAACGTGTGTCGACTGTTATTATGAAAAAACATGACATCAGTCACTTGAAAAAAATGGATAATCTACAACAATGTGAAGTGGAAACGATCATAGGCACAGTGCGAACAACAACCAAAAATACCATTCTAAGGCAAGAATTCATCCAGGGAAGATTTTGCTGTCAATATGGTAGGATTGGAAGTGGATTGTCTATTATGAATTTCTTTTCACGAACAAAGCCATCAAACCTAGGCAAAATACTCGAGCGTAGAATGATGCTCAAGTTGAAAGCCAGAAGTACATTCTCGCTGCGTTTTCGTTCCATAATTCCCCACAAGGATCAATATAACAGTAAACTGACATCTTATCTTCGATTTAGGGAAGGGGGGGGGGATATCACTTACTAGAGCATCCACGTCTTTTTTTATTTACAGGGTGGCGATGTACGCCTCGTGTGTAATAAAAGAAGCAGCCGCCCTACTTCAAATTCTCAAAAATTCTTCTTAAATAATCTTGCTGTTTGGTTTCTCTGGGCACATGAGAATACGCAATGGAATCCGTTTGGACGACTCTATATTCTTTTGGCGGTGAGTCACCGGCTAACTTCACATTAATCCTGAATTCCCTAAGCAATATTCACAACTTAAGCTGGACCAATACCTGAAAAATATACAACTTAATTATGAATATTTAGTTGATGTGAGACAGTGTTTATTAAGGTATTCTCGCGACGGTTGCCCGCCTACACACAGTTCTATCCTCTCCATTCCGAGTTCCAAAATACCCAGCGTAAACTTCAAGGTTAAGATATAGGCTCCTATGTGGAAGGGATTCTAGGAAGAATCGAGCTTCTCTAACTGTTACGCGCTATGATGCCCAATAGAAAAAATGGAAGAAAATGTCACGTGATCGTTGAACAAAGGTTCTTCTTGAGCTTGTGCAATAGAGTTTTAGAATTTATCCATAGTGAGTAATATCAATCTGCAATCAAAATGAAAGAGATTATTAGCCTGACTTCCAGAAAACTGCCAAAAACTTTGACTCTACCAACTTAAATAAGCTGGACCTAAAGAAGATGTCAGAGATCAGAGAGAGAGTTAGAGGAAGATACACGCCACCTTGCCCTTCAATGAAGAGAGAGAGAGAGAACAGACACCTAAGCGACCCTTTTTGTCTGCGTAAATGGAGGTGCGAAATTATAAGACGCCGCATTGACCTGAAATGCCGCTATAACAGGAAGCTGCGACAAGTTTGAGACCTCAGAATGGCCCATCTGTAGTCGGACAAAGTTCGCTTCGCCGACTTAGGAAACTTCCCACGCTCGTGCTCAAAGGCCGAGATTATTCTCGTCTCCCGATGCATCTGACCATAGAACCCTCCCCTTTGGACGGAGGGTGGAAAACCCTCCGGCGCCAGAGTTAGAAGTCAGTATCTGCCGCCAGCCCTACCCCGTTCGTATCAGCCGTCTGTACTTTCCCGTTTGTACCCGCTATTTGCATCCCGTTGGACTCTGTACAATTCTTGCAGAACCCCTCAAACTCCTGGTTTCTTTTTTAATTTTCGTGAGTCTACCTCGACCCGCTTCCTCCTGCTCCTCGAACTCAGCGCGCTTAGTCTCGATTTGTGTTACTCGAAAGCAAGATTTAATTTCACCCCGTAATAGTCATTGTCAAGAGACTATTGTTTAAACTTTGCGCCAAGGCCATGATTACTCCCTCGGACCAAATCTTCGAGGTAGCAGTAACGCGCAACTCTCCTGTGAAAGTGCTCTCTCTATGCTCCTCACCCCCAGTGTAAAGCCTTCATCATCGGCTTAGTATACGCTCAAGGTCATTCCAGCGTTCCTCGGTCAATATTATTCTTTTGTTTGTACGGTAACCGTCCTCCCCAAGTCTCCCCCCCCCCTCCTTAGGTCACTGAGACCCGTGTACATCTAATGTGTGTATAGCTCGGTTTAAAATTCCTTTTAATTTTGTAAAAATAATATTAATTTGCATATTAGTAAAGTTATTTTTGCACTCGTTTTTTTGTTACCCCGGAACCTCCAAGATAGTAGACTATGGCTAACTTACATTCAATAATTTGCTTTCTGCTTATATTATAAATACACCACGCACTCGTGAACGCAGAAAGGGTTAACTTGACCCTATTCTACGACAGAAGACTTGACAGGGACATAAAAAAATAGAAAGTAGATGAAGGGATACAACACATGGTTCAGATCCCACGTTAAGCTGTAGATTCACTGACTTTCTAGGTCATCTTTGGTGCTTCACACTTTACTTCTACAGGGTAGAAACTTGAAGTCTAGAGAGATATTTATTCAATAATTTTCAAAATACAATGTAGTATTAGATAATGCTTAGACTAAAAGGAAAGAAAAAAATATATGGTACAAACATATTTAATCAATATTGAAGTGGATCGCATTATTACGTCGAAGCACAGCAAAGTATAAGTATGAACTAAGCGCGAGTGATATGCTTCAACGTCCATAGGGTTCAAATCTGGTGAACTGGGGGGGCCAAAATTCCTTGGACCAAAACCCCATAAAATTTGCCGGACACTACTCTTGAACTTTTTTTTGCTGTGTGTGAGGTTGCTTCATCTTGTTAAAGGGTTAGAACGGCATTTCCTATAGTCGCATTAAACCAGGCGATGATCTTCTTCTTCAACATCTCAAAATAAACACGTTGATTGATATTTACCCCCACCCCCTCAATGAAGATGAGAGGTGTTTTGGACCCGTTGATGGTACTTCCGTGGTGGCAGTCAATAAAATTTTTGCGTATTAATATTTTTAGATATTAAAGCATGAGTATATCGCACAATGTAATAAATTTGAACGACATTTACAAACATACAAGAGTACAATTTTATTTATCGTGAGCCGACTTCTTTCATTAGAAATTTTCACCCAAAGCTCAAAAATGCTTCCACACCCCTGGTCTACACCATTACTGAAACTTGCTTCTATCTCTTGAAAGATATCCGCTGTTCAATCCAAATCATATTTTTATTTTGTCCCCAAACGCGATCATTATGTGTGTTATAGATGGCCTGGACAATGAACAACCTCTCATCCGTCCACAGAACTGGAAGCTGCGAGCCATCAAAGGGCCTTTGGAGAAGCCACTTTGATCTTTTGAGTCTCTTCTTTTTTATGGGGATGAGCTTTGCTATCTTGAGTGGAATAAGTTACGATCATCTTTCAATTTCTCTTTAAGCCTACAAATCAAGTTGTTTGGCACTTCTTTTTGGTTTTCGCATTATCATGTTCATCATCTTCTTGAAAACATTCGTCAACAGCGTAAATGGCTCATATATGAGATTATGCTCACACAACTAATTTCATATTGCTGAATTTGAATCTGATATTTGTTTTGTTCTATCAGACTAGGTTTTATAAAAAAATCACTAGGCACTAATATTCAATATTCCGTCACCAGTGTCGTGCAACAGATATTTAACCGAAAACAGACCAGCTAACTTGTCTCTTATGTGACTGTGCTTACATGACTAATTTCACATTGTTGAGTATGATTTAGATGTTTGATTCTACTATCAGATCTACTTTCCTAAACAATCAGAAAAATAGTAAATAGGATGACATTAATTGTCTCACAAAGATACCGATATTAAACACGTCACAGATAAGCTCATAAGAAATTGTACAAGAAAGCATAAGTTCAAATCCTTTATAATACATTGAATAAGAAGTTCTAAAAGTGCTTCTGAACTTTACCCTTTCGTTTGTACAGTTCGCTCTCTTCTCGTTGCAGCGTCTAGCAATAGTCGCATATCATATTAGGACTGAATTGTCCCTGATATCTACTCTCCATTTTGGCGATGTCTTTATGAAATCTTTCATAGTGTTCATCACTAATATCTCCAAGGTTATCTGGGAAAAAATCAATATGAGAGGGAAAAAAATGCAATTTCAAAGACATCCTTGCTCCCAATGCATGACAATTCTGCAGTATGGTTCTAACGATTTCTTTGTAGTTGTTACCACGATAGTTTCCAAGAAAAAGCTATGACAGATTGACCAATGATTCCCAGGAGTTTTTCTCCGGTGGGCTCAAGGACTTGGTGAATTCGCTATCATGAACTAGTATGCAAATATCTAGTCCATTCAAGACACCTGCTTTCAACTTGGCTTCGAAAAACACACCATCTAGTTTCTGAAATAAGTATCGAAACCCAGCACCATATTTGTCCATAGCCTTGATGAGATTTTTAGCCAAACCAAGGTTTAGATACAGTAGAGGTAAAAATATCTTTTCTGGAACTTCAAGAGGATTGTGAACACAGTTAAACCTTCCAGACGCATCTCCTTGGTCTTGTCGGCCATTTCTTTCTCAAATAGTGCTCTGTTATCCCCCAAACACAAAATAAACATGTGCTTTGTGTAGCCAATCTAAAGGCCCAGTAGTGAACAGATGACTTTGACATCCCCACCTACCTTCTCCTAGTGTTTCTCGTACTATATAGGTGCTAACAAAAGCATCATTGTTTCATAGCTCCCTGCCATCTTTGCTGCATGTGCTATTAGGACAAATGGAACACGATTTCCATTGTTTAAAAGAACAGCTTTCAGACTCTTTTCCAGAGTGTACTACAAACAGCCTCCAATCATCTGACTTGTATGGGTAGACTTTCAGAATTGTTGCACGAGAGATACTGCATCTTTACAGTTACAAAGGTTGTTTTCCATCTTGAAGAATGCAGACCTCTCTCCATGTCGGTAACGAGCTGTCGTGATACGCACTGCACCTTCCAACGGTTTACGCTGCTTTAGCTGGATCCCAGAACTTAGGCCTTTTCTTTGGACAAGTCTAGTCCCCTGATGAGATCATGAAGCTTTTCTTGAGTAAAGAGTTCAGGCCTAGTATTTTTAGAGTCATCCTGGTAGTGTTCTTCATTTGATGGAGAACTAGAATCGGAATCACTCATCAAATCTTGTTCAGTCAGTGGATTTGTGACTAGGAGTTCAGTGCTGTGCGGAAATGATCGGATTGCAGAAGCAATATTGGGTTACTGCACCGTGCCTCCTGTTTTGATGGTTATTCACTTGATGTTTGTGAGACAGAAGTTGCAGTCACTGCTGTGGTCTTTGAGTTCACGCCATGTCATTGGTACAGCACACGGCATTCCTGAGATTCGCTTACCACACATCCACTTGCTCAGGTGGTTGACCCAAGACTTACAAGCTATATGAGGTGCCCATTTCTTGTCTTGGTCAACCAAAGGACATTTAAATTATCTTTTGTAGTTCAGTCGAGCAACTTTCGGGATTTGTTTCTTGAGGCTACCAGTAGTGAAGGCGTCACATATGTAACAAAAACGATGAACATAGTTCACGCACTTGCCACGTTCCATGTTTTTTTAAGTTGAGTAATTAGAAATTAGGCAGTTGTAGATATGCATTTTCCTGAGCCAGCAAACTGAAACAAACAAAAAATCACAAATTAGGAACAAAATATTGCATAACTGGAACCAATGAGCATATAAATAAGTGTATGAATAACATGGTGAACCAAGTACATAGATTTGCTGGTTCTGGAAAACTGAGCCCGATACAGCTATACGAATGTCATTTTTTTAATTCAGCACATACAATTACCCTAGAATCAGACTATTTTAATCCAGAACCAAGAAAATTTTTTTGTTGGCCAGTTTAATGGTTCGGGCTCTCACTAATCGGAGCGAGCTGATCTTCACTATTATTTGATAGCTTTAATCCTCCTAGATATTCTCACAGTGTGATTATACATTTTGAAAGTATTGCCTACTCTTGTCCGGCATCTATACAGGTATTCCATTTCTTCCAATTTATCAGTCATGTTTATAAAAGGTATTTTTTTATGAATTTACACTTTGATTCATATAATCTAATATAAAAGAGCCTACACAAAATTAATTAATTAATTATATGTCTATTATTTATTTGGTTTCATAAAACAGTAATTTAACTTATTTTTGAGGACTGTTAATATGATTGAGGGAAATGTTGTTATTGTTTGTATAAACCAGTTAACAGAAGGAGAAAGCAAAAAATATTTAAAATATATGATAATTTTTATGTAGGGATCCGAGAGACATGAAGAACTAGATGGTGTTCCGCTCCTGAGAATCCTAATACACCCTTCCAACCACAGCATTCATACTTGACTTTATTACAGTCTTTCAAAACTGAGATTTTTCAATATTCTGATTCTTATTTACCAGTTCATTCTACTGGCTATTTTCTCCCTCATTCTCTATGTATTGAGCAAGTCCCTGTTGAATTAAATTCTCTTATTGGCTCTGTGAATGGTTCACTACTCGTCACATCTGGAGCACATAATGAGATTAAGCCTGAAATGTTTCCTGGTCGTTCAGATTCATCTGAATCGTATCATCATCCTGAGCCCTTCACTTGCAACTATCATTGCCCCCTTCCGCTACTTTCAACGATAAAAGATATGAAGAGATGGAGAGTTACGTGCCATCTAGGTTTATAAACCTCTAATTATATATTCAGTGGTATATATTAGACGAAATTTCATTTTACGTAACATGCCCACTTCTTATATGGCCCTCTTTTAAAGAATAATTTTGGCGAAAATAACCTCGTTGGTTTTCGGTTTATTTTTAGAAATAAATATACATTGGCAGGTAGAGAGAGAATGTTTACCTCCCCCACCCCTCCAGAACCCAACGTCTATCTCTGGTCACTGAAAAGATACACCTGCACGGCCAGACAGACCCAAGGGAGCTGCTAGATTTTCGGGGGACTGCGTAATCCGTTTGGGTTCCATTCCTCGCCGTCGCACCTCCTCATCGGCGCCAGACCCACGGCGTCAAAGACCTTTGTGCAGAGTTGTGTGGCCGCCGAGACTATCTGCCCTATCCCCGATTCTGATGAGATCCTGGTTCCCCTTTTGGGGTCCCCAGTGGCCTGCTTCCCCCAAGGCAGTATAAATACCTCGAAAAAAGCTTTGAGAAAACTGTACAATACAGCTCTGTCGTGGTTAGCAGCCACGTACAATCTCGTACACCCGGCTTTGCCTCCCAACGGCTTAGAGCTACGAATGCGAAGCGTCACCTCTACCCGGCCGTGCTCGTATCTAAGGCCAGAGTTCCCGCCGACAGACGATATTTTTCTACCATTAGTTTCTTTAATCCCAGAACCTCTGAGAATTGATTATTTAGGCCAACTGCACTCGACTTTGTTATTTAAGCCTTGAACTGGGATCTGTATCCCGATTCTCTGGTGTGCCCTCTCCATGGTCACTCTACGACATCTATATTATATCCTAAGGGCAGGTGTAGGGTAACCTTTCGACATCTATATTATATTCTGGACGTCAGATTTTTAGGGTCACCCGCAATATCTGATCTCATTTCTTTTAGGCCTGTGACAGATTCTATTGGTTTTATTCTTGTATATTAAAGTTTTTGATTTTAAAAACTGTAAAAAAGACTTTAGTCATTTCCTACTGTCCCTTTCTGTGTGAATATTTTGTATAGAATTTTCTGACCGTGTGAAACTTTAACCCTTTCCAGGCTTCATTAAACGTCTTCGTACATACTGGGCAACACATGCTCTCGTTAAATTTCGGAAGGGAATATTTTAAGTATAATTAAGAATTCGCGCCGTGCGAAATAATTATCGCTGTGTTTGTTTTGTTTTTAAGTAAAGAATCTTAGGTGCTGCCAAGCCTACCAGCACTTGTCTTCTGCTTCAAATAATTCCCCCTTTATTTGTGGTGCTTTTCTTGAAAGTTGGTCGAACACGATAAAATGTCCTAATTATTTAACACATTAAAGTTGCAAAAAGAGTCGCTTGGGCTCAGTGGCAAGGACCTCTTAGCCTATCTCTAACAGGAAAAAAGAACTAAAAGAGAAGAGAGAAGAGAAAAAGAAAAAAAATAAAAGGAACGAGAAGAAAGTGAAAGAATCCGCCTTGAAATGAGTAGGACCAGGAACGAGACACTATCCATACCTTCGAGGTTCAAAGCTTCCCCTAGCGCGTCTGCTAAGCTTCCGTTTTCAAGCAAGCCGAGGATTTCGGAGCCTTCTTAATCCACTTCGAGAAAATCTTCGAAATCAACCATTGGGACATCGAGGCAGATGGACTGGCTCGATTGTTGCCCTTGCTAAATTGCCAAATCCAAGATATATTCATATCACTTCCCTCTCAGGTAACAGTCGATTATTCGACTTTAAAATCGGAGTTACTGGCGGCATATAACATGACCCTATGCCTTTACCCATCCAAATTCAGATATCTCCGCCTTCAGCCAGGCCAAACATATCATCAGTTTGGATACACTCTCCAGCGTCACCTCAACTTTTGGCTCGATGCTTCTAAAATCCTGCATGACAACAATGTCCTCGTTGGCTTCTTCGTGAGACACTAGGTGTTGGCTGCACTTCGGACTGAAGTCAGATCTTTCGTAAAATACCAGCGGTACCTTTCATTCAAGAAGTGCACAGAAGAGACCGACATCTATTCAACAATCCGCAATCATTATCTGAACGAAGGGAAGAAAATGCCCCCCTTCCCCTTTCACCAAAACCTAAGCCCAACAAAGGTAAATTCATCTCGAAAAATTGGAACAAGTTTGCCGAGATAACTTGGCCATCGAAGCTGAAACCACTCTTTTTGTTCGAACACCAGGATGCAAAACCATTATCTTCAGGCTTTCCCTACGTCATCTTTCTCCAGGAAACCCATCATTTGTTTGTCCTGTGGTGTAGAGGGTCAGGTGAAAACAAACTGCCCAAGAAACTCTCAGTTCAGAATTAACTCTTCTCACCAGGTACACCAGCTCTGTGCCACGTCTGCGCCCTCATCAACACCATCGGAATCTTTCCTCCCCCCGAGAACCCCAATTTCTGGCGGCCACTAGCTCAACTTCCTGTTTGATAAGAATACCCCTGGAGGTTTTAAGTTTGAATCCGGGGCGATTAACGGATGCCGTGTCTCCACTCTTGTGAGAAATACCGGGTGCACTTGCATAGTGGTGTCAGACAAACTGCTTTCTCTTTATCCTCGGACCAAAATAAATTTGCCTTCGTGCATGACTACTTGAGGTGCGCTAATCGGTTTCCCATCGTTAAGTGCTACATCGATTGTGCGAACTTTACTGGCTGGGCAGAAGATGTAGCAGTCCCTATTAAATTCTACTCCGTCCTCATTGGCCAGTGCCCGGGGGTCTCCCCTAACTCTGTGGCCCAACCCGTGGCTATCCGTTTGCAAGTGGTAAAAGATTCGACAATGCCCTTGACTATAAAAACCTCACGTTTTTCAGAATTCAAGGAGGTCATGACCGAAGATTTCGCAAGGAACCAAAATAACAGCGATTCCCTCCGACTCCTGTGGGCTAATGCTTAGTCGAAAGAGCAAGAAGCCACTCGAGGAGAAAAGGCGATCTCTTATCAAGTTGTGGACGGCTCACTTTACCGTGCGTGCTAAAAATGGTAAACCCCGGACGGAAGTATTGCGTGTACCGCGTACTCACGTTTGTCACATTTTAACCACTGACCATGACAGCCTATTTTTAGGTCATTTTAGCAACACGAAGATCAACCAGAAGATCTTCAAATACTTTTATTGGCTAGGCGCCCATGAAAAAATCCTTCACTACTGCTGGACTTGCAACATCTGCCAAAACACTGCCGTCAAGGAGGAGTTAAGCCCGCACCGTTGCAGAGAGGACCCATAAACTCAGAGAAGTTTTCCCCTGAGGCAATTGATCTCATTGGTCTGATACACCCCCCGTTGAGTGAAGATCACAGTCACGTGCTAACTTTAGTGAATTTTGCCACCCGGTTCCCTGAGGCCGTGCCATTGAAGAATATATACAGCATCTCCTGCGTGGAAGCACTAATCTCCATCTTTTCCCGCGTTGGATTAACCAAGGAAATCCTGTCTGATCGTGATCGCCATTTTACTTCGCAACTGATGGAGTACGTCGGAAAGCTCCTGAAGATAAAACTTATTATACCACCCCTTTTCTTCCAGCTGGTAACGAGATGTCTGAGAGGCTCAATGGCTCCCTCAAATCCATCCTTAAGAAAACTGTGGGCCGAACAACCCTGAATATGAGGCGAATATTGGATGGGGTGCCCTCAGTCACCTTTTACTTGGACATCATTTACGTGGCGACCCAGGAATGGGACGAGCATCTAGCCCTCCTATGCCGAATCCGGAAACACGGCCTCACGATTGGCTCCAACAAATGCCACTTTGCCTGAAGCACTATTAACTATTTAGATTTCCACATATGGAACGATTCCTTGGCTTCCCAGGCTGACAAAACCAAAGCAATTGTCGAAATGACACTGCCTGCAAGAAAGAAGTAGTTGAGGTCCTTTATGGGGTCCGCCTCCTTCTACTGATGTTTTATTATGAACTTCGCATAAATTTCTGCGCCCCTGTGTGATCTCCTCAAGAAAAAGGGCTACCAAGTGCCTCGTATAGACACCCTTTCGATGGCTAGCTTTGACCAACTTAAAGGGAAGTTAGCTTCAGTATCTATCCTCGCTTACCCGACTCCGTTAAACCTTATGGCATACGGACTGACGCGAGTAACGATGGCATAGGTTGTGTTCTCGCCCAGTATGGTGACCGTAGTGGAAGTTTCCCTATCGCGTTTGCGAGCCATAAACTCCTTCCCTGCGAGAAAACTATGCGGTAATCGAGCGAGAGGCTCTTGCCATCGTTTGGAGCATCCACAAGATCAAAGTGTTTCTCTTAGGAAAAATTTCTATTTTCGAGACTGACTATAAATCTCTCTCCTACCTACGGAACGTCGATAACAATAATGGTTGCCTCATGAGGTGGAGTCTATTTCTCCTAGAATTCCAATTTAAAATTGTATATAAAAATGCTTCCGGAAATTGCCTGGCGGAGAGCTTAAGCAGAAATCCTCTGGATTTGTCTCAAGAGTAGTTTCTCATTAATTGTAACGTTAAATGGATCACTTTTGTATATATTCCTGAATAATTTTTGTAGTTTTGTGTAATGCCTTATATAAATATGTGCCATTATTTTGTTTATTATTGTCTATATATTTTTTATGGTTTACTCTGTACACATGTACCTTTTTTTGTATTGTGGGACTTTTCTTTTTTTTAATATCCTTGTATGTAAGTCCCGTCCCTGGTTAACGAGACTATGTTGAACCCGGCTATTAATAACTATTCTGTCTGTCTTATTGTATATTAATGTTAATTTTTTCTTGATGTGTTCGTATTGGGAATACCGAGCATTTTCCGAGTCTCCTTTATTTGACTTACTTTTGTGTAGAGTACCCGGTACTATCCCTTTTGTAATTGTGTCCCTATGGGAAATTTATCCACACAATTACCCTATATTAGTCTGATATCACTTCCTTCGGGAGCTCCATCTTGGGAGGGAAGAAGATGTCAGAGAGAAAAGGTTGCCCCCCCCCCCCCAGAACCCAACGTCTATCTCTGGCGACTGAGAAGATACACCTGCACGTCCAGACAGCCCCAAAATAGCCGAGAGATTTCCGCGGGACCGCGTAATCATTTTGAGCTTCATTCCTAGCCGTCGCACCGTCTGATCGGCGCCAAATCCACGGCGCCAAGGACCTTTGCGTAAAGCCCTCGGCGACCCGCTTCTGCCGAATCAATATAAATACTTCGAGAAAAGCTTTGATAAATAAGTACCATACAGCACTGTCTTGGTTAGCAGCCATGTACAGTCTCGTACACCCTGCTTCGCCTCCTTTACGGCTTCGAGCTACGAACGCGACTCGTAAACTCTACTCAGTGTTGCTCGTATCTAAGGCCAGAGTTCCCGTCGACAGACGATAAACACGGACAGGCATCTATCACTCGGTTATCGACTTCGTTCAACGACTGGACTACTCCCTCGCTCATTTCTCAGTGAGGTTAAAGAAGAAGGAATCTTGCAAGTTCAACTTTGCAGCGCCCATTTATTCGCCGTATTCAAGCCTCCAGTCAATTTGGCTTTACGTGAGTCTCCCCGATAATTGCACTCTCCCATTTTCTCGGGAATCAATCACCGTGCATCCTCTTTCGGACTCTCGTGCCCGTCGAGTCATTTGTATCCCCCTCCCCCCGTGTGGTACCCCAGGTTCATTTTATTTATTGTCATTTATTTACTTGTGCTATTAATATTTTCTTTGTATATAGCAAAGTTATATATTTTTATACCATTAGTTTCTCTAATCCCAGAACCTCTAAGAATTGATTATTACTGCCAACCGCACTCAACTTTGTTTATTTAACCCTCGTACTGGGATCTGTATCCCGATTCTCTGGCGTGCTGTCTTCACGGTCACCCTACAACATATACAATTTCTTTCTGTTGCAACTACTTAAAATGGGGAAGAGGTGGAGGCGGTAAGGGTAGCTAATGCTAACTTCATTATAACTGCGGTCTGTAGGGCACATTCAAAACCACCGGTAACAGGCAGGAGCAAAAGGGCTAAACTACTTTTTACACATATAACCCACTGTTTTGCATTCGTTTAAAGAGGAAATTGGACCAGAACTGGCAGAATCAGAATATAGAACCAAGAAAAAGGTATAGGGTTTGAATAAAAGCATTTAGGATAGCAAGGATTTCTTCATTTTATAACTTCCCTGGATCTTGTTACCGATCATCAATCACATTTTTAGGGCAAAGGAATTTAAAGATACGAACGTATGTCTGATTTCGTATTAATGAGGTATTTCTACAGCATTTATCTCTCCTTTCATTTTCTTCGTTCTATGACAATCGCCAAAAAGCGTCCATAAATTTGAGAAGTTCGAATAACATAAAACAAGAGACGTGTTTCACATGTGAAATTTTCTTCAAACTCCATGATCCATAATATCAAATTATTTATTTTCTGATTCTTTCACGTCTTATTTCGCCAGGACCTAAATTATTTTCCATTCTTCTTGTAATCTACGTTTCACTCCCTGCAGTCCCCAAATAAGACCACAGAGAAAGACAACGTATAAATAAAACCACGGCTCGAGATTTGAAAATAGCTGTGCTCCGCCACGTCTTTTTTCGCTATGATTCGACGAAGCGCAAACTTTGTTAAAGACGTAAATATTTTGTTGTAAGTTTGGTTGTTTTTTGTTGTTGTGGGGAAAATTCTATCGGGAAAATAATTTTAGCTTGAGTATTTCACCTATTTCGTTCTTTCCGTATCCACGTTATAAATCCGCCACAATGGGGGGTTCATTTTTTTCTGTTATGGTTTTCCCCACTGAATAGGTACGTGTTATCACTATATTAGGTCAGGCTTACAGTTTAAGATGGAGTCGAAACTAGTGTTAGCTATAACAAATGAACCCTTCGAAAAGTCGCCTACACTCAAGCCGGTCTCTATCAGACGACTTGCCCTAAACGAAGTGGCTTAACTTTGCTTAAAGGGTCTACATGACCCGCCCCCCACCTCTCAGCAATAAGGATTCATTGCATTCCCAGGTAACTCCTGATCTCCAATGAGGAATGTCCCTTCACATTTCCACATAATGTTTGTTCCTTTTCATCTATTTTCTATTCCTAACTTTAGGGAGCCTTTCTCTTTTTTCTCTTTTCTTCTTTTTCTGTTTTGTAAGTCCATTTTAGGTATCATTTAGTTTAAGCGTTCTTTCACAGGACAAGGTTTCGATCGATGAATAAACGCAGATATTCTTGGAATTATGAGGTTTATAGCTATGTAAATCTATGGCTATGAAAATTCAGTTAATGTTTATTATATAACGCTATGCGTGGTCTTTATGCCTATGGAAATGGTTGATTTATACAACTCTACACATCTGCTAGGAAATACATGTAATAATTTTATAGCACTGAATGTTAGGTAGGTTTGGTTTTCTTTATTAGTGTCACTTATTGGCCTAAAATCGGCATAGAATTTGGTTTTCAGTCAAATTATTCCATACTGTATAATGGGTATTAACATCGTGAGCAAAGAAGGATTTTCCTGGTTTGTATTACATGACTGAATATGAAATTGGTGAAGGAGGATAGAACTCTTGATTGCTTGAAGATATTCCCTTTATAGTTTATGATTACTTTCCTAACAGAGTTTATTCCTCTTTAATTTGCATTTATTTATTTACTCTCAACTCACTTTACTTTCTTTACATCTTTCTTCCTCTCCTTTTTTCACAATGGAAATGTTTCTTTCAATGTTTGAACATTTCAATTCATCGTCGCAGGGCCAATTTTCAATCAAATGAAGAGTAGTTCATTGGCTAAAATAATAAAGATGCAGGTTGACTGCTTTTAAAGCCGAATCCTTGGATTAAAATAAAGGTATTCTAAATTGCGATGAGAGTGAAAATGGAAATATCCTACAGTAAGATTAACGAGGGCTTCTAGATTGGTAATTGTCGTCCATCTTTATTCATTAATAGCGTTCTATCGAATCTCTTCTTCTCTCATTTTGCATTCGACAGCCTTTTATTCCATGCTCTCTCTTATTTCGATATTTTAAATCTTTCACCTTGACTTCGGAAATTTAGTTCACATGAAATCTTACTGAATTTAATAATAAAAGGAAGCAGAGGATATTTCGAATTTTTACACTAAACTGTTAACCATGAAGTGGAAATTGTATTAGCTGGGAAATACCGCCAACTTGTACTCGTTATTTGTTAATGGTGAGAGACATTTTCAACGTGGGATTTGAATCACGGGGGCGGGGGGACTTCATTACAAAGGATCTTTTGCATTGTCGACTCGTTTCCTCTGATTCTCATCCGACTACTAACCATAATTGCTGTGTCTTAGTTTTAGTCATGTTAACTTCATATAGCAGGGGTGATATAACATAAGTAAAGCCTCTGCTATAATTAAACCCTAGAGGAAAAGCACACCTCCCCCCCCCCCCAAGTGTGTACCTTGCAAGGGCCAGTAAGATGAAATACGGGTCTGCATACTACAGCTCAAATCTTGAGGATTATGTACCATCTTATTCCAATAGCTGAAGGAGGAAGATCTGCCAGTATATATCATACACACATTCTCATTTCCTCTATCGTCAACACTTTCAAATCTTCCTTTACAAACTCTCTTCGGGAGATGTCTATCGTTGGTTTTCGCCTTTGATTAATTTATTTAGAATTGAAGATGATAGGAAGCAGTGTTTGGTACTAAACTGGGTTGAATCTCGAAAGGATGGAGGATGTCCAAGTATATAAAAATCAAAGATCACTAACAATGGGTTGCACAGGACGCCAGAAGATGCTAAGCTGTGACCCTACTTTTTTACCTGACCTTTTGGTCTTTTGGCGAACCAAAAAATATTCCGTTAATATACAGCTGATTAATCTTATCTAATTCAAATTAATTCAACCTTTATTAAATCGCCCCATATATATATATATATATATATATATATATATATATATATACATTAAGTAAAAATCACATGATACGTGATATACAATGGATGTAGTTAATGGCCCAACAAAAGAAAAAGTGGTTCACGTAATAATTCCTCAGCGTTTTACCGGGTTGTGATGTCACTTTTCCTTTTCTTGGGCCATTAACTATATATATATATATATATATATATATATATATATATATATAATATTATCCAAAATTACTGAAAGGCGTAAGAAATGATTCAGGAGGTGTTTGCTAGCGTCGCGCGGACGGAATTTCAACGAAGCACATCAAGGCAATGTTATCTATGGGAAAACTACAATCAGGTAGTTATAAATACCCTAAATTAGACAAGAGTAGGGATGAAATTATTAGAATCAACTTTTAATTTTTAATTTGCGGTTCTTCAACTACACTGGTCAGTAGGTTACTGGTCAATTCTAAGACTTGTTGCCGCCTGGCAACATTGGCCATTAACTAGTTGCTCATCACTTGGTAGATAAAAACCTTCGTCATGATATTGGTTTGTAATCTTTGTGGCCGAGGTTTGTGTACTTTGTCGTTTTGACTTTTGTTTCTAGGAGTAGTTATACAATTTAAAATGTTCGTAAGAGTTTATAAATAAAAAACAACTGGAATAGTCATTTACTGGGTTATTTGATTGGAGATAATGCACATTTGCTTCCCTAGGCTAAGACTCAGAAGTTTTTTGTTTTAAGCCCAGTTTCTTTGTGGTGGAATGACATCTTTTTCAGTAGATATCTCATCAGAAACCAGGAGAGGGGCAAACTCATGACAATCAAGTAAGTCAAGTTTCTATAGATAAATACAAGCACTATGCAAATTTCTTGAGCCATGTTTCCACTTTTTCGATGATGTCAAGTCTTTGATAAAGTAATAAACTCAAATCCTTTTTGGCACTCCAATCAATGATAATCCAGATATCTTAAATTATATTGTTTATTTTTCATTTCAATGTATTGACCTTTTTATTACGTTAAAACCCGTGTAATTATCGACTAATATAGCAATGGTCAGCAATATTGACATTGCACCTGGCATGTCGAGGAGGTGTCTTGCTTGATGATGAGCGATTCACATTTACAAGGGGCGGTCAATAAGTTTTGCAATTCGGATATAAGGAAACGAGATATGAGGGAAAATGTTTTATTATTTTTCAAAATAACTACCTTCGACTTCAATGCACTTTCGCCACTTTTCTCTGATGCTTCGAATTCCCGACAACCAGAAATCTCCCGACTGCTGTACAATCCAATCTGGACGTCTATCTGGGCATCCTCATTGTACCTTAAACCGGCGGCCACGCAGTGCAGACTTGAGCTGATGGAATGAAAAGTAGTCGCTAGGGGACGGATCTGGACTGTAGGGGCATGGTTGAGCTCCTCAAATCTGCAGTCGCGCAGGGCAGCTTGTGCAACTTTGGCCTTGTGGACTTTGATGACGTTGAAGTCGATCATGGGGCGTGAGGTTTCTAGGTACCCAACGGGCAGAGATCTTGGTCATGGCCAAATTGTCGTGGATGAGGTTGCTAACACTTCCATGTGATATTCCGAGTTCTCGCTCGATCTCTTCGACCTTCACTCGTCGATTTTCGAGTATCATCCTCTCCACACGGGCCACATTGTCCTCGTTGGTCACGTCTGACGGCGTCCTGGACGGGGGTCATCTTAAAGGGACTCACGACCATGGCGGAACTCCATATTCCAGCGAGCAAAGGTTGCATAGGAAGGGGCGGTGTCGGTGTACACTGCAACCATGCGTTCATGGATCTCTTTTTCATTCTTGCCTTCCTTGGTCAAAAAGTTGATCACTGCGCAGTGCTCAACCTTCTCCATTGTTGAAAGATTTGTGACTGACGATCTGCGATCAGTTACTGCTTCCCAAATAGACGAGGCAGGAGCGTGCGGCTGCAGGTCCTGACTTGTCATAACTAGTCCTAACACCCCCATAAACAGCCATCCCCATTCCTCTGTTTTGCCCTTCCGATTCGCAAAACTTATTGACCTCTCCTCGTATGTCCCAGCAGTGTGAAGGAATTCTAATATTTATATTATTGACAGTTTATTCAAAAGTCAGCATTTTAAAATTAAGAGGAAAAAAGGGTGCACCCCTTTACTGAATCTAAATTCGTGCTTTGGTGCTTTCCTATAGGAGGTAAGTTTCAGTCTCTGGTACTTTGCTATTCGATCGATCGAGTAAAATACTGATAAACATGGGTTAGATGAATGAGGTTGTGTAATTATAAGTTCTTATATAATTAATATATAATTATGTAATTATAATTATAATCTATTTAGTAATATTTGTTTGGATAAATGTAAGTTTTAATCTTTTTCAACTCTAGAAATGATTCTTTCTAAAGAAAAGCGTGCAACCATTATTGATCTGTCTCAAAGTTGCCTGAAATGAAAGTCCATCGCTGCTAAGGGTATTGGATCAAAGAACACTATCTTTAGAATCAATAACGACCTTAAAAAGACTAATTATATTTCTGTAAATAAGTCTTCTGGACGCCCTGGCGCTTCAAATGAACAGCAAAATCGCCTCCTTGTAAGATCCCAGCTCAAGAAACGGGTTGCCTCAAGTACCAAGCTTTCTCACGATTGGAAAATGGATCAGGTAGAACGCCTTATTGCGCATAGTGAAGCGGAGACTTTTCGACAAAGGTCTCAAGTGAAAAAAGGCCGCAAAAAAGACTCCAAGAAGAACCTTATGGTTAGGCTCCACTTTGGTAGAAAATATAAGAAATAGACTGTAGAAAACTGGAGTTAAGTGATATTATCTGATAGAGCTTCCTTCACCTTGTTAGGAGTTTCTGGAAAATCCTTCGTTAGGAAGAGAAAATGCGAACGCTTTTACCATTCCTGTGTCATGCACAAGAATTGAAGTAGTTTTGAATGACAAGGGACATTATTGTAAGTATTGGCTAAGGGCATCAATTAATATCATTTTTTTACTATCTAAATTTTGTTTTTAGTATATTTCACCTTCAAATTATGATACAAACATAATAAAATAAAATGCATTGTTCGATAAGTTCTAGTAATTTTATTATATGAAAAATTATAGTAGTCTCATAACTTTTGGTCATGAATATAGATCATGGCAAAGTCCATCATGTTTCGTTAATTTAAAACTCTCGCATTTATTTAATCATAATTAACTCAATACCAGTATGATTAGTTAATTCCAAAGACCACCATGTTTAGTTAATCTAAACTGCCATCTATTTTATTTAATCTAAGAGACCATTATGCATGGATAATCCAGAAGAGCATAGTTTTTAGTTAATTCCAAATCTCTTCATGTTAAGCTAATCCAAAAGTCCATCGTGTTTAGTTAATCCTAAACGAGAATGATTGATTAATCCCAAAGGGCATCATATTTAGTTAATCAGAAACTTAAATATTTTAGTTAACCCCAAGTCTATTGTTTAGTTAATCTCAAACCAGAATATTTAAATAAATTTGGTTAATCTCAAAGACCATCATGTTTAGTTAATCTCAAAGACCATCATGTTTTGTTAATTCTAATTACCATTATGTGTAGTTCATCCCAAAGAGGACTGTATGTTGGCAAGGAGCATATCCATACTATCCTTCGGCAGGTATCTTATGAGTACGATAAGCAACGATTGTAATTAGTGGGGAATTTGTGGTCCAGATACAATCAGACCCGTTAATCTAGCTTAATGTGTGATTCGAGTGAGTGTATGGAACGTGAAGAGTATATTTTATGAGGGAAAGATAGATGTGTTATTCAATGTCTTTAACACGTCAACTGCCATGTCACCACATATTGGTGACAGGCCATTTTCAATTTACACCGCGTTACCAAATACTGGAGACGGTTGAAACTCCATCTGTGCTGCGTCTCTAATATATAGTCACATTCAATGTATATTTTAAGGTAAAAGAATACTTACGGCGCCCAGAGAAATATTTTCGTTTTCGATCGTGGCTTCTTAATGTTAACTGAAAGGTATATATAGATGACTGTGAAATTTCAATTTTAAACCCAGCCAGTTACATAAACCTCTCAGTTTTATATTTTAAATTAAGTGAAAATACATTATAAAAGTAGTTCACATTACATTTTATAAACAAGTTATATAGGTATTACAAAAAAAAACAATCCTTTACCAAGTACACTACTGTACATTATAAAAAAAAAAAAATGAAATGACATCGATCAAAAAACAGTTTTTTATTCCTTTTTATGTAACTCTGCAAAACATTTTACACACATACACGGATTGTTATGGCATCCACAGCAATAGTACTTAGACTTAATATTTCTTTTTCGTGTTGCATTTCTTTCCTGTTCAGTTTTGGTTTTCTGATAGTAAGGTTTGCAGGATCTGTACATTTCTTTGTTTTGTTCATTTTTAATTAACTCAAGAACATGCTGTTGACCTACTGTTTTACTGTATTTTTCTGGTGTTTTTATAGATAAGCAAGATAATGCGATTTCCAATCTGAATGTTCTGATTGACATTTTTGTGTTTTTTTCGCTCTTGATATAATATATGAGCATTGACAACATTTATTCCTAAAAGTAATTCTATCCCTAATTTACGGTACCACTTTACACCTTTTCACAATGTGGTTGCGTAAGACGCCATCTGATCAGACAAATCTATACCCATTTTACCTTCATTATATGCTAAGACTGCATCAGGTTTCGTAGTTGATGTTACTCTTACTCTTCCAGCTGCTGTTTGAATATTTGCTGAAGTTGCAGTTGATGGACCTGGTACATTATCTTGATGACTCTCTTCTTCTTTTCCTTCATCTTCTCTCCTTCCTTCATCGTCTCTTGGCCTGCCTCTCTGCTTCTTAGTTATTCCCACCAGGTTTGGTGTGTGTTTAGTGGACAAAATCCTGACATCTCTGACGTCCTTCCATTTAAGGATAACGATTCCATTTTCATCCTCTTTGGAGATTACTTCGCCTCTCTTCAATTTTGCCTCCATTACTTCTGTTGGCATGTGTTCCTTTCATGTCTTAAGAGTTCTCATAACATGCGTTTTCTGTTTCAGGAAACTAGCTGTATATTTATAGCTTGTGTAGAAATTATTTACATATAACGTCCGACCTTGATTAAGAAGTCCAGACATTAACTCTTGCAATACTCGTTTCGCCAGTACTACCTCTCTTACACCTGTTGCCGACTTTCCTGAATGGACTGATATGTTATATGTGAATCCTTTCTTTGAGCAAAGCTTAAAAGTTTAATTTCATATTTGTGGGACTTGTTTGGGATATACTGGCGCAACCTCAGCCGTCCCCTCCCCGGGATAAGTGATTCATCGATGACGACTTAATTTCTGGGAGTATATGATGACCTATATTTTCTAAGAAGAATATGAAGTAGGGGCTGAATTTTTCCTAGTCTGTTCCCTTCTTCTATATCCTCATTGTTGGCAAAGTGAAAGCAATTTAGTAAAAGCTTAAACCTGTTTTGGGGCATTTTGCTAGGTATTTCACTTTTCTACAACGGTGACTGGCTCCAGTAGGCTGCAAGGGTGCCTTTACTATCCAGCCCCATCCACAAAATCAATCCTAAAAAGGTTTTAATTTCTTCTTTGGTCGTTGGCAGCCATTTTTGATGTCTTACATGTGGTGTCAATGAATTATCATCTCTTCTTTTTTTAGTGACTTGCTCAGCATAAAGGTTTATTTGGTCGACAAGTACATGCAACACTTCGTCATCAACAAACAGCTTGAACGTGTCTTCCGGTTTCAAGGGAGTTGGTTCAGGAAATGCTACCTGTACTCCTTCTTCGCCAGTAAATGAAAAATTCATCTGCCTTCCTCTGTAGTCTGACCATATTTAGAGCTGAAAATCCTTGTGTCTGTTATTCTTCTTCTTCATGCTCTTCTTCATTTTCCATTTCTTTGTCTTCTTCGACAGCAAGGTTTGCCAGACATCTTTATAATTCTGCATTCGCCTCCTCATCACTGGGCCATCAAATGATTCCTAAGTTGGGTCAGATACTGAATCATCATCTGATACGTCCATAAAAGAATCTTCTATATCTTCAATGTCCAGTAGTTTTGAAATTTCCTTTCCCTCATCCTTTTTTTCCTGTTCGTTTATTTGCTTCCATTTTTATTCCAAATTTAATATCAGTAATAATTTTTATTGTGAAATGTATAATACTTTATAGTATTTTTCTATGTCTGAAAATAGGAGAATAAAAATTAAGTAAAATAAAATAAAAGGTAAAAACAATGTCACCAGTATATGGTGACATATCATTATATGTAAAGTAACTATATGAAGCTCAATTTTCATTATTTGTTGTTATGTAAAACTTTGAGACAAAACATATTATAAAAATAGCATATATTTTATGCATAAATTGTGAAATCCAAAAAAGAGAAATGTAAGTACTAGAAATTGCCTGTCACCAATAATTGGTGACATGGCTTCTGGGATTAACACCATATTTTGACCGTCATTTAGTTAAGGGAAATATAAGATTACAACACTAAAATTAGTACAGAACATGTTTATTACATATGTACTTCTCTCCTCTGTTACTAATAGAAAATATTTTTTGGGCCCCCACGGGCATTTCAATAAAACTAGCCTGGCAGTTAACGTGTTAAAACAGGGAGATTGTAAATGCTTAGTTTATGTGAAATAAACATGAAAGGAAATGGAGTATGATCATGGCGCTAGAATTAAATAGGGTATGGCCGTGCCGTTGAGCGAGAAATAGGTTGATGAAATGGTTTTGAATGAATGTGTGAGCTGGAGAATTGCCTGGGCGAAGTTAGAATTCATAATGGTGAAACTGTTGTTGTAGTTGTTTTAAAACAATGTAATGATAGAAGTAAAGCTGAGAAAGATCGGAGGTCCTGAAATCGCTTGGGATGGGTGAGAGATAAGATTAAGCTGAGTATCGGTTGTTGGTTGAAAATATGAATGAAAAAATAGGTTATGGGATAATTGAAGTACACACGGAGACATGAAAATTGAAAGAGTGCACTGTAGTTATGTGATTAATGAAACATGCGTGACAAACACATTCCTTCACCACAAGAATGTGGATAAATACAAGTGGGTTCAAAAAGTAGGGGAAAGAAGTTCAGAGTATGATTGATCTGTGCCTAAAAAGAAAGAATATGATGAGTGATGTATTAGACAGGAAAGAGGTATGAGTATGACATTATCTGATAACATGATTGTGTTGTGTAGGTTAAATTGGTTTTGTGCAGGGATGTGAAGAGTTAAAAAAGGTGGAAAGAAAGAGAAAAAAATAGAAGTGAAGATTAATGAATAATAGAAAAAGTGGAGAATTGGGAAAGTTATTGAGAGCCAATGTGGGGAAATAGGTGCGAGCATAAAGATAGAGCAGATGTGAAACAAGTTTAAGGACTTGTTATTAGGTAGTGTAAGGACATTATGTGGCGGTACCAGAACTAGAAATATGATGTTGTTACTGATTCTCAAGTTGTCTACGCCCATGTAGTTCTCAGAACCTAAGGAGTGATATGGTATGTACCCTTAATCCCACATATCCCTGAAGGAGTGCATGTGGTGCTGTTGGCGTTTGTGTAGTGTAGCCTATCATTACGCTTATGAGCATGTGGGATGTGGTGTTGCATTTTGAGCAGGCATCAACGATAACACATCCCGGTACTTCTGGTATGTCCCCCAGCAGTGTGGCCAGATGGACTCTGCTTTCACGAGGGAGGGATGATTCAGGGTATTAGATGAATGTAACTGGGGAGAAAGGTGAGTGAAGTGGGCGTGGATATGTTCTGAAATATGGTTTGGCAAGTCGAGTTGGAGTTTTGACAGTTTCTATCGTCTCTGATGAACTGTGAATTTATTTTATTAAAATGTTTCTTCGTGGGATTGGATGTTCAGGAATGCAGTGCAGTGAAGTGACCTTAAATTGTGAAGGATGCGACTAGTATTTGTGTTCCTCCCTTGTCAAAGTCAAAGTCATCCTTTACGTTGAGGACTTTGGCTCCAGAGGGTTGATGGTCTTTGTGTGCAGTATCTCCGCAACCTGCGATTCTTATTTGCACTTTACTTTGGAGGATGTTGAGGAATCTTTCAGAGTCATTAGGGACTCAACCCTTGTCCATTAATGAGTGTATCAATTGTTTATTGCTTGGGTTTCTTTGTTTTGCCTAAATAGTGTTTACGCGAGTGACTTAAGGTCGTTATGTCCTAACGTACCTTTGTTTTGTTTTTTATATTTGTGACAGGCAATTTAAATATCATTGCTCTCTTTTATATTACGTAAAGTATTTTGGGTGTGTGTGTGTGTGTGTGCTATTGGGAGGGAGGGTTTATTGTTAGCTAAGGCACGAATTTGGTGTTCCCATGTATTAATGGCGAGAACGGTAGCTGTGAAATTAGTAGAACTAGCTCTGAAGTGTGTTAAGATAGAGTTGGACAAGATGAGTCGTGTGCCTTTGGTTTGATGCGTGTATTTGCACGTTATGTGGTCTGCGTACGAAGATATGTGTATCTGGAGTTTGGAGAATGTCATGCATGTAAAAACAGGAGGAGTCCTGTTCACCAATGGTGATGGGCCAGGAAGTTGAAGTTAAACTTTTAAAGTACTGTGGGGGCAACACTACTTGGTGAAACGGTTTTCGGAGATACCAACGGGGTCCTCACCTAAGAGTGCCTTCTTAAAGCGTGACTTATTTGGGATCATGGCAGGAATTCTCCTTTGACTGGTGAAATTACAAGCAATGTTTTGAAATTAGTGGAGTAGAGGCTGCCCTCAAAATATTAACGCCACCCTATTAATCTCATCAAAATATTAACGCCACCCTCCTACTCTCCTCGAAGTATTAGCGCCACCCCTCTTACTTTCCTCAAAATATTAACGCCACCCCTCTTACCTTCTTCAAAATATTAACACTACCCTTTTAGTCGCATAAAAGAATTAACGACACTCCTCTTACTCTCCTCAAAATATTAACGCCACCCTCCTACTCTCCTCGAAGTATTAACGCCACCCCTCTTATTCTCTTCAAAATATTAACGCCACCCCTCCTATTGTCCTCAAAATATTAAAGCCACCCCTCTTACTATCTTCAAAATATTAACACTACCCTCTTAGTTGCATAAAAGAATTAACGACACCCCTCTTACTCTCCTCAAAATATTAACACCATCTCTCTTAAACTACTTAAAATATTAACGCCACCACTTTTACTCTTCTAGAAATATTAACGGCATCTCTCTTAAATTACTTAAAATATTAACGCCATCGCTCTTAAATTACTTAAAATATTAACGCCACCCCTTTTACTCTTCTCGAAATATTAACGCTACCTCTCTTATTCTCTCAAAATATTAACGCTACCCCTCTTAAACTCCTCAAAATATTTATGCCACCCCTCTTATTCTCCTCAAAATATTAACGCATCCCTCTTAAACTACTTAAAATATCAACGCCACCCGTTTTACTCTCACCAAAATTTTAATGCCACCTTCTCCTTCCCTAGCCTAAATCTGGCAGAGAATCATTTCTCTAAAATATTTTTTTGTCGAGGAAGGAAATCTACTGACCCTCTTGCGTGTGCATGCATGTACATCTGACCACGGAAGCACATATGAACTCATGAATGGCCTCGGGAGTTGGAAGCGTTTGTTTACCTCGGCTCAAAAATGGCGCCTAGAGAGAGTGAATCTTTTTCCTCTCTTATTCAAACAAACGCCTTAAACAGACGATCTGAGGCGCTTATCTCATAATTGAAAATCTCTCGCATCCCCTCTTCCTTCCGCCTAACTTCGTTTACCTTTTCCTCACTCCCTTAAAATTTAGCTTTGCTGTAACTTGACTGTGTTATCGGCGAGGCATTAAGGAAGTCGTATTTGTTTAGTACGGTTCAATGGCAATTAATATTGCGTTAAGAACCCCATTTTAGGGTAATGGAGAATGCTAAAGAGTAGGGCAGTTAGAGGCCTTTAGTATGTGAGTGAGATTCATTAATAGTTCCTCAAGTATTACATGTATTCTCAAACCTGAATGGGAGAAGAGGAAACTAGAAAAGGTAAGCAATCAAAGTAGAGATGAGTACAAACAATTCCTGGAATGGAAAATTACATGTCTCATATTCTATTTCAATAATTTTCTTTCTCATAATCTTATCATCTGCTTTACTACACAGTGTGGTTTGTGCAAATAAACGCCACTAAATTCTCTCCCCATTTATCTTATCAAACACAAAGCCATCCAAAACTTTTTCATGCTAAATTGGCCCACATAGCAAATAGGTTTTATGTGTTGTAGCATCTCGACCACTTATAGTTCATAACAGGGCCGGATTCCCTGCGTACATCCACCCCAAAACTCTCATTGTACACCTATCATACCTAATATCATCAATTTGTTCATCGGTCAGCGCTTTCTATCTAATCACTCATTCAAATAACTAAATAAAATTATTTACTAGATCTTCAAACTTCACAGTCCCTGACACTTACTTTCATACATTCCCTTCAGCAGTGTATTTTTTCCATTTTTATTAAATTTTAGCGTGCCGAGAAGTGCAAGCTGGTTGTTAAAAAGCTTCAATGTATGAGCCTTTTTTTGAGACTCAAGATGGCATAGTCGATACGTCGCTCGCAACAGTGGTCCAGTGACGCAGGAATCTGTTCGCAACTCGCCACCCGCTACCTTCATTCTTTAATTTTTCATCTTTGTTTTTCCTACCCTCCTTTCTATAGCATCTAACAGCTTTTTAACTCAACCAGGTCTTATCATTCCTCACATCATAAATACCTCATAGTTACTGCCTCGTTCCTCACTCTACCTCTCCTTCGCACACTAAACCTCCCCTTAAATTGTCCATTTTTATTTTCATCACTCTAGTTTTTTCCTTCTCCTTTCATACCACTCTTTCTCTGTACATGAGGCAATTGCATCATAAATGCAAATCTTTGCTAAACACAAGAGTCATATTTAATTGACTGTGACATTCGTATTTATGCGCCAACTTTATAAACGCCACACGTTTTTAAAAGCTCTCGTTTTTAAATTCGAGAAAGTCTCGAAAAGGCTGGTTCTTAATACGCCCCAAAAGTAAAAAACACGAGTGGGAACTTAATAATAGGGAAAAAAACAAAAAATAAATGCACTTTATATCTTATCTTCTTTAAGGTTCACATACAGGCGGCGATGGGTAATTTGTTCGCCCATGTCAACACTGAATTTTGCGCATCCGCTTTCTCTGACGTTAGTTAGCCCTTCTTTATATTATAGTAGACTCCGTTGTTCATCGCGTGTGAGGAAAGCAATACCATGGATGAGTTCAGTACTCGAAAAAATTGGAAAAGGCAAGCTGTGCTGCTTGGGATTAATGGAGGACGCTCCAATGCAAAGATTTCCAAGTGATTGGGTGTTAATCGGAGAACGAAGCGGATGATCAGAAAAGAGTTGGATGAGTCAAGCTGTCATTATGAGAATAGCGCTACTCCTAAACCTCACTCTAAGCGTTCTGATGCAAAAAGATCCCCTGAATTTGTGGCAGAGATATAAGCCATTATTGACAATGATCCCAGAGAGTCAATGAGGTGCAGAGCAATGGAGAAGGTAGTCTTAGAGCCTCTCAGCAGAAAGTTATTGCATTAGGATATCACTACTACTCATGCAAGATGAGAAAGTGTCAGCTTCTGTCTCAGACGAGAATAACTTCTGTCAAGACGAGATAGTGAACTATCAAAACAAGCGATGGATTGTTTTCTTTGTCCTCCCAATATGCATGTACCGAGAGTGATGAAGATCAAGTTCCCCGTTTACATGTTGAATGTCTTTAAAAGTTGACCACCTATAGTGAAATAATTTTCAATATTATCATCGCCTATATGTATTATCTTACACTTATTCAACGAAAATTTGCCACCTTTTCTACAATTTATCTACTATATCTAAGCCTTTTTACAAGTTTTCTGTTACTATGATATTTTTTCTTTTGTACTAAATTTTGTGTTTTCGGAAAAAAATAGAACAAAAACCGACTGACAAGCGATCCCTGGGAAACACCACTAGGAAATAATGCCCATAGTGAACAATTTCGATTGGCAAAGCCACCTGTCTACGGTTTTCCAGCTAATCTTCAATTCCGTTTCAGTACATTGACTCCTATTCTGCGTGTTCTTTGCTTTTTCCTAATCCTTTTATGTGGAACGATGCAAAAGTCATTTTGAATTCGATATAAACCGCATCTATAGCTTTAATTATCTTGGTTAAACGTTGTAGCATTTTATGAAAGAAACCGAGTAACTCTATTAAGCAAGAGCGTCCGCGTCGAAAGTCGTGCTCTTGGTATGTAATCAAGTTACTTACCTCAATATGGTCCACGATCATTTCATTTCAATGGAATCCAATAGTTTCCCGATCGCCACTGAATAGAAAAGAGGCTTAAAGTTTTCAAGATCATTATTTATGCTCTTATTGAAAATTGGTGATACATTTGCCCCTTTTATCTTCTTATGAACTATTTCTTCTTTACGGTGTCTTAGATAAATTTTATTAGGTCAGAATGCTTTTAAACTTTCCATAGTAAATAAGTTATTTGTATTTCCAACGGCCAAAATATTTTCAACAAGTTCATTTAATATCTTCACCCCGTAGTCAAGATCGCTGCTAAAGACACTTTAGGCCTCCTGAATCGCCACATGGATTTATTATTATTATAGTTCTTTTGCGCCCTTATTTCGCGCTTAATAAGGCAACGATAATTAATAAAGGTAATGGTTTGGCGTTTCCACACTATTTCTGGTTTTCAAAATTTTATACGATCACTTACATTCTCTTATTTACTTTTTAATTTCACTCTTTATCCATGTCGTAGAATGGACTCTCGACGATATACCATATATAACTATTCGTTGAGAAAACTTACTTAATTATCTTTAGAGTGCGTGGATGTCTGGCTGGCCGATATTATGTATCTTCGATATGCTTAAGAAGTGGAACTGAGCTCAAGGATGATAATATTGCTATCATTAATAAAATAGAGTTTTATTAATAATAACTATCAACAACACACAAAACGGAAAATATTGACATAAACAGAGAATGGAAAAGGGTCGTGGGGAATCAAGTTAATCCAAGGATTAAAAGATTTAAAAATGTAAAACAAATATAAAGTTAAAGAGATGGGATGGTTCGCTAAACCCTTTAAAGCACAGGATAGAATTGACAAAAGGGTTAAATACTCAAAGGTAACATTCGGCTTACGTTATTATACTTGTTGTGCAGAGGAAGGCGACGTGATGGAATTTTGGTCCGCTAGCGAGTTCCAGCCGAAGGGGGGGGAATTAAATGATCCTGACGTGGCGTCTTGGGAATGAAAACCGTTTCTCGACGAACGGCTTGAAGATCAATGGCTGTTCTACGTTGTTCTCTTCTGAACAACAGGGGGGTAAGAACCGTCTCTTGTCTACGGACTCAAGAACAATGGCTGTTCTAATGTTGTTCTCTTCTGAACAACAAAGGGGAAGGGTGAGAACCGTTTCTTGGCGAACGGGCTCAAACGAACAATAGCTGTTCTACGTTGTTCTCTTCTAAACAACAGGGCAGGGGGTGAGAACCGTTTCTCGTCAACGGGCTCAAACGAACAATGGCTGTTCTAATGTTTGTCGATTTTACCTGTGATGTTGGCTTTGGAGGCCTCAAGGAAGCTCATCAGTGGACCAGAGTGAGCGCGTTGCCCTATCCTATGATTACTGGCAGGCTCTCTGGAGGGGCGGGATCAATCGTAGTCATCTTTGATGTTATGTCTAAGTGAGCTTCCTTGTGACGAACTGCCTTTAGAAGTCATCCAAGTCACAAGGAAGCTGTTGAACTTCCTGTGGGAGGGAAAGAATATTAACCTCAAATTCCATACGCATTACGCTCCCCTTGCACATATACTTTACGCTCCCCTTTCACATACGCATCACGTTTCCCTTGCACATACGCATTACGCTCCCCTTGCACATACGCATTACGCTCCCCTTGCACATAAGCATTACGCTTCCCTTGCGCATACGCATTACGCTCCCCTTGCACATACCCGTTACTCTGCCCTTGCACATACGCATTACGCTCCCCTTGCACATACGCATTACGCTCTACTTGCAGCTGTCATACAATCCATCGAAACCAGCTAGCAGGCTATGGTTACTACACTTCGACAGGTACTGATTTTAGAGCTATTTTTGCAGTTTGAACTCCAAATAGAGAGATAAGGGGAAATAATGATTGTTTTTTAAGTCTGGGGAAATGATTATATACCAAATAACTATACCAAAGAATAACATTATTAAGGGGAAATAAAAGAGTTATTTTAAGAAAATGCGAGGGATTTACAATAATAAACAGTAGTAGTTAATGCCTAATTAAGATCCCTACACAGATTGAACTAAAGTGCAGGTAAATAAGCGACCTTTGGCGACTCTGTCAAATTTCGGAATCTGAAAAAATGCTCTGCATAGTTCAAGTAAAAATATGCTAGAGAAAATCATTACATCACCATTTAGTACCTTACAACATCACCTAAAGGCCCAAATAACTGTAATATGCAGGTTGCAAAGGATATTAAATCATATATTTCATCAAAAACGAAGGAATCTTTCAAAAATGTATCCTGGAACCGACTTTTCTATTTATTTAATTTTTTGGGTGGGGTATAATTAAAATTATTTACTTTTCTTTAAAAAGCAACATTAGCTCCTTGACAACCTAATAGAATAACATAAAATATGTACGTTAATTATTTAATTTTTCCACAAAACACTCATGACAAAAAATCAAGCTGTTGAAAAGACCACCTGAAATCACTATCCTGAATCACAAAAGATAATCAAATTCCGATGTTTCATCTATAGTTCTTTGCAGTTTGTTCCATTCGATCCAGTGTGCTCAAAATTCTTGTAAAAAAAAGAAGTAATGCTACTTTAAGTGGGTGAATGCCTCAAAAGGAATAAAAAATAGGATAAAAAAGTGATAAAAAGAATGAAAAAGTAAATAAGTAGAAGCCTGATGGGACGAGTGTAGAAAATAACAGGCCAGAATGGATCTTAAAAGATCGAAGTAAACTAGTGACATTGAAAGAAATCTTATTAGACGTAATTCCATGAGTTTGTAGGTCTGGTCAAACATGGAATTACAAGAACAAGTAGGCCAACGGGGCTATCAGTATCAATGTTTAGGAGCATTACACGATCGTAAATTGTGCTACATTCTCTAAAAGTCCCAAGATTAGCCTTTCTTTGGTATGTTATCATAGTTCTCTTTGCATTTAGAAACTAAAAAGGAATTGCAGGACAAAACTAAGTTTCTAAATATTTACCGTAAAAAAATGAACATATAAAAATTTGGATTTACAAGGGAAATAAAAACTTATCACTATTTAAATATTTCATTAATTTTGCAAGGTACACAAAATGGAAATGACGAGCAATGCTATTATGACCATACAAAGGCCCGATTTTCAAGGCGCAAGAATATATAATGCCGCTAATTTAACATAATATATTAATAATCCAAAGAATCATTCATCTTTTATATTTAAGATGTTTGTAGAAGTAGGTTTCCAAGGTAAAGATATTTCAGGAGAAGGGACGAGAATAGAGAGTATTTTGGTGGCTGGAGTGAAAGGTGATGAGTCTGAAGCAAATAGGGTACAATTTCAGGTTCTCGGAGGCCACATGTGAGATGTAATATTCCTGCGGGTGAGATAAAATTCAAGTTGTTGAATATAATCTTTCAAACTCATCATTGAGAACAATTTGTTTAGTGCAATGACCTGTGGGTGATGCATGAGAGGGCAATCGCAACGGAACCTTCCTTAACAGGAAAACAACCGCCGGTAGCTGGGGAAAATTTATTGCAGGTTACTCGTTTCGAGAACATACGCCCCCTCTCATCCTCTCTAATTAATAAATTGAAATATTAAAGAATTTCCCCGCCAATACTCATCAACCAAATCCACGTTTATAAATTGTTTTCCCGAGTAAATACGGATACGATAAATTATTGATGTATTTTAGAAATTTCCCAGGGATATGACGTTTGTTTACTTTCACCATCGGCTCGAGTGGCTATGAAGACATTGATTTTTGAGGAGATAAATATTTATATCCTTTACCACCAAATTCATATCAGAGTTTATCACTTAGATAACATGATACAAATGGGCAAAATAGCGAATTAGATACCACAAAATCTAAATTTAGGTTAGATACAGAAAGTTACAAAGTGCTAAATTGGAAAAATGATATTAATGTTTCTACTTACATTACTTCTTTTCACCGTATGGCAGCGATATTGTTTATTTATATTTGCTGTTGAATGTGCGTAAACCCATAGATAGGGTCATAATGGGCACAATGATACGATTGGAGGAGAACGGCTTTGTCTCTTGGTGAAATCAATATCCTAGAATCAATTTCTAGAGATGCGGTCGCTCTTTCCTTACACTTTGCTACCGTCTAGCTATGTGAAAGGACACTTGCTAAAAGGGTGGGGTGTAGGTGTAAATATATATGAGTTTGGATGTGTATAAGAGTAAAGAGGACGAGCGGCATGTTTTTACAAAATATGCCAGAATAGGAAATAACTTCATTAGGGAACCTGAAGTATTTTGTCGTGGAATAAATTGCATCATTAATCAGCCGAACAAACCACCTATTTTAACCAAATTTATACATTACATATAATTGCATGGAAGCAATAATTTCATAGATGAAAATAGAATTAATTATAGCTTGCATAGTGATATATGGGACATTCCACTATAAAAGCTAACCATTAAATTTCTCACCCTAATTAATACCCTTAATCACTAGAATCACTTTGAATGACAAATTTGATGGCAAGGTAGTTTTGTTTAATTTCTTCCAATGTTTCAAATATAATTCATGTTTGAGATCCTTCTTGGGCAGGAAGCCATAATCATACGATTATATATGTATATATATATATATATATATATATATATATATATATATATATATATATATGCTGGCCCTGGCGTCAGGTATACTCAAAACAAGAGTAATATCGACCTTTATTACAAGGCCAATATGAACACTGGCTACTTTGAAGACGAAAAGGCTCTCAAATCTATTCCCCATCGTAATGTTTCCCCAACCCACCTTAATACGGATATAAATCTGATTATATACTACAAGACTAAGAAAACAAGTAGTTGCATCATGAAGAATAGCTGTCTCCCTCCAACGAGCGAACTCCAGCACACTAACGTCGTGTACGAATATTCGTGCAAAGTCGGTGCCTGCGAACTCCGCAATTCAAAGTACATCGGCGTGACCTCCACAACCATGTTAAGGTGACTGACAGCTCACCTTCACGATGGCGCGATTAAAAAACACGCCCAATCTCATGGCACTACCTTAACTCATGAAAAACTGAATCAGGGCACTTCCAACATCCTGAGACTCCAAAGTCGCAGAAGATTGTGGATGGCCGAAGCCGTCATCATTCAAATGAAGAAACAGGCAATTATCGTGCAACTTCAGCCGGAAACTATTCTCTCGACATCACGGCATCCCCAAGTTGACCGCCGTTAAAAGAGGCACGTTTGAAAACTTGATTTTCCTTTGCCGCAAAGGAGCGATAAATAGTCAGACTTTTTTTAAGGGGGAGAAAAGCTACGGCTCGTGGTTACTTCTCCCCTCTGTACCCCTCCCACGATCGGGGGGGGGGGCACAGAAGAGGAGGAGGCCCGCGGCCGACTTGCTTCTGTAGAAACTCCCCATGCTTCTGACTCTCAGTTCAAGTCAACCGATAGTGAAGTGCTTAATGGGAAGTCCGGAACAAGCTTTAGAAGAGGGTTTAGAGTGAGAGACGGAAAGTTTTAAGTTAAAATAGCACAGATTGGTGAGGAAGCAGAATGAGCAGCCTCGGTAGTCAAAGGTGGAAAGGGAGGACTACCCTTGCCCGAGGGACAAGGGGGACCTGATGATTAACGTGGATTCCGAACTACCATCATACATTTACTCATCATTCTTTATGCTTACTTCCTTTCTCACACTTTAGCACCTATGTTCCTTATACATAAGCGAGAGGACCACCTAATCTCTGTTTCATTATTCTTTTTATCTTTCATTTTTGTGTTTATTGTAGCATTCATGTCGTTTTGAGTTTTCTTAGCTCTGAGCTTTGTTTATGTATTGTTATGTTACTTGGTTTTACTTTCCTCACTTTGTTTCACTTTCTCTTGTTGTTATCACTTTTTCACTTTAGTTTAACTTGTTCACTTGTTTTTTTATTAACTTCCACTTCACTATTATTTTTGTTAAACTTTTTAATACTATAGTTCACTTATTACACTTTTAGTTTTCTATGTTCGTTTTATTTCTGTTTTACTCTTAACTTTCACTTCACTATCATTTTTGTTGAACTTTTTAATATTGTTCACTTATTACACTTTTAGTTAATATTGTTTGCATTATTTCTGTTTAAACTTGATCTGTGTTGTCTCTTTAGTCGGTTGTTTCTTCCTATTTAGGTTTTTAAATTTGGTTGTCTTACTAGGGTATCAATCTGGTGTCTTGGTTGGTTATTTCATTGGTTGGGTTTGTAAATAGTCGGCTGAATATCTTTATCGTTATACTTGTTCCTTCTCTCTTTATGAATTTCTACCTAAGTAAACATGGGAACCTCCTCGATTCTCAGCTGTTGTCTGCCGCTGGGAAATCGAGTGTTATAGGGGACTTCCGCTCTGGTGTTTGTGTGCTCTGCAAATATCGGAGGTAGATCGTCTATGTTCCTCCATATTTTCTCCCCTATGTTCTTGATGTTGATATTGAGCGTTTCTAATCCGGTTTCTTGGTGTAGATCCTATAGTCTTCTCCCCTCTCTCCTACGTTTGTTGGTGATTAGGTAGAGAGCTTTATTTTGTATTCTCTAGAGTTCCAATTTTTTGGTCCTTGTTTCACCGTTGATAGGGGTTGGCGGGTATAGTAGTACCTCTCTTCCTAGTGTAAGATAGATTTTTCGTTTATTTTTCATGCCTAACCCTCTTAGATTATACAGTAGGTTAAGAATCGGAATCGCTTTGTTCTTCCTCTCCGTTATATGTTGTTTGTAGTCTCTTGTTGTTATTTTAAGGCCTAGCACTTTGCCCTCACTATGATATCTGTAGTTCTGATCTTCAACTAAAATTTCAGCTGTTTTGTTCCTAGAGATTGGAATTATTGTAAATTTCCTCCTGTTCGGCCTTATCTTCAAATCTCTTTCGTAGTTGTTGATGTCGCTGATTTCTAAAGCTGTTGTCTTTGCCGGAAAGCGTACGTTCCTGTACGGAGTGACGACGAGTTGGCTTATCTCGTCCGCTAACTGTATGTTTAGGCAACCAGGCATTATTGGTGGTGGCAGGCCTGCTATGTATATTGAACAGAGCGTGGGGCTGAGACAGCGCCCCTGCGGGAGTGCAGCTTCTAATTCAAATTTTGGTCCTGAATAACCATTGATCTTCACATATGCTCTTCGTTCTGTGACATAATCGCAGAGAATTCTCTCCAGATTGCTATTCATCTGAAGATTTAAGATCTTATATTGCATTCCTCTGACCCAGACTTTGTCGAATGCTTTTTCTACATCTCTCAGGACTAGATCGATGTAGTTATTATCTGCTTTGGCCTTTGCTATTTTCTCTGCTATTATGCCAAGTGCCATTGTGGTGTCTCTGTCTCTTCAAAATCCAAACTGATAATCATTATAAAGGTCATTTTCTTCAAGATATTCTTTTAGTCTTCTTTTAAGGATTTTTCCGAAGAGTTTGCCCATGAAGTTCAATAGAGATATTGGCCGGTAACTGCTGAAGTTGTTTAGTGGTTTTCCTTGTCTTCGGGACGAATATCATTTCCGCTAGTTTATAGTTATCAGCACGCGTTAAAAATATTTTTTAATGCTCTGATGATTATGTTAGGTGACTTGGTAAGATTAATTCTGGTTATTCCTGAGGGGCCTGGCGCTTTCTGTTTGAATGATTGTTTTACGCCTTTGAGCTCTTCCGTTGTTATGTAGGCCCCTGTACCCAGAATTTACTCTTTTTCTTGCTATACACTTGGTGTTGGAGTGATTCTCTTTATGTTTTCACGCAAGACTGTGTGGACCATTTCGTCTATGTCTGGATTGAAGTCTTCGTCCTCCTCTGGTGTTATGGAGAATACTGATTTCCAGTGATTAAGAAAAAGTTCTTCTGTGGTCCTCTCTTATTGGATCTTTTCTCCCCCTTAATTCTTAATTGTTATTTTTTCTCTCAAGGGTCTGCTTTTAAGTCTATTTATTAGTCTTCAGTTCTCTTTTGGTCTTCTTTCTTCGTCTTCTTATCTCTGTCTTCTAATTCCTTCGTATCGCTCTTTATTTGGTCCATGGAGAATTATTTGGTCTAGTATTCCTCTTATTTGCCTATTCTTTCTCTTCATTTCTTCTGTCCATCGAGGATGTGGAAGAGTACGGTATCTAGTCTTTGGTATATATCTTTCATCCACCTCAATGATCGTTCTTGTTAATCTTGAGTTCTCCTCATCAATATCTTCCAGGTTGGCGTTAGTGAGATCCTTTAGGACGAAGGTACTAAGATCTTGTGTGTAACCAGCCCGGTTTGATCTCATTTAGTCCTTGCTCGCTGGTACCGGTACCTGTATCGGGTATTAATTCATGAGCAAATGTGTTCCAGCATGGTCGCGCAATGCAAAGGTAACTGATTGCATGTGGATGATGTATGGCATATTGAAGCTACTTAGCACGACGTCTGGTTTTGTAGCTACATTTCCTGTGACATATGTTGGAAAGTCTGGCCCTATTCTCTCAAAAATATTTCTTTTCAACATCATTTCTAAGTTAGCTCCTCTATTTTTTCTGGAGCGGTATCCATTTGCACTGCACTTGGCATTGAGGTCTCGCATAAAGATCGTTGGGAAACCTTTGCTAAAGATTTTAAATAGGTTGTTCAGTGGAAGGTAATTTTTCTTGGTGCTTGGTATCCCGTGGCTACTATTATTGGAGTTAATTCCGTTTCAATTTTTATGTCCAATTATGCCTCATCCAAATTACTTACTCCTTTGAACTTCAGCCCTCTTCTTATTGCTATGGCCACCCCGTCATGGCGCTCGCCTGAAGGGTTCGCGTTTATGACGGTATAATCGAACAATTTCATTGTTTTTTCTTTTTGATTCACTCCGAGTTCTGATATTAATATTATGTTTGGACCGATCTCTTTATAGTTATTTCCTAATGCCGATGTTTTAACGATCCACCCTTGAGTGTTGATTTGCAGAATGCTGAGCTTTCTTCTCTTTTCTGGTTCCATTATTTATTAAGCTTGGTCGTCTAGAGATCTCTGTACTTCTGGCGGGTCGATCTCTTGTTGGGTTCTGCTTTGCTGCCTTTAAACCTACCATTCTTCATACTTTGAAATGTAGAATGGCAAAGAGTAACGCAGTCGCCAGGGTATATTCGAATTTTATCCTCCAATAAGAGTTTTTCTACTTCTTCATCGTCTTTTTCTCCTGTCTTTCCTTTGAATGCCCATTTGCATTTTACTTCTTAAATTGCCTTAATGATGTCCTGTTTCTTGCCTCTCGAGAGGGGGAGCATTTATCGCTGTAGACTTTAAGTTTTAATTCTTGTGCTTCCATGCGTACTATTTTGTCTCCTGATTACTTTGCACTGACATGTTTGAAATTGAGGGGGATGGGGGAGGTTGTTAGGGAACGACATCTTCTTTATTCCATTTTTCTCTAGCATTGTATTCAGTGTCTTAGCGAATGTGCCCGGTTTCCCAATATTCATCACATGGACATAGAGTATGCATGTGAGCACTTCTGTTAATGCCCCTTGTGGCACAGTCAGATGGGTATATACTTCCTGCATTTGTTTTACAGTTGATTTAGCCACTCTTGCATAAGTTGCATTTCTTCTAGGTAATTCTTCGTTTCTCGCTTATCTTTTTTTTCGTTCTATTAACTCCTTTCTTTTGGGGCGTGCCATTGCCATAGTCCTATGTGGCTCATGGCAGTTCACGCATTTTTTTGTACTTTCCTTGCTCTGTCTCCATTCGTGATTCTTTTGTCTGTACTCAGAACATACTGTATCCTTCTCAGTGCAGTCACGCGTCAAGTGGTCCTCCATATTATAGCAGCGGAAGAACATTTGAATATTTATACGTTTCTCGCGCTCCATGTTCCCTGGTGGAATTCTCATGTTAAACATGAGCAGTCCTCGTTGGAATATCTTTGCTGCCATATCTGTTGTTACACATACGATTTTAAAGACATGTGTGTGGTGGCCAAATTTAATTATTTCGTTTATTTTTGTGCCTTCATGATTTTTTCTATTTCCTCTTTCATTTCCTCTTTTTCATGGGAACCCACCCAAACTTCGACTTTCCTGCATATGGTACTTCTGTTTGCAGTTAACTTGGGCGGGATTTTGGGTGTCAATCCTATTCTCTTTAGTGTATCTATTCCTTCCTGGGACACTAATTTTTCTACCTCTTTTTCATTACTTGCAATTACTACGGAGCCATTTGGGATGTCGATAATTTTTACGAGGGCTACTTTTATCTGTCCAAATATTGTCTCCCAGAGTTTTCCTTTGTCCGGTTTGGTCTCCTGGTCAATTGTCCGTAGAGGTACTCGTAGGTATTCCTGGCTGCATCCTTTCCCTAGAGAGGATGATCCCCAATCCTTTTGTTAGCCGAGCGCCTAGGTGCTCTTTTCTTCGTTCCTTCCTCCGAAGCCTATGTTTGTTTTCTTCCATCCTCTTTAAATCTGTAAAGAAGGACAGTGAAAACATTCCCTATCACCTGGCAGCCTATGTTTCCCTATTTACCTACTTATTTTAGCACTTCACGACCACCCTACCTAAAGAAACCTAAGCTAAGAAGCGCCTCCACAGAATTTCGGGCTCGTGGTCTTAAGGATCCCTCTTCTTCGCGCCCCCTATTGATTGGCCAATTTTTGTAATACTTATGTTTGCGTAGAAATACTATATATAATGTAGCATTTTTTTAACAATTCCATTTCTGTTCATTTCCTGAAGATGACCTAACATGATCAAAAGTGTCTAAGAATAAAGAATGTCATTCGCGGATGTTTTTCTCGCCTCGAAGACCCCGTTAAAAAACTTCTAAAAAATATTTAGAAAATACAAGTTAAAATTGATAACGCCGCCACAGCTGTAGACTTCAATAAAACCTGCATACAACACGGCCTTTTACCTAATTATATATATATATATATATATATATATAGGGGAGAACCGGGAGGGTCCGTACGATTTTCCCCAAAATATTTGTAATAATACTATAAATAAAAATCTATGATTTATTTTTTAATTCTTATATTATATCAATTTTTCTCTAACTTGTGTAATGATGATGTAGTCTTATACCAATAAATAAGAGAATGATGATTTCCACAAATTGTTCAAAAATTGTAGGGATGCTCCCGAGGAAGGGTGGTCCCGTACATTCAGATGGTAGGGTCCGTCCATATGTAACATTCTAACTTTAGAAGTCCTAATGTTTTACTTGGAAGGAAATAATAACTAGGAGTCAGGCAGAAATGTTTATTGCCATATAAATAAGAAAATATATATTTTTTCACATTCATATTAAGTAAATAAAAGGGAAAGAATCTTTCTTCACATTCATGTTGCAATTTCAGAACAGAAATCATTAGGCCTATCTCATAGTATAATTTCGAAATGAAATTTCAAATTTATATAAACTAGAGGAGTAGGAAGCACTCCCTAAATGTGTTGCTTATTCACCTCAGACTCATCCTAAATACCAGGATATCTGAATGTGTTTCCTGTGCCAGAGTTTTGAGATATTCGTAGATATGCTACATTGAAATCACCGTTATTTTCTTCATTATTTTGCAGTTTGCCTACATAATAAACATTGACTTTCTTCTTTGCCTCCAACTCAATCAAGATTCAATCATCTTTCCAAGGTGATTTTTCAATAAACTGTCTCACGACTCTAGAGCTTTCAAATTCATCAGAGAATACTTCTTCATCTGAAGAAAAAAAACATATATTATATTTCGGAACACTTATTTATAAATGCATAGGCTAGTATAAATATAGACACTCAGTGCAATAGCATTTACTTTTTATCTATATTTAATGCAAAACAACATTTTTTAATTTTATTAGTATCAGTAAGATCCGGACACAAATGGACGAATCCTCCCTCATCCACATTTTTCATGAAAATTATCAATAACTGATTTCCAAAGTATCTGCTGCAAGAGATATATTTCATATAAATTGCTCAATTGATAACTAAAGAATCAGAGAAAAAAATCATTAAATATGATAAAAATGGAGGAGCTACACCTTACACGAGATCTATCAAAGGTTACATCGCAAATGTTAAAAAAATTAAATTCTCACCTGCAGAAAATTTTGCCACAACACATTCGTCAAAGTCTGAGCATCGACTTATATGATCTTTTCCAGCTTTTAAAAGCAAGAGTCAACTCTTGAGTCATATTTATTATTGCGAGTGTAGCTGTCCTAATCCTCCCACCGTAAGAACCCTCTCGGTTCTCCCATATATATATATATATACATATATATATATATATATATATATATATATATATATATATATATATATATATATAAATGAAGATGCGAAATAATAAAAATACAATAAAAAATCGAAGATACACTTGCTAAATTGCAATAGGGTCCTAGAATTCAGATTATTTAAAATCTAGTTAACCACCTACTTCCCTTAAAAACCGATAAGAATGGTTTGTGTCTGCGCGGATCTGATTATTTCAATATAATTCTGAACCAAAGTCACTTTTTCTTTCTAAACTGAAGGATTCTCATTTGAGTAAACGGACCGATATAAAACAGATATTTTATTGCTTGACATTAAAACGAATTCTTTTTAAACTTTTTATCTAAAGATGTTATTAGTTCTTTATGGTTCATTGCTCAGTCTGAATGAGACATTTGCGGCAATCAAAAGTTAAAGATGGGACCCCAAAACACAAAAAATGGCTCGAAATACTTTGGCTCCCTATCAGTTGGGTCTAAGAAAGGGAAAATGGAATCAGGCGGCGATCAAAAGATCTTTGAAACTCGTTGCGAACATTGAAATGTCAACAGAGGCGAAAGAATGAAACAAAGGAGCGCTCCCTAGTATAGTAGATCGGGGTTGGATTTCTGACGTCAAGGCTGGTGTTTAATCCTAGCGAGCGCGAATACAAAACTTAAAGCCTTGTCTTGAGCTGGTTGTCCAATGGTGCATTCGCTGATACCTATCCTTGCGGTGGTAAGTACCTCCACCTGCATCATTATGCACATAACCACTCTCAACACCGCTATTTTTAACTTCCAGTCCTCAGAGTATAATATAGCCACACTATCCTATATTCTAAAACCTGTCTGACGAAGTACTAGTATTCCATACAGGAGCACTTATACACACTTACCAAGATATGGAGTACTAGCTCCCCCGATGTCAATACTTATATCCATATACTTCTGACGCAGATCCACGAAAGGTTAGCTGATTGCTGGTCCGAACCAAAACACAATACTGCCCAACACCCTCCACGTTAACGAGGACCGACCCCTGTTTTCTTTGTAATTGGCAGCGATTAACATTCTGATTTTTATGTGCATTTTATTATGGGGTCGGGAGAGCTCGTTTAAGAACCCAGGGACGGATACACAACTTTCTTATATGAGAGATGAAATAGAGTTTCAGTGAGGAACTACTGCAGGAAACTTAAAAGCTACACACGTTCGTATACCGGAAAATTAAAATCGCCATAAATAATTCCTGACAAAACGGAGAAACGAAAAATACGCAGATCGAACTGCTTTGTGACACAGCGCTGATATGAAGAAGCCTTGTAACAAACTATTAACATACGAGTACTAATTGTACTTACAGCATATTGAATCGGGTTAAAATCCCTCCATGATTCAGTAATCTGGGACAAGGAAATGCAACAAATATTTACAGAATTCTGTGGTAATAGAGAAAGATAAAGATAGACACCCCAGTGAATTCTAGCAGAGTATTTCAAAGAGTTCATTAAATGTTATAAAAATATTTCATCATTGTTGAGAGAAATAACAGCATTGATAGTTTAGTAGTAGCTATAGTGGTAATGAATAAGTCCGAAGTTTCGCTCTTAGACAATGTAAAAGAACAACCTTTGACCTCCTCATGTTATTTGGAGACCACATGCGATTGTATTCCGCTGTATGTAGAAAAGCGTCACTTCCTTTTCGAGCTCATTCGAGAAATTTCGACTCCTGGGTGTATTGGGGAATTATCCCCCAATCCTGTGAATTTGTCCAGAGCCCTCTCCCCGGCGGCGAGGGGAGAAGGAGCCGCTTGTTTTTTCAGCGCCTTGCCGCTAAAAGCTGAATTTTCGTCCGCCTCACGGATTAAGATGTCATGAGCTTCCTCACCCCCTGCTCCGAATCCCCCTTTCCCCCTTCCGGATCACTCATACAAATATCTGGTTTTGACTTGAGATCGGTGAGTCCCGCACGCACTTCGAAGACGTCCTCATTGTCTCGAGTCGAACGTTCGTAAGCGTTCATCAAACAGCAAGACTTTCTCCGCCGTGGTTCTACTTCAATCAATTGGTAGCTTTTATCTGTAGTTTAATCGATACAAAGAAAATCTCCATCGATTACCTTTGAGGAAAAGGAGTTTCCTCTTCCAGTGGAATTACGAGTAATCCCACATTTCCTCTTTAAACGTCATCCTTTAATATTGGCTATCTTCATCGCTATTCCTCGGAAGGTTGGATCAGATCGTGCTTCACTTGCCTCAACCGGAGTGTGCCCCACTTTTCTCATCGGAATCGTGCACCACTTACCTCATTAAATCGTGCCCCACTTGCTTCATCACAAGCAGGACCTTTTTCGAAGTCACCGACCGATAAGATTTAAACCCCATCAATTATTAATATTGTCAAGTGCCCCCCTTTTGATCTTAGCATAGTAACGCTAATTAATTAATTTTATTTGAGAATCCATCCTTATCATAATTATCAAGATACTATTTAATTTTAAATAATACCCTTTTGCTTATTTTTATTCTTATTTTGATCATTGTAAATAAAATGATATTTTTGTTGTTTCATCTTTAAACTAACCTATTCAAATAAATCTCCCCAACCATTTTTTGCACTCTGCCTGATTTGTTAAGGATTTGAAACCCAAAGCCTTGAGTTTGACTTCCTGGTCGATCGTTAATCCCTGCAAACAGTCCTCAAATGGTTCGCGTTGCAGTAGGTGATTAAGTCACCCCCTACATAATATAAGAGTAGTGTATGGTATAGAGTGGTGTACCACGACAGACATTAAAGCGACAGGATGAATAGTTCTCTTTGTTATTGTAAACGAAAGAACCGACAAAGAAGAATGGAGGGAAAAGAATAATAAAGATCAAGCAGGAAAAATACATTTAAAAGAGTATTTAAATCTGTTAAAAGCAAGTGAAAATAATCAATGTCAGATTAAAAGGATATAGAAAGGACGGAATTACCAGAGAAATGATTAATATTTTAGTAAATTCAAGTTTTTATTTATTTATTAAATTATTTTTTAATTAAGAGATGAATAACTTTTTATTTCTTAAATGGGATTGTTATAAAATATTTTATGGCAGCGCAACCTTGAGTCTATAGTTTATAATTTCAAAGCTACTAGATACGCCCCCGCCTAAAACAAATACTAATACAAAATAGAGATTTATATCTCTATGAACCCTTGGAGTTATTATTACCAAAATACGAGCTCAAAATTGATTCTAGAGAAGTAAATAACAATTAAATTGTCATATAATTTTGATACTTAGATTGCAATTAGGTGCAATTAAGTTTTTACATTCATGCATATGTTGCCATTGAAAGAAAATAAAGGGATAATTTCCCCTGATCAGTAGGTTATTTTTGTATTTCTTCCTGATGACTCTAATTTTAGAGGCATTACTTTATAGTCGGTGGGACTGTATTTTCATAGTCCCTGAAAAGAAGTCACTCAACGAATTCCTTCTGACTTCAGAAAAACGTTAAAGAGAGAAATGAATCTGGCCCAACCAGCGGTCGGAGTGGATGGTGAGGTCGTGGATACACTCAGACTCTAAGACCTTATGTTGGCGTGAGAAGTTGAATATTCCTCTTTAGTGATCCTGTTTTTAAGGATTTTCCGAACTAATATTTGACTTTGTAACTGGTTCGCAGTGTTAAAGAGCTGGAGTCACGAGCTAGGTCGTGAAATTGAGTTGTTTAAAGAACTTTACCTCGTAGTTCATTTTCATACACTGGACATAAATTTCCTTTTCGTCCATACGAAGCCTTCGTGATCATAGATAGTAATTTTAGCGAAAGCAGTGGGGTTGGGGTTGATTATAATTATAGGGAGAGGAGAACGCCGGCAAATGGTGACCAAATATACATTGCAAACCCTCTGCCAGAGTTGAGCGATTGCTCACGCCAAAAGCACATTGTAAAGATCCCTATTCTGGCTCGGGTAGGCTGCCTCGGGATCACCTCAATATTATCGGTTGATAATTGAGTGGAAGCCAATCTATTAACATTTCACTTACATCTTTTAAAGATTCTGAGGGACAAAAATCAAACAAAGCTTACTGGTGACATATTCTATTGACCTATGATCAGAAAATTCGGAATCCATGAATTCATAGCTGCTGCTTTTAATCACGGTCAACATCACTTCAATGGAGGTTAAATTAGGACGTTGTTTTGTTCCTCTGGCTAAGAAGTGTTCCTTCGCGAAAATGCAAACGCACAGTAATGAAAACTTGACATCAAATACTAAAGCTAATTACAGCCGTGGTAAATTTGTAACTGTAAAATGAAAAGAAACTAATATAATCAACAAAGCATTTTTTGCGCAAATGTGAAATGGACCACTATGAAGAAAAAGGAGATTTTAACGACTGGATCTTTAATGTTTGAAGCGCTCTTTAACTCTTTGTTGGGTCTATAAAAGCTCGATAAGGTCGTTGTAGTTTGAAAAGAGGTGCGCAGGACGACCCGGGATAGACCAGGGGCGTTACTCCAGCAACACCAGCAACTCCTTTGCTGGAGGTAGGAAAGAGGCATATTTATGTATGTATAGATAGATAGATAGATTATTTAGTATGACCTTTATAGTTAAACAGCACTCGCTTCGATGGCTTTTTCCCTCTTTGGGTTCCTAGAATTTAAAGTAGGGGCCTAACCACAGGTCCATTATTGCATATGGCAGCAGGCGTGTAGTCTTCCAGAATCAGGACTTTATCCGGCGACTATTTACATCAGATGTGGCTAGACTTCACTGAACTCGGAAGCGCTTTACACTCAGCTAGGCAGATATTTAGATATATTTAGCCTTCAAAAGCTGGCCTATCAGGAAAAAAGACTTTCCTCTTTAAAGATGAGGCATGAGCGCAGTCACATTTAGGCGTATTTTACGACGAGCAGATGACACCAAACTTGATGATATTCTAGTTCTTCAACCACAGGTCTCCATTCCGTCCATACAGTCTGCTATTTGGTATAAATGTGCAATCAAACGGACGATATAGACGAGAAATAATACAAGCAAAGGAAAGAGGGAAAATATCATTGAGACTCATCGCGCAAATTCCATCAACGGTAAATGCTGTGGAAGGATATCGGATGTGTGTCATTGAGACGTCCCGAAAGAGGAAAGAGGGACTTATTCATGTCCATTATTGCAGTGCCCCAAAGTGAATTAAATGGACTACAAGCTCAACGTAAATATTTATCCTAATAATAATCGATTGACGTCTGACGAGACAGAGTATGAAAGAGCGAAATTGAAAGTGTTTTGCACTAGATCTCTACTCTTAACACAAATTGGTGCTGTAGAGAAATAAGGTAGTGTGGCATCTTGAATTGATGGATCGTTATTTAGTGGAACTTTTCGGATTAAATTGTAATGAAGTACAATAGTGCTAGATGTATTTAATATAGTGGTAATTCAATATTTTTAGAAATCAAGACCGTTTTAATTGGTGCCATAATTGGTAAGATAAGACGTAAGTTGTAACATCAGCGGTTGTAACGTATGAGTTTGTACAATAAATCGTTTTAACATAAGAGGCCGTCACATAAAGTTGTAAAAATGATTGTTATTTGCAGTTCTTTAGAAAATAACTTGTGATGTTCGAAGCTCAATTTAAAAAGGATGAAATTTACTAAAAATAAAATGCATTTGATAAAAGTGGACGGGATGGCCTTTATTATCTTAACCCCCAAAGGAGATTTCCTAAGTCCTTGGCCGGATTTCAGTTTGATCAAAAGGGGTTTCAAATTCTAGTTTAATGCTATAAAAGCTTTGAAAAATCTCAACTCCAGTAAAAATAAAAATCTTTCACCTTAAATGAAAAGCCAAAGTCATGAGGACCCGTCTAATTGCTACCCCAAAAGGACGTCAATCAAACCAAAGCGCAACAGAGTTAGGGCATGTGACGCTTCGTGGCACTGAGAGTGACGTCCAGATAGAGCAAACAAGAGAAGAACCAACTAAAGTCGAAATTGGAACCGCTATGAGAGAGAGGCTTTAGGTGATGGAGTGACGTTGATTAATGGGTTAGAATTAGAACTCTACAGAAAATTGAGGCTCTGCGCTGATGGCGGAAGAAAGAACATGAATAATTGAAAACCAACATATGTCAGTGAAAATTTTGCTGAGGGACATTATAATATACTAGCGGTTATTTTTTTTAGATCGATGATAGTCCCTTATTGCAATATTTTCATTTTAACATTTTTCATTATTAATGTATTTACTTTTAATCATCTTTTCCTCCATGTCTCTCATTCTTGCTTTCATTAAGAGAAAATGGTCATGTCAGTCACACCTTTCATATTACATATAGGGAAAAGGAACTTAATTCACTGGCTTCGAAATGGCATTAGAAATTTTTGGGAAGAAATTTGTATAAATTTAACTTCATTAGTTTTAGCGTAGTATAAATGTTGATAATTCAAAGATATTTTTAAAAAAATATTTTATTTTTGACTACAAGTGCCTGACTAGATTTAGAGTATCATGGTCTGTCCTTCAGCTGTACAAAGACCGATAAAGTTTGACCTAATACATTCTTACATTGAAAATGAGGAATTAAAATAAGAGAAAAAACAACCAAAAACTAATAATTACGCCCACAAGAGAGTTAGAGAGTGTGAAACAGAATGAATTTTTACAAAGACGGGTTGGTTATTAGCGATGGTCAGGTGATTTCTATCTGTGAGAGGATAATTGATCTGATGACCTGGTTGAACCGGAAGTTCGCTTTCGAGGAATCAATTAAAGCCGCCTCAAATACTTGTTGCTTGAGCAACAAGGGATAAATCCATTCTGCTTTTTGAAATTGGGGCAAAGATTAGAGGAACTCTTGTGTTTAAATAATCCTTTAGACTAATTCCATGCGCATACAGACTATTTGTGTCCGCACTCTCTGTGATATGTTATATCTAGTTTTTCCTATGTAAATTTCATCGCAGTTTTTAGTTGTAGTTTTGTACACATAAAATTTATTAAAGGGGGGCGTATTCAGGATTAGTTATTTTTTGAGACAGTTTTTGAGGCTAGATGTTTTTTTATGATTATGATTTTCTAAATGTCTAGTGATGCATTAATAAGTTAGGGATCATTCCTACTAAGGACGTAGTGTTTAATTTACTTATTCTTAGTTTTTAAGTAACTATAAATGCAACTTAAAAAGGTAAATTGTTATTGAGAAGCACTAAAAGACTTCTGAGAGTTATTAGTTTCATTATAGATGAATTTAGCATAACATTCTCTATGCACGGACGAACATGATCGAGACAGTTGATTTCTTTGTTGTTTCACTCTGATCAAAGTAAAAATGTCTAATCACTTAGATGAGAAGGTTTACGATAAAATTTAAATTGAAGAGAGTCTGAATATATATCACGGTGGATGAGCACATAAAGAAAGGAAGAGTGAAGTTTTATTTCCATTAAATTTTAAATTTAATCGAGACCTAGAAATTATATGATTTGCTTTGTAAGGTGGTAAAATTTTCATTTTATGTCCATATCAAAAGTCGTTATTCTACATACCTGACACCATGTTTTTTTTTGCGAAATATTAGGGAGTAGTTCCAATTCAAAGTGTTCTAGAAAGAGGAAACAAACAGAAGGCGACAAGGGGCTCTCCATTGAGAAGCCAAATTCGAGAGAGAAATACTACTTATCACATAAGAAAACGTTATTAGAAACAGCGACATTAATTAGGTGAATGAATACGTTATATAAAATTGGTAGGGTAATATCAAGCAGAGGTAATTTTCTTTTTAAAAATGAGAGTTTTGTCAAGAAATATTTGGGTGAAAAGCGAATCAACCCTTGAAAGAGAGGAACTTGTGTTTACTAATATCAACATTGGCCGTTATGTCTTTTAGAATGAATTCTTCTGCAATTTAATGTGTGTTGAGAATATTCTGCCTAAAATGGGAAATAAATAGGAGGCAAGCCATTGGGCTAATTTGTAGATCGACTCTGTAGAGATAATGATGCGAAGGGGAGAAGAGTCTTTGTGGGTCTTACGTTGATATTTCATGTCCCTTCGTCGGTCAATAGATTATTAATTTTTCTCACATAGTTACTTTTATCCATTATAAAAAATTATCTAGTTTTGTCGGAACATTTTATTATTATATTTTTTAACTTTTTAAGGTCATTAATCTCTACAGGAAGTAGTTTCAAGTATTGAGATGAGCAAACAGTTCGTTACAAAGAGTAACTTCCACTGTCGTTCCTTGTAGCTCTGGTAATACTTGTAATATTATTTTTTAGCCTTTTTAGGTGCCAATATTAAAGAACAGGCCATAGCTCAATATGATTTTGTTAATTAAAATTAGTGGCATTTATGATATTTTTATTCCATTGTTCCTTTAACTTAAACCCTTAACACAAGTTTATGTTAAATATTTTATCACTTTTTCTGACTAATTCACTTCTTATTGAACTTCCAGAATATGTTGCATATTTTCCCCTTAAGGACAGTCCATTTGCACGAGGGTTATTGCAATTTACATTTGGAAGTATTTGGCTTCTTGACTCTCTTTCTAAAGGAATCTAATGTCTGTTTTATGTGAGGCAATGAGGTTTAGGAGGATAGATTTCTCAACTCGAGGGAAGGAATGTCTTTGTTTTTCCTGAAGTGTTTTGAAAGATGAGTCTTTGGAAATACTGTGTCAAGTAGACTCGCTGTGAAAAGTCTAAAGGCACGTTCTGGGATTGTGCTTTGAATAAACATTTGTTGGTAGATTTGTTAGTAAATGAAGAATTGGTTACCTTGAGTGTGTTTTATAATGCTGATATTATTTGAAGTACTTGCGTATTCTATACGTTGATAGTTCAATTCAAATGAAAGACATATAATTGCTAAATGCATTAACCTTCGTGCAATAGTGGTTGTCCTTAAGGGAGTATATGTTGCATATCGTGGCCGTTAAGTATGAAGTGAATTAGTCAGTAAAAGTGATAAAATATTTAATAAAAGCTTATGAGTTAAAGGTTCAAGTTATAGGAAAAATGGACTCAAATTCTAAGAAATGCCCCTAATTTTAATGGAAATATTGAAATATGGCTTATTTTTTAATATGGTGCCCCACAAAGGCTATAAAATAATATTACAAGTATTACCAGAGCTTCAAGAAAAGAAAATGGAAGCCACGCATTTGTAACTAGGTGTCTGCTCACCACAAACCCCGAAACCACTTCTTCTACTATACCAAACATATCACTAATGGGCCTGAAATTACACAAAAATAATTGCAAAATTGTAATAAAACGTTCATACAAGTTATCATTTATCGTAAACCTAATCATTCGAATGCTTACAAACATTTTTACTCTAACAATAGTTAAGTAGTATATAATCAACCACCTCGACTGTATGCCTCCTTGTGTACAGATATTCGATTCTAAATTCATAAATAGTGAAATAATATATTATTTAGAACATCGTTTACTACCTCGCATATGCTGATTTTTTTTATTAATGGAGCGAATTTGCAAACAAGAAAAAAATATTTCATTGTTACTTAAAAACTGGGTATGATGAAATTAATCCCTTCACCAATAGTAAGACTAATTCTTAACCTACTTACAATGTTCGTACCATAAGGTCTTATTTACACGTATTAATAGTCGTTTAAATAATTTTAAAATTCTCTCAATGCTAAACTAATCCTGGTAAGAATAACCCACATAATAAAGAAGGTATGTGAAAGATTCAAAGTAAAAGTTGCGATGAAATGTAGCTTATTTCAGAAGGTTTTCGAACATGTAGCGAGCCTAATGATATATTCCATCAACCATAGCGTCAATTCGGAAACGGCAGAATTCCATAATACCTCAAATTATTAGCTCAAGTGAGAGGTACTTGATGCGGACTTAATTGATTTTTCTTAAATTTGTATCTCTTCAAAGTAAATTTCCGATTCGACAAAGTCATTAAATCGATTATCACCTCACAGATAAGGAATCACCTGACGATAGAGATGAGCCAGGCCATCTTTGCGAAGATTTTCTCCGTGTTTTTGTATCTCAATCTTTCGTGGACGTTATTATTATGCTGTTGCTGTCTTTTTATTTATCATTTTGAATATAACAAATTTCCTTTGACGCGGACCATGAAATAAGGATTTTGGAGGAACTGAGCCTCCAAATGGGTGAGACTTATTCACTAGAGAGGATCTCTTGTTATAACGCTGCAAAGAAAGGTAACGAAGGCGGTGATAAAATACATGTGGATGAAATAAAAACGGCAGTCAAAGCCTTCAAACATGAAAGCAACAGGGCCATCTGGACTGGCAAGAGCGAGCATAAGTCAGCTCCTAGACAATCTAGTTGAAGGACTGTTGGAAATTTTCGATGCATGCTGGAACATCGGCTACTTATCGGAGAGACATAAAGTGACCAAAATGGTATTTGTGCCAAAACCGGGTAAGTCACCTATAGCTGACCCAAGGTTTTTGCCAAAAATGTGTGCTACAGAATGATGGATCACCTCGAGTCGAACCTGAAATTTAACCCTCTAACATTACGGGTTCATGAGAAAGAAACGTATAGAGATGGTCCGATCGTTGATAACGGAGAAGCTGGCCAGAGCAAAGATTCGGGTTAGATGTTTGACTTAGTGGCACGTGATGTGCAGCATGGTTTAGAAAAAGTAAAAAGGGATGAAGTCAAGTATATGTTGGTAAGGATGGAGCTTGTGGAGAAAATGTCCAGGCTCTTATGTAGCTTCATAAACGACAGGAAGGCCTATATAGCGTTTGACATATATGAAAGGCCCACCTTTGAGACAAAGAAGGTAACCATTAGTGGAGCTTTCTCTTCACAGTCCTCTACGCTATTTATAAAAATGAGTTGTTTTTTTCCCTTACTCGTGAAACATCTTATGTGCAGTTCACAGACGACGTCACCCAGATTATTGCGATCTTAACGTGAACAGCAAGGGAAGCAGCCAAAAGTATAGCAAAAGAGATCCTAAACCTAAATGGATACGAGAGGAAGGTAGAAAGCATAAAGGTTGAGTGCAAAAGATACAAGTATGTGAACGAAGCTAAAGTACTGGGTATTGAAATAAGTAAATAATGGTACAGAAAACATGTAGCGTAAAATATAAGAATAACTAAGGTGAGGTTGACTCAATTAGGGAAGTTCTCTGTACTCATGCAAGAGACAAAAAGAAACTTTACTTGGAGATACCCTGAGCCACATATTCTATCCGACTGTTCCGCTGCATAGAATTTCAAAAATTGCTATGAACAAACTCCAGAGGGAACAAAAAAAACAGGGTAACCGATGGATTACAGGCAGAAAGAATTAAATAGAGAAGTAAAAATAAAACTGGTCAATATAGTGTTACATGAGAGGATAAAAACGGTATGAATGAGAAACAAAGAACAACTGAGAAATGGTTGGGAAGACAAATTGAGATTAGGAGATAGAATTTTGACGAAATTTCAATTTCCTAGCAGTAAAAGAAGGAAAGGCTTGGATATAAACCCACCGTTTGTATAAACCGACTAGTAATAAGTCAGCGGCAGACTGTAGGCGCATTAAGTGAAAATATAAGAGGATTAAGACAGGAATAACATCGAAGGTTTAGATAGAGACTGTAAGATCATAGTCAGAATGGAGTAAGAACAGTTTGGATATAGAAGGGAAAGGTCCATCCAGTCACCTGGAAACTATACACACATCTTCTCACCAACAGACCTCTCTACAATTATTTCAAAATTCAAAGCTTTATTATAATTTCTAAGACTAATTTCAACCTTTCATACACATTTTTCAGTCATTGTACACTTGAAGGATAGAGTGTGATGCTCTGAAACTAGTTTTGTACTTCTGATGAAAACTATAAAAAATCGTTGTCTTAAAGCTCTCATTTTGATTAATTTTACATCATTGGAGGGAGGAGCAAGGTTTTATCATTTATCATTGGTTCTCTAATTTTTTTATTGTCCATCACTTCCTTCTTTTGTTTCAGGTTACCTGGATGAGGCACCGCGATCTCCATATCCTCACCGTTGGTCTTTATACCTTCTCAGCGGACCGTAGATTTAAGGTAAGCTTCGTTGTTGGATGGAGAACTCTCGATTTCAAGCAGTTATCAACAAATGGGACATGGGGGACCATGGGAAGGAAGCAGTTGGAAAATGGCTCAATATGTCGATAAAATAAATAATTTAATGTGTTATATCACTGGTCTCGAGAGAGGTTTGGCATGATCGAGGGGAGAAAAAACAAAAAGGAACAAACCATATAATACTCACCCAGAACCATAATTACTGAGGCATTGATGGTAATTTATATCTCATAGATCATGTTTGCGCTACAGAGCAAGAAACTTAGAATTGAAAACTTGAAGTCCCTCACAATGTAATGGAGGGATTTGGAAGCTGGATTTCATTCGAAGTTCAACTTCGATCAGAATTCTATCAGCGACAGAGGATGAGGTATCAGGAGTACCGTCCCAAAAATTCTTACAACTCCATCTTCAATTGATATATTGTGGGTAATATATATATATATATATATATATATATATATATATAGTACATAAGAGAGCAAGATAATTTTTTTAGAATTTAAAATGAGAAATCGACGTAAACAAGAGTACATACCGATTAATGCATAATACGCTCCATATGCCAAACAATTTATAAATCACATGACACTAAACATCACAAATCACCTCCATCTAACTTCAAACACGGCCAGATTCCTCCAAATAAATGTATTTCTAACTCCGCCAAACTGAGACACAAAAACCATGAACGCCAAAATCAGATGAAAAATTCCTAAAAGAAATAATTTTCTAATTACGACGATGTTTGTTTATTGCAACGCTCGGAGGATTTGAGTCGAAGCAATGGCGTTCGGAAAGTTCAGAAATCAAGGATTAACATATTTTTTTATGTGTTCTCGATTAGCGCCACGGTCGCACAGCAGAAATGGTAAACACACCATGATCGTGGGAGGTCGATTAAAGGAATGTCAAGGGAAAAACGGACTAATGGAGTCCAAATCATATTAAAGAAACAAACAGAAATACACATTGCGCGAAATTTCGGAATTATATAAAGGAACAATCGGTTTAGCTATATTTAAGCTTGAGTGGACAACAACAATGAACCTATTAAATAATTATATATATATATATATATATATATATATATATCCCAAAAAGTACAGTAGCGTACATGTAACTATAGGGATAAAACTAAAGTAATAGGACTAATTTTATATGCGAAACCAGGTTTCGACGGAGTTCTCCGTCATTGTCAATCGCTCGTGAACAAGTGAGATACAAAAGTTGCTTAACGTTCAAACACATAAATCAGTGGGGCTAAGGTAGATTACGCGAGAAAGTGTCGTCATTTTTGAGAAACGGAAGTATGAATTTCTTGGTTATTAAGGTATTAGTATTGAATTGGCCGTCGGAAATATTAAAGTTGGGAATTTCTTTTATAAGTGCCGATTCAAGTAAGCATCGATGTATATAATTGTAAGACTTATAAACTATTTTAGCCTAATCAATATCAATTTGATGATTTTCAATGGACATATGTAGAAATAATCTCGAGAAGAGGGCACCACGTCGCATATTGCATTTATGTTCACTCATTCTATGGGAAAATTTGCTGCTTTTTCTGATATATAATTCATTACATGATTTACATGGAATAAAATAAACTCCCTGTTCTTTATCGATCGATCTATTTTTGGATAGGCTAGTTCTGATCGTATTCTCGTACTGAAAGGCAACATTAAAGTTGTTGGTCCGTGCTAACTTTTTGAAATTGATTAACTGGGAGGGAGTATGGGAAGGTAACATAATATTTGTCACATCTGTTTTCCTTATAATTAGCTGGAGAGTAATAGATCATTCTAGCTTTATAGTGACACTTTTCTATGAACCAAAGGGGATATTGCAGCTCAATGAATGTTTGGATGATTGTATTAATTTCGTCTTGCAAGAAACAAGGATCATAAATGCGATATGCTCTCAGGAACATGGAAGAAACTACAGACCTTTTAATGGATACATCGTGACATGAGAAATAATGAATATAGGCATTAGAATTAGTTGGTTTCCGTTAGACGGAACAATATGCTCTGTCGTTTATTTTAGATATTTTTACACCCCAAAACGGCAATGAGTTGTTCAGTTCCCATTCTACTTTAAATGTAATAGTTGGGTAGATCTTATTTAATTTCTTAAAGAAAGAATCGAATTTGTTATCATTGATAGACCATGTGGCACATATATCGTCTACATAACGGAACCACGTTATGGGATTGGGTAAAATGGGGGGAAGGAAGTGCTTTTCAAAATCCTCCATGAACAGATTGCATAATATCGGGGAAAGGGGATTGCCCATACTCATGCCATATTTCTGCCTGTAAAAACAATCTTCAGCTCTGAACACATCGTCCGTCACACACATACAACCAACTTTACAATTTTATTACACGGTAGGAGTAATGTTAAGTTGGACAAAGGCAAGCTTTTCATAATTACATCCAGAGCTTCATCGACGGGAACTCTTGTGAAAAGGCTATTGACATCAAGACTTAACAAATGCTTGAATCGGCACTTATAAAAGAAATTCCAAACTTTAATACTTCCGACGGCCAATTCAATACTAATACCTTAATAACCAAGAAATTCATACTTCCGTTTCTCAAAAATGCCGACACTTTCGGGCCACTGATTTGTGTGTTTGTACGTTAAGAAACTTTTGTATCTCACTTGTTCACGAGCGATTGACAATGACTGTTGTTTTATCCATATATATATATATATATATATATATATATATATATATATATAATAGTGAAACCACAATATAGGAGCGAAAAGTTCAATTTACGAGACTAGATTTGCTATGTAGTTTATCATACCCTATTCAGTTGTATACTGAGAATGCGATTGTTACAAAAGTCTATAAATAGCGTACAGATCAGAAAATTTTAGAAAAAAAAACACAAAACGGGGAAAAAGGTCATTAATCAGGGGGTGTGAGTCTAAGATCGTTGACTTAGTTGTTTACGATGAGGTTACGGAAATCGGAGATGCATTTCAATTGCCCATCTGACAAATTAAAATTGGAAATTTCTCCAATTAATATAGATTTTACTATTTTTCTTTTACCAAAATCTTTACAATTATATATAATTTGTGCCTTTAAATGATCAATTTGATGGTTGAAATTGCTAATATGATTAAAAATACTGGATGTGGTACTGCCTCATCTGACGTCACCTTTATGTTCAAAAATCGTTTTGTTAAGGTTCTTCCGGTCTCTCCTGTGTAGAATGAGGGACAGTTTGTAGACCCACACGGGATTAAATATATACCTGCTTCATTTGGCTGATCCACGGGCTTGGTCGAAGGGAAATATATAAAAGGATATTTAAATATAGTTAGGTCTATATGGGTAAAAATCACGAGAGGTAACAGGTGATAAGTATAAATATTTGTATATACCACGTAAGGAAAAGGAAAGATTGATTAGAGTTAGTGCTTTCGTTGTCTTAACATTTTTAAACTCACAATTGCCTATAAAATAGAGAGACACCGTATTTATACAAGGCAATGTTTTCCTATAATGTCAGATTTGTTATGACCTCTGTAAGTATGATTTGGCAAGAAAGGTAGGCCTAGATCTAAGGAAAACAAACCGAGTCTAATATTTACATTTCTCTCCTTTTTGCTGGAGATTAGGAACGATTCAAAGATATTTTTGCTAATAAAATCATTTATATGCATTATAGTATCTGATTTTGACCAATTAATTTATTGACCCATCTTAAGCCTCTGGACGGCCACAGCACTATTGGGATATCCCTTAGATACTGCATTTTGATGTTGCTTAATTCTTACAGAGATATTATTAGAAGTTTGACCTACATAAAATAAATTACAATATAAACACGGTATACTATATATTACATTATTATCGCTCCTTGGGCTATGTTTTATTAACATATTTTTTAATGTATAATTGTATTTAAAAATTACACTTATATTAAGTTGTTTTAATATTGGTACTGCATACATAGAATTATCATGGTAAGGTATAAGTAATATGTTGTATAAAGTTTCGATTTTCCCTAAATTGCGGTTACAGAATGTTTTTTAAGTTTTATTCCGGCAGTTTTTCCCCCAAAATATTTCGGGTAACACAGATTAAAGGCAATCTCTTCAATTTTTGTAAATTCTTGATCTATATAGTTAGGACTACATAATCTGAGCACCCTAAGATACATGGAAGAAAATACTGATGTTTTAATATTTTTAGAATGACTTGAATAAAAATAGACATAGGCTAAATTATTTGTCGGTTTCCTAAAACTAGAAAACTTAAACCTGTCTGGTTGTCTAATTATTAGAACATCTAGGAAAGGAAGGCTATTATTTTCTTCTTTTTTTCTAAGGTAAATTTAATTGATGGAACCAATGAATAAATAAATAAAAGAAAACCATTGGGGTCAAAATCTTCCTTTATAATTCCCAGGGCATCGTCTACATAGCGGTATTGAACAATTTGAGTTGGCCAAACCGGTGGAATCAGCCTCGTTTAGAAATATTCCATATATATATTTAACAATAAAGGAGATAATGGATTACCCATAGCCATGCCAAACGCCTGTTCGTAACAATTGCCATTGAAGCTAAATTTACATTTTTGAATGCATAAACAAACGAGTTGAATGATCGAGTTGGACGGTAAAGGCAAATCATAAGAATTAAGAATACCAGCTAGGAAATCCAATAAGGCATCAACGGGCAATTTAGTGAATAATGAGGTAACATAACAAAAAACTAATCTCATATCTTATGTTACATTCATATTGTTTAACTTATTGTAAAGTTCCACTGAATTTTTTATATGCGAGGATGATATGGATCCTAAGTTCGGAGAGAGTAAATTTACTAAATATTTCGAGAGTTTATATTGGATTGAACCAGTTGCACTGATGATTGGTCTTATTGGATTGCCTGGTTTATGCTTTTAATTAGGCCATATAAATAAGGTAATGATAAATCACTAGAAGAAACTGAGTCAATAATTGAATTGTGTTTTTTTTTCAAATATCTTTATTGTCTCTATTAAAATTCTTAATTACATCATCTAAGAGATCGCTTCTTAACGGTACGTATTGAGTAGTATCAAATAACAAAGTGGATACTTGTAAACAGCCCATGCGCCATTTTTCACTTTTTCAACATTTATTTCCAATTTTTATGTATACATGCAGTTCAAACAATTGTAAAATTACATTACAAGGATAGAAATGACTTAAAATAAAACAAAACAAAGAGATATGAAGCTTTCAATCTGGTAAAACTTTCTCTCATAGCCCCTTGTTGTAGTTGCTTACGGGCGAAAATCCACTTGCTGGAGTCCCTTTTGCTTTCTCACGAGCCTGGGAAAATCATGGTTATACAGACATCGCACCACTTCGGTTCCCCCAAATCCCGTTGGGGTCAGGTGACCAACCACAACACTCTTAGAGGGGTAAGAGGCAGCATTTTTCTCTGTGACTTGCCGAGACACCTTGTAGACCACAGGTTTGTCAGTTTGTTGAGAGTCGTTATGTACAGACCCTCTTTCTTCCCACTACGTGCCTGAATGTCGACCCTGTGACATTTGTGACGGACCATAGGCCTTAAAAGTCCCCTCCGCGTTCGATGACTCCTTGACGGCCAAGTTTTTGACCATCTCGGAGAAAGATTTAGCCGAGGCTGCTCTGTACAGCATTAGGTCCCCTTTCGCAAGAGGAGTAAAGCTGGTTCACTCCCCTCCCTCCTCTCCAAAGAAGAAATAAATAAGGAGAAATTGGAGAGGAAAAAGGGTTCCTCTCCGTCTGCGGCACCTTTCGGGAGGAACAGGTTCATTGTCGTTTCAGCAAGCCACTAAACCAAGACCAAGACATCCTGCCCAGAGGCGCCCTCGAGCGTAGAAGCCTAGACAAACACCCATGTCGCAAATGCGGTGTGAGGATCTCCTATTACGTCGAGAGCCTTCATTCAGAGATGATCTGGCATTTTTTAGCCTGGTGGCTTCAAACACTTTTTAGTAATTTGCTCCACTGATGGCAAGAAGTAGGCCAGAGGCCACTTGATCTATCAGAGAGCCTTCATTCAGAGATGATCCGGCATTTTTTAGCCTGGTGGCTTCAAACACTTTTTAGTAATTTGTTCCACTGATGGCAAGAAGTAGGCCAGAGGCCACTTGATCTATCAGAGAAGAACATTTGCTAAGATTACTTATAGAGAGCCGAAGATGACCCGTTTCTTGGAAGACAGGCTTTGGCTAATCTGGCGGGCACTTCCGAGGAGGCCATGATTAGTGCTCTTTGGACAATAATGGTTCGCTGGTCAGTGTATCGCTGCACTTTATCATGTTTGATCATCTTTGTCGTATTTAATTTTGACAGTCATCCTAATTCGTTGCAAACCGCTTGTTATCGCTACCGCGTAAAGGCATTCATGCAAGTTCGCGGCGTTGCTACTAATGTCACCACTTCGGCCATACGAATCTTTCAGATAGACGTACAAAGTCGGGTTGACCATAAGTATGTGAAATTTAGGTCAAGACATTTCACGATAAATCCTTATTGTTTATGGACAAATTGCCAATTACGGAGAATCTCGCCTTGCCTGGTGGAAGCAATGTGGCGCTTATCCCTTGGAGAAGGCAATCATGACCATTCAGGCTGCGAATCCTGCCTCTTTTTGCGAGGTTAAGACTTGGTTCGTCCAGCGCTAATTGCGACGTCTTATGTATCATTTTTTTTTAAAGGCACCATATTTTTCCAGCCCCTTCAGGTATATGAGCACGGTCGTTTCCCATTTGGAACTCTTATGCAGGTTAAACCCTCCAATACGCGGGTGCGTCACTGCTAAAGCTGGCGGTACAAAGCATTTACATATAATTTCTCCTAAAACCAGTGCTTCCGCGCGTTTGAAAACTGTATCTGCCAGCCCTTACTTCTTAGAGAGCACTACGCCACGGTGTTTTTCGATTTGGAGAGGGCATGGGATACTGCATGGCAGAGGGTATCATGAACTCTTCAAATGATTTTGGAAAAGGGAAACCTCACAATCCTTATTTCTAAATTACTGATAGCTCCTCGATTCCGCATACGGGTCGAGGTAACCCCTAAATGACAGAAGATGTTCTCACTATGTATTACGTAGACAGCCTTTTAATCTCCTTGGTGCGGCAGAGAAGCGCCAACGATGTAGCCTCGATATGAACAGGCCTTGAACCTCATCTCTCACTATGCCGAAGCGCACAGGTTTTGGTTTTCCTTGGCCAACTCTAATATAGTGCATCCCTACCGACATCTACGGTTCCGTCTTCCCCTCACTCGTTCGTAAACGCACCCCTTCCTTGGTTTGCTTTTGAACCAACGCTTCACCTTGGGAGGCCCATAATTGCAGCCAACGCTCTCACCTACCCGTGCTTTGGACATTTTTTGTATTCTCACGCTCACCACCTAGGTTGCTGATAAGGCTCGTTCTTTACTTTTCTACCGATCCTTTGTTATTTCAAAGTTTGACTACGGACGCAAATTTTACGCATTGGCAGCTAAGCGTACATTGCAGAAGAAGGACTTGAGCCACCACCCCAGTCTCCGTATTGCGACTGATGACTTCCACCCGTCTCCCATTGAGAGCCTCTTGGTCGATGCGGCATAAAGTGCATTATTCGTTGCATGCGCTTGCCCGGCGTCTCCCTTATTCGCCAACGTCTCTCACTGCATCCGCGGCAGATTTAGACAGTAATTTAAACACAAAAGGGTTTAGGGATAAGAAAATCTTTCGAGAGCTCGGTTTATCTCTCGAGCCCATACCACATCTGGTTCTACAAAGGACGCCACGCTGGTGGGTATTACCTTTGACTATTTGTCTCCACGCCTAATTCGAGCCAGTGTACACGTATACGCCAATTCCCAAAGAGGGGCGGCTTTCATGCTGTATCTAATTTATTTGTATTCATACAGTGTTTTTTGTCTGGCCTTTGCGTATGTACATGCCAGCCTATGTGGATTTTTTATGTCCGATTTGAATTTATTTTTAGTATGTTGGGCTATCTGAGATTAAGGGGAAATAACAACTGTGTATTCTCATGAAACGTGTGTATTTTAATGCAGCTTTATGTATTCTCCCCTAACTTATATATATATATATATATATATATATATATATATATATATATATATATATATATATATATATATTATCTGGCCACTCATCCTCATAACTTATAATTGGGCCATTTGTGCAAGTTTTCTCTTGTAGCGTAGTTTCTTCAGCTCTCGCCACAATTTTCGTCGCCTTCGAGTCAGGAGATTGACTAAGCCACGGTGGAACATTAATATTATTGTGCAGGAAAACTCATTTGTTACTTTAGATCATGGTCTTGCTCGAAAATGTAATCATCATGTATCTTCAACTTCTCCCAAGAGTACGTTGCGTTATTGTCCTGGACAGTGAACAACTTCTAATCTGTCTTTAGAAATCTAGGCTGCGATTTATCGAGAATCCTTTGGAAGAAGAGCTTTGGTCTTTGGACTCTTTTCCTTTTAGTGGGTTTTAAAAGAAAATGTCATTTATTTATCTTGACTGGATGAAGTTTTAAACATCTTTCATCAATTTTGGTTTGGTCACATTGCTCAGTTTGCCCTCCACAGCAAGTTGCCAGGCAATATTCCTTGGATTTTGCCTGATCTTGTTCATTGTATTTATCACTAATAGGAGTGGGTGATTATTTACTCTTAGAAAACCAGTAACTCTCTCTCAATCGTTTAAAAGCTTTTAAATCCCGAGATGTGATCATAGTGGGATTCAACATTTAAAAATATTGCCCAATGTCCCACTGTCTTCCTATTCCTATACATATACAGATACATTTTTTACTATTATTTTTAAAGCATTACTCTATAGAACCCAGTATCTCCCTAAGATAGGAACCTCCAAGGGATTTTTATATCATATCTTCTTACTGGGTTAAGTGAAGTTCAGCAACGCCAATTCAGCGCCTTGCCGTTTGAGCGCCGCCTTTTCAGCGCATTGCCGTTTGAGCACAAGACATTTCAGCGCAAATATAATTATTAAGTTTTGTATCATACCAATGCTATAATTGAAAAAAATAACCATTATTTAACCTCGTTTATTTTTTATAAACTTCCAATTAGACTCTTTTGTATATGTTTAGGTAAGTAGCTTACTTGAGAGTCAGATACTAACAAAGGAAATATAAGTACAAAATTGAATAAAGATTTGAACAAGAGTTAATATTTGTCAAAAACTAAAATTTGAACTACTAAATAAAATAAGATAAACAAAATATCACAAATTCTATATACCATTTATATATGGTTCATATTTAACCTCTTAATTTTTTATACAAATAAATAATCTTTTAAAAAATACGCCTTTGCAGGCAGATAATCTACACTGAAAATCAATTTATTTTTGAATTTTAATACAATCTAAAAAATGGCAAAGAATTTAAAACATTTCGTAGGCAAGTTTTGCATATCTTAAGGCACTAAATTTTGAATAGCAAAATTTAGTGCAAATTTGCACTAGCAAAATTTGAATAGCAAAATTTGCGAGCAATTGCTCGCAAATATTCGATTTCATTTTTTTCTTTCTACTGCAAAATAATTATTAAAATTCTATCATCTGCTTTTCTCTATGTTATTATTTTCAATGCAAGTTAATGCCCAGATGCACCTTTACCATATACTCGTCCTTCAGGTTTGAATTTTGCAGAGAGCCTGGATGAACTTCCATATAGTTGGTTTATTCATTCATAATTCGCATCTTAATCTTTATTTGCCGATTCAGCATGATTGTTTGTTCTGTATTCCATTTCATTAGTCCGATGATGGACATTCTACAGCCTTTGAGGAAAAAATGCTTTTCTTTGTCCATTTACTCTTCTATTAAGATGACCAATGGTATTATCCTCGAGCCAATTCAGGAAGCCGGATAGCTTGTATGGTCAAGCAGCTCCTAAAGCATCCACATAAGCACTAAACTTTCTATTTTGCACAAAGGCCAGAGCATTGACCATTTTATTGTGTAAAGAAAGATCAGGATTAAATCCATACTTAATCATCTAGCTCATCTGTTGTATTTTTTTATCATATTTTGGGTCAAGTGGAAAAAGCATCCTCGCCAAAATGGCAGCTTGCTCAAAATTACAATTGATTGCACTTGGCTCTACATTTGGAACAATGTCTTTAATAATATTGAAGATTCTTTTGTAAGTTTTGGACTGCTTATTTTGTAAGAGCACATATTCATAGTATCGGATGAACACCATGCTTTTTACAAAATTACGATGTAAACTTGATATAATAGATTTAGGGCACGTGCAAAAGTTCCATCAACCTACCAAGTATTATAAATCGCTATATGTTCCAACCAGGTATCTCTTCCAAAATGATAATTCTCTCATGCTCCGCACCATCCTCAACTTAACAAAAATTCCCGTCTCTTCTTGGTGTTGGTGTATACACCTTAATTTCCTCAAGTATTTCTAATTCATAAATAGAATCAGGACTGTCAGGCAGTTTGTTTATTTCCTTCCGCCTTCGTCAAATCATTTTCCTGAGTGCTGCTCTATTTGGTATCTATGCAATATCAGCTTGAGTCATGCTGTCTAAGCACTAATTAATAAGTACACTTGGAGATTCAAAGGTTGATACAGCTCTATCTCTTGCTCTGGATTTTGTCCTTTCTACTTCGATGTCAACAGCTGATAGAAGATGCATATGATCAGTGATTGATGACTTCGTATTCAAAAGTATGAATTATAGCCTTGCAGTTACTTTCATGGCATCGCCAAAACTTTAAATCCGTCTCGGTCTTAATAACTTTATCAAACCGATCGATGTATCCGTCAGGACAAAATTTGCCTTTCTTCTCTTACTGCTTACAAAATGAGCCATGTTTTAAGGTTGAAAGTTTTAAAAGAGACAACAAGATTAGTTTAAATCAACGCTAACCACGGAGAGGAAATGGTGAAATATAGGAAGTTAAGCCTTTATATATAGAAAGAATGTAGTAGATAAAGATGAGCACACTTTCCAGGTGAGCTTAAAATAGCCTTTGAAGGAATTCGCCAGAATTAATTGTTTAGGGATAAACTTACATAACAGCGCCATCGAATCTATTCCTAAATTAATCTTTTAAATAGCTCCTGCTAAGATTTGCTTGTTTTGCTATGAGTTAATACGATAGGTTAGGAGCATTTTATGGGGGTGCATTCATTAAAATATGGTTAGAAATTGTAAAAAACACATATTTAATAATCCAGCTAATATTAAAGTTTATGTGGATTTGACGTTGGAATATGACCTGAAGATTATCTATAAATAGTCAATAATCCAGGTTATATTTAAATTTCTGCGCATTTGTTTGTCGTTGGACTATGGCATCTTGATTGTCTGAATGTAGAGTCAATAATTAATCTGATATTAAAATTAGAGCATTTGCCTTTTGAATATGGCTTGGAAATTGTCTGGAAATAAATTACTAATCAAGCTGATGCTAAACTTGATGTGAATTTCGAAATAGTTGTTATCATAAAATCGGATACTCTGCCCAAATCCTTCAGATAAAGAAATAGATCACCCCTTGTCATGAATATTAAAAAAAAAAGAAAATGCATAGTTTTTCATAAGGATTTACAAGCTAGAAAGCAGTAAATACGCTTTTTCAATATACATATTATTTTAACAGAGATAACATTTGAATGTTATCAAATAGTGGCATACAGGTAAAATAATTATACTTAATTATATATTAAACTTAAAGGATGCTTATGAAAAAGAGGTTGATTTCTTTTGTAAGGATTTTAAAAAGAATCGCTAGATGGCCTATTGACTCTATTGTTCGATGATCCTCAGACCATATTTCAGGAATCCGTCAGTTCAATGAATGTTCCATCATAAATCAACTACCCTACGGTCTTGTGGATCAACACTAAAGCCATAAATATTTTTAAAAATGCGTTCTAAAAGCTCTCCTCTCAAAGTACTTATAATACAGTAATACGAAGAAAATTTTCGCAAATAAATTCTTCTATCCTTTTATAATTTTAAATCATTTGACAATAATGTAATGTTGGAACACTTTCGGACAAAAAACGGCCAGGTCAGGGATGACCAAATTTTTTTTTGTCAAGCGCATTAGACAGCTAAAATCTTTTCAAGTTGTATTGAGGTAATTAAATTTAGTGTAACTAAACTAACGCAACAACAAATAATTAAAATTTAATTATATATATGACTGAAAGTAAGTCCTTTTTAAGATAGTAAATCTCATTTACAAAATTGACATTAGAAAAATAAGCAAGACAATTGCGTGAAATAATTTTGCTTCATGATTTAAGCCTTTCAATTTCCTTATTACTGACGCATTAATACCCCTGGAGTGCGCGCTGAAATAGCTTGGCACCGAAACGTCTTGGTGCTGAAAAGGCGGCGCTGAAAAGGCAAGGTGATGAACTGGCGGCGCTCAATTGGTGGGGTCGAAACATCCCATCCCTCTTGTTACCCACTCACAATTAAAAGGCTTCTTATCCGTTATGGATATTGAGCCTTTAAATTGTTAGCAGCTAAGAAAATATGGTATAAAATCCCTTGGAGGTTCCTAGTTTAGGGAGATACTGGGTTTTATAGAGTTATTACTTTGTAGTGAGATGATCTTGTGAAGTTTGAGCACTTGAAGCTGCTTTCCGAAATTCTATAAATACTTATGCTGAGTTTATATCTTATTCGGCAAAATTTCTTTGCAGCAACTCTGGTAGCAAACTCAAATTCCCTTTCTTGAAGCTCAGCTTGAAAGAGAAGTAATTTACAATATTATTCAATAGGAAAATATTGCTCAACTTTAACAATTAATGGATTTAGATCATGAATGAAAAGTGACTGATCTCTATCGAAGCGGTGGTTGATATTTCTGAATATGTATAGCGAATGGAGTTTATTTTATTATTTTATTTACCCAAGACCCCTCTCCTAGCTAGGGGTAGCCGGATCAGACAGCAAGACAAACGCTCACTAACATACACCTTGGCCTCCAGGTCCAGAAACCTAGCCTGCCAGACTAAAGTAGCAGAAGGAGGGCTAACCACTGCTGCTGTCGTAATTTGTCAGAGGTACACCCTATGCAATGCAAATTTCTGTGCACCTCGTCATATGGCTGTCTAAACTCCTCGGAGCAGCTCGACTCATAACTGGGTCTATTTGATCCGAAGTATCAACCTCAAGGCTGCGTCATTTAAAAATTGCTCACAAACATTCTCCATGCATCCCTGTCTTGGCATACGAGTTTAGCACGATCCATACTGATTCCTCTCTTTTGTACAGCATCTTTCACACCATTTAACCATCCCATAGGAAGTCTACCCCGTCCTTGCACACCACTCACACTTGATTCATTAAGTCGTTTTACCAACCTTTCGTTGTTCATTCTTTTTACGTGACAATACCAGCTCAACACTCTTTTATTGACTCTCTCATCTAATTTCACATTTATCCCCACTCTCGCTCGAATGTCCTCATTCCTAATTCGATCCCATCTAGTTACACCGCACATACCTCTCAGACACTTTATCTCCATCACATTAAATTTCTGACGATCACTCCCTTCCAGTCTCCAACACTCACTACCATACAAAACAGTCGGGACAACTATACTCTCATACAGAACTTTCTTTATCCCAACTCCTAAACTCCTTTCTCGCAAAACACTTTGTCATAGCACCAACTGTTGAGACACCAGCATTTACTCTACTTTGAACATTCTCACTCACACCTCCATTCTTACTTATCACACAACCAAGGTATTTAAGGGATTCTACCTCCCCTATCACTTCACCGTTCAGCAAAATTTCCATTGCTTCCGTTTCATCTCGAACAGACAACATAACCTTACTCTTTCCAACATTTACCTTTAATTTACGTCTTTTGCATACTATGCCAAACTTCGCAACAAGTCTCTGTAACTTCTCCTGTGAGTCAGAAACCAATGCATTATCGTCTGCAAACAACAATTGGTTTATTTCCCACTCCCATCCACCAAGATCTTTCATAGCAAAACCTGTATCCAATGCTCTCATTTTCACCTCTCTCACTCTCCTTCCATATACAGATTAAAAAGCCATTGTGCCATCACACAACCCTGTTTCAGACCCACTGTCACTTCAAAACTCTCACTCAGCTCCAAACCCACTCTTACACAAGCCCTGCCACCACTATAAAAACTCTGAATTGCTCTCAGCAAACTTGCACCAACACCATATATTTCTAGTGCATTCCACAAAGCCTCCCTGTCTATTCTGTTTTATGCCTTTTCCAAATCCATGAAAGCAAAGAATACCTTCTCACGTTTCCTGGTTGCTTTTTCACATATCTGTCCCACTGCAAACACCTGGTCACTGCACCCTCTTCCTGTTCTAAAACCACACTGTTCTTCTCCAATTGACTAATTTGTAAAATTTTTCACTTCATCAATCAAAATCTTTCCATACACTTTACCAACCACCGATAACAAACTAATCCCCCTATAGGAAGCACAATCGTGCATATCACCTTTTCCTTTATACAAAGGCACAACTTCTGCACACTTCCAAGCCTCTAGCACTCGTCCTGCTATAAAACACGCAGTCAACAGCCTTACCAACCATTCAGTAATGATTTCTCCACCATACATTAAACATTCACCCTGTATCTCATCCATACTCGCGGCCTTTTCTGCTTTCAAACTCTTTACAGCATTTTCAACTTCACTAGCATTAATGTTTTCATCCATTACATTGACACCACGTATCTGCCTCCCTTTGGCTGCCACAGACATAATCTCAGCACTTGCCATATCCGTTACATTCAGCAAGCACTCAAAATACTCCTTCCATCTTTTCCGTACATCCTCATCTTCAACCACTACCTCTCCATTCGCATCTTTCACACACGTTTCCATACGTAATTCAGCTCTCCTTACTCTCTTTATTTACTTCCAGAACATCTTTTTATTTCTTCCAAAACCTCTTACTAATCTTTCACTCCACCTTTTTTTCGCCATTCTCTTCGGTTCTTTCACCACCGTTTTAACCTCCTTTCTTTTCTCTTTGAATACACTATAACTTTCAGCACGTTTATCTTGCAACCACCTTTCAAATAACAATCGCTTCTCGCATACCACATTTTTCACCTGTTCATTCCACCATTCGCTATTTTTCATAATACTCTTTCCTTTTACTCTTCTCTTACCACACACTTCTATCACACTACCAATCACGGTTTCCTTGAACATCTTCTACTCATCTTCCACTTCTTTCCTTTCTTCTTCTTTCGCTTCATTCCATTTAGACTCAAGCAAACTTTGATATTCTCTTCTTACTCCCTCATCACCCAGCTTTTCAACAATGATTCTTACTCTATCACACTTCCTTGCATTTTTCCTGCAGCCATACCCCACTCTCAATCTTGCTTCCACAAAAATGATCGGACATACCACCAACTACATCTCTTAGCACATTCACATCCAACAGCTTATCAAGTATCTTCTTACTCTCCAACACATAATCCATTAATGCTTTCTCCAAAGGCGTTCCTCTTTCATATCTACACTAGGTATACTTAGGAACACTTCTCTTGTTAAAGAAGGTGTTACCTACTACCAACTCGCATTCCAAACAAAACTCCACTAACCTTTAACCACTTTCATTGTTTCCACTCTTTTCATACTTACCAATCACACCTTCTATTGGCACCTCTCCAACTCTAACATTCAATTCACCCAACACAACAACATTTTCATTATAATCAAAGCTTTGCACACACTCTCTCAATCCATTCCAAAACCTCTCAATTTCCTCTTCACTCCTCTCTTTGCCTGGACCATACGCACTAACGAACACCCATTTCTCAGAACCAATCCTCATTCGTACCCACATCAGTCTTGACAAAACCTCACGCCACTCTCTCACGCAATCTTTTCGATCCTCTTTTATTATCAGTGCCACACCTTCTTTCGCCCTATTACGTTTACTCACTCCAGATTTTCTCTTCCCACTTCCAAAGCTAACTTCGCCTACTCCCTTCACCTTTGTCTCACTCAATGCCAAGACTTCTAAATAGGCACATTCAAGGCCCCAATATTTAAGGTTCAGTGAAGCTTTCACCTATCCTCCCCCTTATCACTGTCTGATTCCTTCGTGGGAAAGAAAGATACAAGGGGATGGGGTTCCCAGCCCTCCACCCTCGGATTTTCTTTCTGAGTTTACTCCCATAGTCTATGCCTAGATAAGCAGCAAGTCTGGTATACTTTATCCCTACACCAAAGGGAAGATTTGTAATCTGGGTTTATTCCCATAGACTTTACCTCAAAAGGTTAAGCTACAAGGCAGCAGGGATTGTATTCTGAGTTTACTCCCATAGCCTCTGTCTCAACAAGCAAACACACACGACAGCAGGTCCCTATTCGTCGTATTTTACAACACGCAGTGGCTAGGTTGGTGTAATTCTATTCCACACACCACAGGGTGTTAGGTCAGTCTGAGTCATTTCAGGGTTAATTGACCACAATGAAGTTATTGGAATCGCTGATGACGAAGATGAATTAGAGCGCGGATCAGGACAGTGAATGTCTCTCTGTCCACATAAAAATGCTTGTTAAGATGAACTTGGATTGAAGGTGAGGAATGACTGTGATGACGAATGGTAAGAAGACTTGTTCTGCCGCATGTGATGAGAAGTGTTTTGGTCTCAAGAAGAGAGAGATGGTGTTTTTATAAGTAAGGAAAATGGGAGAGAGTCTGTGTGCGGAGTATCTTTAATATCTAATGTGCGTCTATTTGGGATAGAGCAGTTTGTGTGTGTCTTTCATTTCATGAGGATTCAAAACTTATTGAAAAGTAATACGGTTACGATCCGACCTATAAAGTAATATATAGAGTCGCGTTCCGGGACTAAAAAGGAATGAAAAATAGATGATTCGACTAAAAAGGATTGAAAAATAGATGCTTCGACTTAAAAGGAATGAAAAATAGATGATTCCACTAGAAAGGAATGAAAAATAGATGATTCCACTAAAAGGAATGAAAAATAGATTATTTGACTAAAAGGAATGAAAATAGATGATTCGACTAAAAATATTGAAAAATAGATGATTCTACTAAATAGGATTGAAAAAATAGATGATTCGAGTAAAATGGAATGAAAAGTAAATGATTCCACTAAAAAAGAATGAAAAATAGAAGATTCGAGTAAAAAAAAGTGAAAGATAGATGATTCGACTAAAAAGGAGTGAAAAAGAAAGTCAACTTCTGTATTTTCTTGAAGTGAGAGACCAAGAGAATGCGTAAGTGGCAAATGGTCAATGAAATTAATATATTATGAAAATCGATGAATTATATAGTCAATACACGTGAAGTCCAAAAGTTACTTGCATATATGTACTGAACTTTACTATTTAAACTTCCTATCAACCTGCCTGGTACTCAACTGCTAGGTAACAAACTTATTGCTTTCTAAACACCATTTATGGCTTATTCACTTTCTTCACTTTCCAAATCACATATAACTTCAATAACAGAGGCCCATGCCATAGTTTCTATCTGATCTAAATTCACACATCGATGGACAGGGAAATCGCTTAGAAAGATTCTCTGGAGTCCTCAGTCATTCTCACATCTGACGTTAATCTCTATCTTCCCCATTGAGCTGAGTACAATTACCTAGGCTTAACTGTTCCTTGAGTTAAATACCCCCACCTCTAATTTGTTTAAGCATGGTATCGTAAACCTGACTTTAGTAAATTGTATAGAGCGCAAACACGCAGTGTAGCCTGCTTTTCACAAATAATTTTAAGTGTTTACATACCAGTGATTTATTATGCCTCACAGGTTCTTTCATGATTTATTCAATTTTGCGAATCAAAATGTAAAATCATAACAAAACAACGTCTGTTTACCAATCTGACTGGAAAATATGAACCACTCGTGTATCTGTAGAGAAACTGCAAGGCAGCGGGCAATATTTTCAAAATAATGATTCAAACTGATAGTAGATTTAGGTTTTTTTAAAGCTATCAAACAGATTAAAGAGCCAGGCTCTTGTCTTCCATAAGTGATTAACACCATGCTCGATCAGTGAGAACCCCAATTCTCATCAAGAAGAAGATGTACATGATCGTGGGAAATCCAAGGAGGAGTGCGAAATATCTTGCTTTGGAGGCAAAATTGAGACTTGTGACTATGCCAAATTTGCTGAAAAATAACCTGAAACTTTGCCCATTCTAGTTAGGGAAATGGAAAATTGCTTCCTAACCACCTTCATGAGATCGATGCATCCAGTACTGTGGACGAATGAGAATTTAATGACTGTCCAAGACACCGACAACGCACACAAGGATCGTGTTTGAGCACAAAAGAAAAATGAGATTCAGGTTGACCAGTGGTCATCTTTCAGGAGACAGAAGCAAGCTTTGGTAATGGTGTGGATGGACGGAGCATCAACAAGCCAATCAATATTTCTCATCTTCTTTTAATGTGTAGTAAATATCAATCGAAATGTTTATTTGGAGATGTTAAAAGAGAGAATCAGCCCTGGGTAGATACGAGCTTAGGAAATGAAGGTATAATCCTTTAACAAGTCGAAGCCTCCTCACACACAACAAAACAAAATTAAAGACTGGTGCCAGGCCTATTTTAAAGAGTTTGGGTCAAAAGAATTTACTCTATCAGTTCACCAGATCAGAAACCGATGGTCCTTTTGGTATGGCCAATACTTGAGCAAAAGGCTAGCACCAATTTTCATCATAGTGTTAAAGCTCTGAAGAGCAAACTGGGAAAATACTGAACCACGCAAAAAGCATTTGGTAGCAAAAAGGTTTTTTGTATTTTCTCTTCAAGCATTATCTAATATTGCATTGATATAAGTTTTTGAGTTCATTCTTTCCTCCTATAAAAATACCTTCTCTGGCCCAGGGAGCCTCATACCATAAGAAAGCAGCCCCCATGCTTAATGGTTGGTACAACAGGATCAAGCTAAAATGTCTCTCTAACTATCCATCTCATAGAAGTGCTGGAAATCTACAAAAACGTTGATTATTAAATAATTTTCTTTCAACATATATTTGAAAAGGAAATTACATAAATTACATGTAAATCAATAAGTTATACAATTGTCTTTCTTATATACCTGATAATTACTTTCATCTGAGCATATAACTTTAGACCATTGTCCATGTGTCAATTTTTTCTGGTCAGTGGCCCACTGAAGACGTTTATTTCTGATGACCTTATGGCCGCTTTCTTATCTTGCATCATTTTTTTCCCTCTGTAAGTCTCCTTTTAACTGGTTTGAGTGATATTTTTAAACTTGAAGTTTCATGGAAATCCCTAGCAAGCTCAGATGTTTTCTGATATTCTATAGTGTTGTCGAATTTTTTTTTTAACTTCTCTTCCTTGATGCAAAGCTCTTAGTCTCTTGATATCGTTTTATAGAGGTTTGGACAACTGAAAAATAAGAAATATTCCTTAAATTCTAATTTTAGAAAATATGCAATTTTCGTAAGGAAACTCCATTTCGTAAAATCATTAAAACATAATAGCAAAATATCCAACCATATTAGCGAAATACACATTATACTCAGATATTTATGAATAATATGCTAAATTATAAAAAATATGATTAAATATGTTAAATATCTAAATTAATTTGGGGTGTCTTATACTTTGGATCAAGGGTGTACAAGGGGCGGTCAATAAGTTTTGCGAATCGGTAGGGCAAAACAGAGGAAGGGGGATGGCTGTTTGTGGGGGTGTTAGGATAAGTTATGTCAAGTCACGACCTGCAACCGCACGCTCCTGCCTCGTCTATTTCGGAAGCAGTAGTTGATCGCAGATCGTCAGTCACAAATTTTTCGACACTGGAGAAGGTTGAGCACGGCGCAGTGATCAAATTTTTGACCAAGGAAGGCAAAAATGCAAAAGAGATCCATGAACGCATGGTTGCAGTGTACACCGACACCGCTTCTTCCTATGCAACCATTGCTCGCTGGAAAAGGGAGTTCCACCATGGTCGTGAGTCCCTTGAAGATGAACGCAATCCAGGTCGCCCGTCAGACGTGACCAACGAGGACAATTTGGCCCATGTGGAGAGGATGATCCTCGAAAATCGACGAGTGAAGGTCGAAGAAATCAACGAGAACTTAGAATATCACATGGAAGTGTTATGAACATCACCCACGACAATTTGGCCATAACCAAGGTCTCTGCCCGTTGGGTCTCTAGAAACCTGACGCCCCATGATCGACTTCAACGTCGTCAAAGTCCACAAGGCTAGAGTTGCACAAGCTACCCTGCGCGAGTACGGATTCAAAGAGCACAACCATCCCCCAAACAGTCCAGATTTGACCCCTAGCGACTACCTTTTATTCCGCCAGCTCAAGGCTGAACTGCGTAGACGCCGGTTTGGGGACGATGAAGATGTCCAGCTCGCCGTCCAGAAGTGGATTGAACAGCAGTCAGCAGATTTCTGGTTGTCCGGAATTCGAACCCTCAGGGACAAGTGGCGCAAGTGTATTGAAGTCGAGAGTAGTTATATTGAAAAATAATAAAACACTTTTACTCATATCTCGTTTCCTTATATCCGAATTGCAAAACTTATTGCCTGCCCCTCGTATATCTTCTAAGCATTTTCTTTGTTTATATCTTCATCACTTTCTTTACAGATCTCTCATTATAAATTTTAGCTATGATAAGCCTAAATGCTATTGCGTTCTAAATTTGCCTCTTTTTTCCCTCGATTTTCTTTACACCTACCACCATGTTTAGTTACTTTTTGTTGTGGTACACCACTCTATACCATACACTACTCCTATATTATGTCGGGGAGGGGGGGCTTAATCACCTACTGCAACCCGAACCGCTGAAAGAGTGTTCACAGGGATTAATGACCGACTAGTAGGTCACACATGAGGCGTTGGCTTTCAAATCCTTAATAATCAGACAGAGTGCATAATTGGTCGGCGGGATTTACTTGAATAGGCCGAGAGTATCAAAATAAGAATAATAATAGGCAAAAGGGAATTATTTAAATTAAAATAGTCTCTTGATAATTATTATGAGGAGGGATTCTCAAATGGAATTAATTGATTAATCTTACTAGGCTCAGATTAAAAGGGAGAACTTGACAATACTAATAATGGAGGGTGTTTTAGTCTTACGTGTCGGTGACTTCAAGGAAGGTCCTTCTTGTGTTGAGGCGAGTGGGGAACGATCCAATGAGGCAAGTGCGGCACGGTCCGTTAAGGCAAGTGAGGAACAGTCCGAATGAGGAAGGTTGGGCACGATCCGAGCCAACCTTCCGATGAAGATAGACAATCTTCAAAATTACATTCGACGGGGAATGTCGGTATTATCGTAATTCCACTGGAAGAGGAAACTTCATTCCTCAAAGGTATTCGATGGAGATTTTCTTCAGATTGATTAAACGAAGGAAGACTGTTGCGCAAATTCAAAAACTTGCCGTTCAAAAAAGCTACCAATTGACTATGGTAGAATCATGGCGGAGAAAGTCTTGCTGGTCTGATAGCGCTCACATAAATTGACGATGTGGACAGCCTTGACGTGCGTACTGAACTCGTCGAACTACATTTAAACCCGCGTATTTGTATGCCAGATTCTGAGGGGGAAAGGGGAGTTTAGAGAAAGGAGTTACAAGCTCCAGACATCTTAATCCGAAGGCCGAGTCGATTTATCATTCAACAGCAAGGTGCTCAGGAGTAAAAAATTCGCGAATGTTCTAAAAGGAAGTAACGTTGTCCATTGTGGGATACATTACACGTGGTCTCCAATAAAGTGTGTGGGGGGGAGATCAGAGGTTATTTAACACTTTTCATCAAATCAAGTCATCCGGAGAAACTTTTAAAAGTCATTTTCACCATTAAGTATACAGGAGTAATAATGCGGTAGCAGTGGGGTAGTGAAAAAATGGGCAACAAAGTATGCCACAACATATAAATAACATTTTACTTGAGTTGGATTAAAAAAGTTAACTATTACTATTTTAAAATATCTTTCTTTCATCGATTCCAAGAATTGGGTTCCGAAAAGATAGTCGGTGATCAATTCCGAAAAGCTAAAAATCCTAGGAATCGAATCATTCCTTTTTGGTGACATCAACTCTATTAAAATTTGTGTTCTGTGCATATATTTATATGGTTATGAGTGGAATCTTGTATGTATGTATGCATTTCTAGTTTAATGTTTATAAAAAAAGGAAACCCGTTAAGAGATAACTCTCAATAAATACTAATCTTATCATCACGTTTTGCATCACTCTATCGGAATTTTCAGCAGAATTTTGGTTTCTATTCATTCAACTATGAAAAATAGACCCTCGTATAAACTATTCTGTGAAAAAGGTGAGGAATATTTATAATAAAATGAGTCTTATTCAATATATTAGAAGAATATTCACTCAAGGGTGACTCGATCAATGAGAGCCACCATTAAAAGACCAGTCCGAATGCCCAGGACCAGATGAGAAACAAAAATCGATTAACGATGCGAGGTTCTATTGGACTTATGTAAGGTCCTAAAGATTGAATAGGAATTAGGTAACAGTAATGAAAGATCATAAAGATGGAACAGGTTGAAATACCATTCCGGTGGATAATAGAGCGTTGTTGAGGTATTAGTGTTGTAATAAAGAAGCTCATTCTTTTTGTTTTCCATTCTGTTTCTATCCTTCTCTCTTTATTCTCTCGTTCTCGTTCTCTCTCACTCTCTCTCTATTTATATATTTATATCTCTTTATTTATTGATCTCTCTTTCTTTGTCTCTCACTGGCTATTTCTCTCTCTATATCTCCCTTCATATCTATCTATTTATCTCTCTCTCTTTCTTTCTTTCTCTCTCTCTCACTCTCTCTCTCTTTTGTGGTAAAGTGTTATCGGCTAAATCTTGTAAAGTTAATTAAATTTATTATTTATATTTTTGTAGTGTTTGGTTGATTTAGTCCTATGTAAAATTAAATTTTAATAAGAATAATTACAGAATTAAGAACAAGCAAAGATGAAAGGATACACTCATGTAAAGGGATGGAAGAGATAGAAGACAAGTAGAAGAGAGCATATGGATAAAGAATTAGTTCATTTACTCATTTCTTTAAGTTAAATTTGTCGATTCTATTCTTAAACATATTTACTAAAGTGCTTATGACGAAAGCCTATGCAGGTTATTCCAAGTTTATCATTTTATATGAAATAAATTTTGTGCTAATTTAGTGCAAAATCCTTTGAGTACTAGCTTAAATTCATTATCTCTAGTCTGCGCCTAGTTATCTAGCTCGAATTTGAGTCCTAGTTTATTTTAGCGACCCATTAGTTTTTTTACAGCTTTCAAAAGCAGGTCTCAGGGAAAAAATCCGATTTCCTAATTTAGTATTGTAGTCATTGAGTCGCAGCTCTTTTGTCTCCCTTTGTCCGTTGCTATCAAGTAGAAAAACGCGTTAATTTCTTATTGCCCAATTTAATCTCTATACGTCTCTTTTTACAGTCATCTATGGAATAATAGCCACCTAACATGTTGAAGGGATGTAATGCAACTTTTATAGAAACAAATGATTAAAAAAGGACAACAAAATAAATAAATGAAGAGAAACTGCGAGCTATGTTATTTAGCCGACTATATTCACCTAGTTTATAAAAAAGATAAGAACAAGATAGCGATTCGTTCTTACTTTATTTATAATCTTTTTTATTTCTTTTGTTCCAAGTTTTTTTTATTCCTATATTTTTGTAAAAAATTGCCTCAAATAACCTTAGCAAGTTAGTTAAGCTCCCCTTATATTTTATTTATATTTTCTTTTTACCAATGGGTCGTTCACTTCGAATTACCTTTGCTTGTTTACTTTGTTACTTCCACTTTAATTGGATAACTATTATATTTCTTGTGGATAATTTTTCAGTTAAAATGTTTGGCAATTAACTCTAGTTCCACTCGATATAATCAGTGTTTTTTGTTTCTCTATATTTTCTGTTACTGTAGGATTAGTTTCCTTTTTATTTATTGATACGTAATGTCTTCTATATTTTTTTATATATGGCTCATTTTGGGTAACAAGAAATATTCTATAAAGTAGAAAACAAATTGTTGATTTCAGCTAAGAATCAAATGAACAAACATAATAGAATGTTAAGTGATCATTTTTTTATATTTTCTTAAAATACCAGTAAGTCAAACAGCTACGATCTATTGTCAGCTATCGCCTAACCAAACACATCAATCACACAAATTATTCCCAGCCCTTTCAAAATAACCGTACAAAGGCATCTTTCTATCTTAAAATTAATTCTAGTCCCTGTCTAAGAAATCCTTGGTGTTCCTTATCAAACTAACCATAAAGGGTTTTGAAATTTAAAACCACACTTAATAATATAATTTTATATTTTCACATTAAGCTATTTTATATTTTCTAAGTTCATGAAACAATGGGGACGCTCGATGGTCTCCAATATTACAATCCCCTTTCCTATTAATTAAGATTAGGATAAATAGTACCAAATACTCTAAATAAGAATTTGAAGTCACTTTATATAAGGAGAAGATTAATATATTTCGAATGAAAGCAAAATGCTCGCTGTGTATAATAAAATCCTAGTAGCCATTTATGGCATCCAAATCTTTTTCTTTGTTGATTCTTTAAAATTTGACCAACCAGCTTGTTATCATTTCTATGGTTATCATGACCTTGTCCATTCCTTACACATGTCTGCTTAAAATTACATCTGGCATCTTCCCAATCACCTTACTACTCGATCGAACTCTCTTTTCCTTTCCTCAATAACAAGGAATTTTGAATTTGTACCTAGTTTCGAGTCATCAGATTCTTTTGAAATTTTACATAATTAATTGGTGTCAACTCTCGCACTCTTATGAGTGCGAGAGAATGATGCAATAAATCCAACACACCGCAAGAAAGAGAATACAGAATATTTTTACTTCGAAAAAATCTGAGCTGGGGTGTGATTCGAACCGTGCACATTGAGGCATGTTGGGTTTATTGCATCATTCTTTGAAAAATCTCAAAAATTATTAAATTACTGCGCTTATGTTTAACTGATAATTTGTTTTCAGCTTAAGATAGGTTTTCCGCCCTAAATATGGCCTAAGCATGGAGATCTCTCTCTCTCCCATCCTATGAAACTTTTTTAAAGAAAACTATGAAACGTCCATCTTCCCTAGATTCCATTCACAACCTCTTATCTGGTTCCAATATGTAGAGGACATCCTATCGGCATGACCCTTAGACAATAACAATTTCAATGAATTTTTCCACAACCTGAATTCGTTACACCCATCGCTAAATTTCAAAGTAGAATGTGAACAGAACAATTTATTACCGTTCCTGGACGTAAAAATCACCGCTTAAATAATCAGATACCATGCTCTATCTATCGAAAACCTACAAATTCAAATGCTTACATACATTTCTTATCACTACTCGTACATGCAAAATCTGTTGAGATGTCTGTTCTTTCTTCCCCTTTTCTCTGAGCCTAAAGAACATGCGACCCAATCTTCCTCCAGGATGAAATCAACCATCTTATCTGCAATTTAATAGAACTAAACTACACAATTTATTTCATAATCAGATGCCATTCGAATGAACGAAAAAACTTCCATTCCATTTCCAAACCGCGAAAGGACGGATTTAAAAGTATATATTAGTTTCCCATATGCTCCAGGCTTAATTAACCCCATAAGATCGTATGCGAACGGAAATGACATAAATCTTACATTGAAATATTCAATTACCATACAAAAATCCTTGACCAAACTGCGTTTCACCAACCAAGAAGCCGGCGTATATCTAATCGCCTTCCAAAATTGCAATTTGTCGTACATCGGAAAATCTGGTCACTTTAATAAGAGGATAAAGGACCACAAAACAGATATAAGAAGGGGTGCTATTTCTTCAAGTCTCTCTACGCACATACAAATTATGACCATAAAATTTATTTCAACCAAGCAAAAATTATTTATAAATTAAAAAATTATATTGATTTGAGGATTGTAGAATCAATCATCATTAAGCCGATAATTTTCATTTCTCTGAAGAGCAATATAAATTCAACAAATATATCTCGAATAAGGTTGCCAATCTTATTTATAAACAGTTGCCGTAACCATGTTTTCGCGGGGATTAGTAACTTACTCCCGGATCCAAGCCAAATATTTATATTTTCCCAGTTTGTTTCCTCTGTTTTGATTTGGTTTAGTATTTTATTTGCTTTTATCTACTGAAGTCGCTTGCCTTGTATTTCATTGCTCAGTTGGAAATGACATTAATTAGCCGATACTAGTTCTGTTGTTATGAATAAATTTGATTTAAATATTGTGGTTTATTATTATCATTATTTTCTCATTATATATATATATATATATACGAGTATCTCTCTTTCTCTCTCTCCCTCTCTCTCTCTCTCTCTCTCTCTCTCTCTTTCTCTCTCTCTCTCTCTCTCTCTCTCTATATATATATATATATATATATATATATATATATATATATATATATATTACAAGTAACAGCCACAAATGTCCCCTTTTTTATAATGCTGTAATTTGTTAGCCATTAAAGCTTGAAGGTAGGAATAAGTATCATTACAAAGAATAATATTTGAAATTTTATTAGCGTTTTATCATTCGAAATGAGCACCACCACACTCTATGCAATTATCAATACGATTAGAAAAATTTCTTATGGTATTTTGCAAAATTTTGACATTGATGGAGGCAAAGATTTCTTGAAACTCACTCTACAGTTCAGCGATATTAGATGATGCAGCTCGAAATAGTCTTTCTTTTACAAACCTTCATAGAAAGTAGTCTAAAGGTGGCAAGTAAGGTGACATGGCCGGCTAGGCGAAATTTGTCCAATGCGACATTAGTCGTTGAGGAAATCGAACCTTGAACCATGTCATGGAGGCATATGCAGTATTGGACTTAGCGTCATCCTGCTGAAATCATTCGTCAGGTTTTATGTGTTAGTGGCGAAAATGATTTTTATCATGTCAAGATATCTAGCTGGCCTCGCTACCTGATTGAACTCGTCCTGTTTCATGGTGCTCAAAGAAAAAGGGCCCATAAATCATATTTCCTCTTAGACCACACCATTCTATTATTTTGGGGGAAAGCAAAGGTTTATAGGTGAATATACCACTTATGGGGGATAATGTCCTATAAATGTCACTTAGATATGGGGTTACGAATTTATAGGGGTGTACAGGAGAACAATTACCAATTTATAGCGATAACCAACTTATATGGAGGTGAATTAAGCATCTGACTCCAAAGATGAATTCTTCACTGTGTTCTTATTTTGGCTAGGCTTACCGAAGGGTAATAGAGGTAAAGGAGGACGTTGAAAAATATAATTTATTCTAATATTGGCCTATAACGGGGCAAGCGGCACGTCACGGTGTTACTTTGCGGGCGAATATCACTCTATATATATTCAACGCGAGGTATGAAATTCTGTAGCAACAAGACTTGGTGAACTTACTTACAGGGGGGGAACGTGAACGAGATAATCTTCTAAACGACTGTATTCTAGTAATATTAACAATATAATAATCCTGCTAACTAAGCTTCTCCGACTATATATATATATATATATATATATAATATATATATATATATATATATATATATATATATATATATATATGTATATATATATATACTTATTTCCTAGAGGGAGTGGCCTAGAATTATCGTTCTCCACCCCAAAGGCGGAGCTAATGAAAGCTGTGTAAGTCGAATTACTTGCATATCCCAAGTTTTGTTAATATAACAGGATGCCATTGTTACAGTTTTGTGATACAATTCCTTTTGGCTAGCGGGTATGTTTACCCAGGTGTTTCGTAGACTTCCGTCTTTCGATAAATCTATTCTGGGATGCGAAATGTTTGTTATGCGTTTGTCTTATTGACATAGGTGATTTTGACTTTTCGCGCGTTAGTACATCGTTTGTCCCGCGCTCACTTCCAACGGTCTCTTACCTTCTATATATATATATATATATATATATATATATATATATATATATATTCTATAGGTTTGCTTCTAAGAAAACTTATTTTGAGGTTGAGGATAAATCCCAAAATGAGACATGTAAAATTTCTCATTTAATTAAGTACAACGTTTCGGGTATCTTACCCATCTTCTGGTCTATAAAAGAGATTAAGAACACGTTTAAAATTACAAAAATTATAGTGCACACAAAGATTAAAAATAAATTATTTAGTTAATTGAAATCATGGCAATCGTTTGAAAACTATTGAAATTTAGATATGGATCAATTGTGGGTACTTGATGCAATTATTGGTTGACACAGATATTAGTAACTAAATGAAGCAGCAATAGTAATAAATTATTTAATAAATTGAAAATGTGAAAAAATCATTTAAAAACTTGACACTAAATGTAGATGCTATAAATATGGATAAATATAAAAATATACTAATTGGGGCAATTAATTGGTACACAAAAATATTAGTCACCTTTAGTGGACGGCAAAAGCGGAGAGACTGAGGAAAGATTATAGAGGGAACCGATTAGAGATTGGTAGGTTGTGAAAATATTTTGAGTGGTTTATGAAATGAGAAGGGGAAAAGCAGTTGAATCAGAATTTAAACTGGGATTTAGTTGTTTTATAAATAATGATTCGAGAATGCGCAGGGAAGTGGAGTCCTTTGCAGGTCCTATAATTTGAAAGTTTTTGTGAAAAATTTCTGTCTTACATTTAATTGAATGATCTCGAATGGGAGAAGTTTCTTTATTGTTCAAGGTGGAGCCAGTGCGAGAGCTAATACCAAGATGAGAACAGACCCTAGCCCTAAGTGAGCGAAAAGTGCTGCCAATGTAGATCCCCTGGTGGCACCTGAGGCAAATGAATTTATAGACAACTGAACAGCTCATTTCAGGTGGGATTCTGTCTTTAGTTCTGAAAAATTTTCCAATATGAAAGTTGTTAAGGAAAACTATTTTGAAGTTGGTATGCGTGTAAAAACTTTTCAAAAGCTTATTAAGTTTTCGGCGTAAGGGTAGGTTGAGTGGGCCAATATCAGGAAGAAGACAATAGCGGACATCCTTGGGGATGTCCGCACGGTGAAGGAGGGTTTTGATGTTGTTGATCTTATAAGAAATATCACAAAAAATATAAAAGTTCATGCCGAGACCAGAAAAGGAGGATTTACGATAGACGGAAGTGGTGAAGTTGGGCGAGGAGCGTGATATGAGAAAATCCCAAAATGGTAATTTTCCATCTTTTTCTTTATCAATTGTGAATTTTATATTTGAATGGCGATGATTCAAATATTCAAAGAATGAAAGAGACTGGTGTTCTGTTTTAAATATTAGAACCATATCGTCAACAAAACGACGGTAAAATATCGGTTTCAAATCAGGAGGGCATTCTCGCAAAGCAACTTCTTCGAAGTTGGACATAAAAATGTCAGCAAGAAGAGGACCCATTCGGGAACCCATTCCAACACCATCAACTTGTTGATAGATGGAGTTGTTAAACAGAAAACAGTTGTCTCTAATGGTTAGTTCAAGAAGAGTCCGTAAAAGCGACGGTGTGAATTTATGAAAGGTCGAATCCGGTTCTGGAAAGGCCTTTCGGATGATTAGGTCTATGGTTTCATTTACGGGGATATTTGTAAAAAAGGAGACGATATCAAAGCTACACAAAAAGTCAGGACCAGGAAGTTTCAAGTTCCTGAATTCTTCAGCCAGAGAATAACTATTGTTAACTTTGTATTGATTAATGGTAAAAGGGTTAAGTAGAGGTACTAGATATTTAGCCAACTTGTAGGTTTCCATTGGGTATGCAGCTAGTATGGGGCGGAAGGGAACATTAGGCTTGTAGATTTTAGGAAGGCCATACATAAGTCCGGGATTAGAGCCAGAGGAGAAAAGTTGTTTATAAGATCCATCGTCAATGATATTAAGAGTTTTAAGTTTAGAAAGCAAGCGATTAACCTTATCATCCAGAATTTGGGAAAGTTTCAAGGGATCTTTGTTAAGAAGTTTAAATTTAGATGAATCAGAGAGGATGTTATTCATTTTATTAATGTAATCAAATTTGTTGAAAATCACAACACCGTTACCTTTATCAGGCCGGGTGACAAAAATATCAGGATTGCTTCCGAGTTCACGAAGAAGCTGGAAATCATTCTTTTGTATGAAAAGGGAACTAAATCGAAGATTTTTCATTTTTATGTAAAATTCATTTGTAAGTAGGGAAAAAGATGATTTGAGATCTTTAAAGTTCCCAAGTATAGGAAGAGGTTGTAAATCGTAAATGAATTTTTCAAAAAACTGGAAGTAGATTGGGAATTTGTGAGAAAAAACAGGCAACTTAATTTGAAGACCAAGTGAGAGAAGAAAAGATTCTCGTGCCGATAATTTATAATCTGATAGGTTATGAATGACACTTTCAGGTGAGTTTAGGCTTGGATGGGACAAATTAAGCTTATTAAGTTTAGCATTATGGGTTTGAATGACTTGAGAAGAATAAAAGTTAGTTTCTTTAACAATAACTGAACGGTAGCAAATATTATCACAAAAGGAAAAGGTTGAGCGCAATTTAGAAAGGGAGAAATTATAACTTTTCTCGGTTTTATGCAAAAGTTGGAATTTGAAGTTGATTTCATTATTGAGGAGATAATCCAATGATGACTTGTAAAATTCGGAAGAATACAGGGACTTACGGTAGAGTTTAAAGATGATAAAGTTGGGATAAACATTGTTTGACCTACAAATTTCTAGAAATTGAATATCAAGTTGTACTTTCTTGAGGCGACAGGAAAGTTTGGATGCTTGCCGAAAAAGCCTAACGCCATCTTGTCCATAACGGGATCGTATATATTCTATAGGTTTGCTTCTAAGAAGGCTTATTTTCAGGTTGAGGATAAATCCCAAAAAGAGACATGTAAAATTTCTCATTTAATTAAATTTCAATAGTTTTCAAACGATTTGCCATAATTTCAATTAACTAAATAATTTATTTTTAATCTTTGTGTGCACTATAATTTTTGTAATTTTAAACGTGTTCTAAATCTCTTTTATAGACCAGAAGATGGGTAAGATACCCGAAACGTTGTACTTAATTAAATTAGAAATTTTACATGTCTCATTTTGGGATTTATCCTCAACCTCTCTCTCTCTCCCTCTCTCTCTCTCTCTCTCTCTCTCTCTATATATATATATATATATATATATATATATATATATATATATATATATATACATTAACAAATATATTACATTCCTTATTTTTGTATTCAAATTCATAGATGAAAATTAATCTATGCATTCTAAATTACTCATTCCAATTTTAGACATTTATTTTATATGAGTGGAGTATGCTGGGATTTAATAAGACCACTGCGCGTCCATTTTGGGCAGGTTTTCGCTGGGCCTATTGAATTCTGCAATTTGGTGCCAGTAGCCTATCAATTATATACTCCGATTACTACAGCTTTTCAAAAGTGATTATTTAGCTTTGTTATTGACCATGTCCGATAATTCTGTTTATTTGGTATGCCTTTCAGGTAAACGTGACATTCATCACTGAAAATTAAAATTATGTTATTCAATAAAAATTGTTTATCATCGCACATTTCTTTAACCCTGAGACAAAATGATAAGCTTTGTTTCTTATCCTCCATTGAGATTTTTTGATGATATCAATATTTTTATGGCTCTAAATTAAGTTCTTTTTTGAAAATAGTTCGCGCAGCTTCTTGATTCAAATGTTTCTCTGGAGCCAGTTTTCTCACTGACTTTGTTTCATAAATATCAATTAAATTCCTTACCTATTCAATATTCGTTTCCGTCCTCACACTTTTTTTACGTGCTGAATTTCCTTTATTTGAATTACGAGTTATGATGTGTCCATTCTATTTAATGTAATTTCTATGGTTAGCTTTTTGTCTAATCATATACCATATCTTGCTTGAAAATGAGAAATTGATTTATTTGTGGAACCATAATGAATCATTAATTCTACGACAAACATCCGCTCATCTATAGTCAATTGTTGCATTTTATTGGCTCCCTATGCTAGCTAATCAAATTTCAAATATTGTTCCTTATAATGATACTTTTTCTACCTTCAAATTTGAAAGGATAAGAAATTAGAGCATTATAAAAAATGGGACACTATTTGCTATCAGGCCAGAAGATTTCTGGCCTGATTTAAACTCAGTTACCCTGGGCACCCGCACTATATATATATATATATATATATATATATATATATATATATATATATATATATATATATATATATAAAAGCAAGCATTCGTAAACAGATCACTGAATAACGTCACTAGTGACAGATGAATTTGATAAATTATTTCCATTTTTACACCAGACTCTATCCTAGGGGCTTTAAGCTTTTTCAAGTCTTTTCTTATCATGTATCCTCATGATGTTAGGATCAGCCGATAAAATATGAATATCTATTGTACATTGAAAGATTATGTTATTTCTGACAACAAACATATGTTATTTGAGAGAGAACCGTCTAGAAGGTTACTACACTTTCCGGGTTGACCACAGAGTTTTTTATAAGCTAATGAAAGTTGGTATCATGTCCAGGAATAGTGAAGTCAATACCTTTGGTTTTGCTATTCTTCATGTGTTAAAAAATTATGATAACACGTTCCAGACTGACATTCTTCATTTGTTTATGGAGGACCGATCCAAGGTCTGTTGAACAAATGAATTGGTCCATATGAGTTTGTTTGGAACTGTCAAAGAGAAATTAAAAACGTTTTAATAACATATCTTCAATAAGTTCTAGATATTTTAGGCGGGAGTCAAATCCAAATTTTAATTACGCCATTGGATTTATGGTCTATTACTGGAATTTCAAAATTGGAATAGGAACAGCAAGTTGGAAAGTAAATTAAGTTTGGATACCAAACCTAATGAACCGAAGCATAGAGAGGGGTGATATTCAACTTTCAATTCTCTCTGGAGCGATGTCACTATCGATTCATTAAAAGAGAAAGCTGTTAAAGTGACCCATCTGACTTAACCTATTCTTTCTCCAATAAAATGAACATAGCATACCTTTATATTTTCGCTATTGCTGACATAGTCCGAAAGTGGTTCTTTTATAGCTTTTTTTCTCTTCAGAAGTGAAGAAATAGTCAAGAATAAACTCGACACTGCGCCATATGTAAAAGCGGATAGTTTCATCTTGATATTATTCAATACTCACAAGCTGTTAGAGCGCTTTGCTTACCTGGGTCCGTCTGCTGCGTTTTGAAGCTATTTTCTTAATAGCTTTTAACATCTAGATTACTTAAATGTATAAAGCTTTTTTTTACGTTATTTTTTTAAGAAAATTATTAGTAAAACACAAGAAATTGATATAAATTACCGCCTTATTTCTGTTACTGCGATCGTACGACTGTGCTCATTTGTGCAAGTATAATTATACATACTTATGAATATGAGTAATTTTACATGCCCTTATACCTCGTTTATGAGCATTTATAGATATGTATGATTGTACTTATGACTAACTTAATTAATTTAATTGAAAAACATTTTCATTCACAGTCAACTGGCTATTACTCAGATATGTATCATTATCTTTTTCGGAGAATTCTTAAATTTCTCCCGATGTAGAGCTGTACACGTTAGCCAAGGCCATTGAAGCAAGGTTAGATCCAATTTATGCCGCGCCTCATATAAACAAAAAGCTCAGGAAATTTAGGAAATTTCTCGCTTGCCCACGACTGGTGGCCTCTGTATGGCATTTCCATTGATAGGTAGATTAATTTCCCGAAGGTGAGACTGTAACGTAGAAATTCAAATTTAGTCGGTAATATCGTGAGAACTAAAAAGAAAATATGAAGTGAATTCTGAGTATAAAAAGCTGTAAAATAGTCATCAATATATTATGATATATGTTTAAACTCACCCCTTAGTTTGGATTTCAGATAAGAAGAAATATCTTGAATTGTTCGTTATGGAGGCATCTACTAACGAGGGATATTATAAAATTTGTCAAAATAACCTAACCTAACCTGGGCTTGGATAGCTTACAGGTTATATTTTACAATGATGTAAAATGGTTAACAATAGTAAAATATGTAAAAAACTAGGTTATTATTCACTTTAACGTAATCAATTTTTGCATACATTACATTAAATCTTCCTCTAGCATTTTTGGCGCTGTGTCCAATTATTTTCTTCTTTTTGCGAGGCCGGAAGGTGAAAAGTTTTAAAAGTGGAGTTGTTATTCTGAATTCGTCAAAATCGGAGTAAACTTTGATTTTGCCGCATTTCTACTTACGACTGCCAAAAAAATAATAGATTTGCATAACTAACCTAAAATAGTCCAATAAAAAATTACCTTACCTAACATAACCTAACCTAACTTAGGAGTAAAAAAACTTTAAAAAAGTATTTTAGTGAAAACATAACTTAACAAGAAGGTGGATGATATAGTTGAGCCAAACCCCCAGAGGTAAATTGCAATCGCATACCAACATCAGGCTGTACAGCCATGAATTGATATTGATAATAAATTTACAACGGGTATCTTTAATTCCCTAGGACATAATCTACTGTTCGATTGTTTCACTATGAATTTACCAATTTGAGGGCTTTACAATGTTTTTTGAGTTATTAACATTTTTAGGCGTGTAACTTTCAGGTAATTGGCAAATAGTGGCAAAAGTCAGATACTATGGTTGCGCTTGGCTTGTTTAATGATTTGGATTAAAGTTTGGACGATCGATTTTGCACCTGCATAATAAATGGCTTTTTAGAGTCCTGCTCTATTTCGCCAAACAACCACACACCCTCTACATTTGGGCCACTATTTGTATTTCCCCTTTCCGATTTTAGACTTCTATTCCTATGATGTGCCAATGACCACCAATGGATTCTTGTTTAGCGAGCCAATGGACACACAAGTCGCAACAAAAAAATTCCAATTCATAAATGTTTTTAGAAGAAATTTGTAACTTCTGATTAAAATACTCCTGATTGTATTCCTTGCTAAGAAAACAGTTTATGAATTTCAAATTACTAGAAGGTGATAAATACCCTCGTTCAAATTTAGAGAGAGAGCATGCAAAACTCAGGTCACTCTTAATTATGCACTACTTTATTTGTGAATCTTAAACGGCGATCCGACGGGAATGCCTTATACTGCGGCTCACAATCGCGACAAGTGAAAGAATTGCAAATCACACAGTGTTCACCCCAAAATTTCAAAGCAAAATTAGTGCCAGTATGAACCTCTTTTACAAGATTTTCGAAATACATTTTAAATACACCATAAGTCATAACGCAAAGCTGTCTAATCCGAAACAAAGACAAATGGGAAAAAAGGTTACGTATGTAGTCAATGTAACGTCACTATAATAATTTCTGAACAAATACTTCTCAAATTCGACGTCATCACAATTAAGGAATATTAAAAATATTGAAACTTAAATTCTAATTATAATAAAAGGAACATCGACCGCTCAATAAATTATTTATGGATAGATTCCTAAAAATGTGCTTGGCATAATAAGAGTAATTTAATGTCTTTTTAAACGATTACGATTTTCAAAATATTGACTATAAATTGGAATCAATATACTCAATTTTTATTTTCTCAAGTATGCTTTTTTATTATTTTACACGGAAATTTTGTGAGTGCCTTCCAGGGCATATGTCGCCGTACTTTTGTTATAAGTTTTAAGTTATTTAAAGTAAATCATATTCAATAGTTTGAGACTCAATTTAACAAGTCATTTTTTCTCTTGAAAATTAGAATCGCTCTTCAATTGCCCTAAATTACAAGCAAAAATTGATCTTTAGTTTTGCACCCACTAAAAAACATGCAATGGTGTATAGGTAAATGAGCAAGGTTGCGTCCCCCCCTCCATACATGATTGTCGTGGCCTACAGAGGCATCAACTCAGCTATCTTGCAGTCCTTTTATACAACCGACCAATGTGTGTATTGTTAATTACTTATTTACCATCCGCATAGTACTTGTTGTAATCCAATGAGTCGGCTAAAAATCAATAGGTAGATTTGAGGGTTAAAACAGAAAAAATAATAAAAAAGACTTAGGGAAAGAGGTGTAGGGAACATAAGTCTTAAAATAATTATCATAATCATCTTCAAGCCTAAATGAGTGGGTTACTTTGATAGATTAAGCTCCCATAAGAAACAGATTGATACCAGTGTAGCAATTTATTCTCCCGGGTAAATTTGGGTGCTATTTAGTATCATAGGTACCATCGAGTGCCAGCCTGAATGCCTTGGACACACAGGTGTGAATTTTTGATTATAGAGGTCATAGTACGGCCTCGTGAGACTCCCTCCCCCTTCTGTCTCACTCAAGCTTGTAGAATTAGAAAGGGGCCAACCTAGGCCCACCTCTCCGCTGGATCTCCCTTTCCTGCTCATTTCGGCTATATTTTGGGCGAGGGCGGTTAGGGTGCAGGCGAGGAACGGGAGATGTTTGAGAGAGAGGTAGGCAATGAAAGGTGAAATGTGCTTCATGTTTATAATTGACTCAAGCTGCTTTCCACAACACTGGCGAGGACAGTGGGTTAGAGGGTGCAGAGCAAGATTTATCTGGATGTTATCCAAATTCTATGCTTACTCTCCTCTTGTCCGTTCTTTCTTCCAGGTTCTTCGGTCTTTGTGCTAATAACCTGAGAGACTAGGTACGCTCACCATTCTTCCTATATTTCCGTCTATGTCTTGACCTCTTAGTCTTTAACTCATCTGGAGGAATCTTGTGGCCCAGCGGTGTCATCTTCTGTAAATTTTCCAGCCGATTTCTTATTTAATTAAATTTTACTTTATTTTTTTTAATCAAATAACCTTTTCATTGTTCTATTGAGTGTATATTGGTATGTCTTCAGTTATCAGTTTCTTTCTATTGTTTGTAAATCTAAGATTTATCCCTATATCGTCATTTGCAAGATTAAAATTGAGTGATAATGCGTGGAACGTGCATTGTTTTGCATCTGGAAGAGACTACTTGAGGGACTATTGGCCCAGAGGGGCGCAGGTATCCATAATGTGCCTAGGTTTTGCAAAGAAGGTGAGGTTACTTGAGGCGGTATTATAACGATCATTACTATTATAACTATTATAACTATCATTAAGACCTCAATACAGAACAACATCATCATTAAAACCTCAATATAGACCATCATCAACACTTCAATACAGACCATCATCATCATTACAGATCATCATCATCATTAAGACCACAGCCCAGCAGATCATCATTATCATTAAGACATTAGTGTATACCACCATCATCCTTCTAAACTCAGTACAGGTAATCCACTTGAGCATCATCATCATCAAGTACTCAGTACAGAATACATTATCATGTAGATCACAGTACATACCATTATCATCATTAAGAAATCAGTAAAGATCATCATCAGCATTAAGACCTAAATAGAGACCATCATCATCTTTAAGACATCAGTACAGACCATCATCATCTTTAAGACCTTAGTGCACATCATCATCATCATCGTTAATATCTCAGTACATAACATCATCATCATTAAACCATCAGTACATAACAGCATCATCATTAATATCTCAGTACATAACATCATCATCATTAAACCCTCAGTACATAACAGCATCATCATTAAGAACTCACTACAGACTATCATCCTAATTAAAACTTCGATACAGAGCATCATAATCAACACCTCAGTACAGACCATCATCATCATTAAGACCTTAGTACATACCATCATCATTATTAAGACTTCATTACAAATCATCTTCATAACTTAGACCACAGCGCAGACCATCCTTAGCATTAAGACATTAGTGCAGACCATCATCATCATTATAACTTCAGTACAGGCCATCCTCATGATTAAAATCTCACTACAGAGCATCATCATCATCATCAAGTACTCAGTAAGAATATCAGTATCATTTAGACCACAGTGCAGACCATTATCATCATTAAGAAATCAGCACAGACCATCATCATAATTAAGACGTCAGTAGATACCATTTTTATCATTAGAACCTCCCTACAGACCATTATCATTATTAAGACTTCACTACAAACTAGTAGTGTTAATGTCTTAGGAGGAAAAACTCATTGAAGATAAATTGAGTAGAGAACTTCTCGTGTTGTCCTCCCTTAGACGGCTGTGATGAACCTTTGATTTTTAATGAAATTCACCCATAACATGCTTCGTTGTCATGGCTATCAGAATGCAGTCTTCGTGACACGGCAGCTAATGGGAGCAAATTTCCATATACTCATACACTCTTTCAGGTTATTCACACTGGCAACTCGGTAGAATGGACGCTAAGAATTAAATATGTGACCCCAAAGGACGCTGGCTTGTACGAGTGTCAAGTCAACTCGGACCCCAAACTTAGCCGCAAAATATTTCTCGATGTCAAAGGTGTGATTCTGTTGATTTCATGTTTTGTAGAGTAACCATACAGTAGCACACTCATTCCCTTTGTAATATCATTATCAAGCAATTTTTATTATTTTAATATCAATATTATTGACGTGAGCAAATCGAACCCTAAAAATTGCGATTGTAAAGAGAAGTCAAAACAAACTTCCTAATCCGGTCTAAATATTGCAGAATTCAGTCAGCTGGACGATCCTGGCATCTTCAAGGAAACGGCTCCAACAAGTAAGCAATTATTTAAAGCTTCAGACAGGACAAAGATCATGACGTCTTCGACGATCATTAAATTTAATTACCTATGTGTGAAGAATGAATAGAATCGAATGTATTGTGAATTTCTAAGATGCATACACGCATGTGTGAGCAAGACGATCAAAAATATATCTCTTTTTTTCTGTCATTGTGGAACGATATATTAAATGATTGCTCAGGCAATTGAACCACGGGGCGTGATGTTATGTCTTTCTTCCCTTAAGGATGAAAAGCATGCACTAACTTGACACTTCAAGATGATAGAGGCGGAAGAAAGAAGGCAATATTTTATCATTAATAATGGTTCCTTAGCTTCCACGCATCACATAAATAAGGTCATTTATTTGCTGTTTGCTTCTGTTATGCGCTGCGTTTTGGCTTCCTTTCGGAGCTGCCATGTTTTGTTAACCTCATTCCTTTGAATGGAAAAAAACACTTTAAAATCAGTCCTGGCAGATGCTCAATGAGAGAGAGAGAGAAAGAGAGAAAGAATTAATGGGAGGGATACTTCTTTAATGGAGGTACAAGGATATTAAATACTTCAAAGACCCGTTGGACAAATTAGGATTTACTTTTCTAGGTATCAAAATATAGTAATTAGGTGTAGGAATAGTAAAGTTAGAGTGTCATCATTTTGCGTAATTTAACATTTAGTTTCCATCTCCGGATCGGCTTCAAGTGAAGGGCGACACCTTTGTAGGGGTAGCCTCATCTTTCAGTGTATTTAAAACATCTGGTTACGAGTGGAGGCTTGTGGAAGAGCGCGCTCACTCCCCAAAAAGGAAACATGGGGGGAATTTGGGTAGTTTCCTTGTATTTCGGCTCGGAACAGTCCCTTACCTGATGACGATAACCTTGTTTAGTTTTATGAAATTAATAAGTCCACTACCTCATTATTATTATATTATTATTACTTACCTAGCTCTTACCTAGCAAACTTTCCACAAAGATTTCTCCAAAGAATCTCTCATTGTATTTAATTATCTTCAATCTTTGTCAGGCCATTTCGTAAATATCGAAGGGCCATCCCAGCGGGTGATCGAGTCTGGCAGCATCCTGTCTTTGACCTGCATATTCCGTCATCCCCCCGAAGAAGCGCCCGCGCATCTTGTCTGGCTCCATGGAGAGGCTCACCTTGACTTCAAATCTTCCCGCAGAGGAATCTCAATAGAGGTAAGGAAGTTCAAGGTGGATCAATCCCCTTCCCTTCTTTATGGCTGTCTACATAAAATACTAGGGGTAAGAATGAGTATCGTTCATTAGTGGAAATGATGTGGGTAAATATTGGATACGTTAGAAAGACAAAAATGTGACACGTTGTTGAAAATGCTCAAGATCAATAGAGTAACACAAAAAATGCTAAAGAATCCAGTTGGTATATGTAGCAATGGGTAGGTACCTTCATAGGTTTGATTAATCTATTGCAAGGTAACTTGCTTGGTGTGGATGAAAAGTGTGCCACAAGCGTGCCGAATGAATTGTAAAGGTGGAAACTTTTTGCTAGAATAACCCCATACCATCATTGCATACATTGCAGTTTACTTTACAACACCAAGAAATGAATTTCGATAAAAATCAGGAGATGTTTATAAGTTTATGTGGCTTAAAACTCTAACCGTAACAAGTTTATATTGTTAAGTTGACCATTAATGAGTAGAAAGTATAGAAGCATTAAACTCAATACGCTGTTATCACAGAATTTCACTGGTCAAGACAGATCAACGCAACTGTGTTGAACATGGGGAGCTTTATCACCGTCTTTCCCCCAATATGATAACACTGTCCCGCTTCCAGAGGGCAGCCGTGTCCATCTTCCCCCTCTTGGGGTAAAAGGGAATCGGTCTCATTTCTCGTTCGCCTCGTCGATGCCCAAAATTACCAAGGTTCATGTTTGCTTAGGCCGCGTCTAATATCCCTTGGAAATCTCGCTTAATTCCCTTCGTCTCATCGATGCCCGAGATTATCAAGGTTCATGTTTGTATAAGCCGCCTCTGATATCCTCTTTGGAGGCCATCGTGCGCGAAGCCCTTTCTCGCCCATTGCTGTGGCTCCTGTTTAAGGTGATGTCTGCACTCCTCAGCAGATAGAGAAAACCCGAGCTTCTTGCCGTGCAGACCTTAGTATATGTCTCCTGTGAAGTGATCACTTCGCCCTTGTGATATCATCAGCAGATCCTCTTCATGTAATCCGCCCTGATAAGAGAACGATTACGGAAACCCGTTTATATCCCGGAAGATTGCCCTGGGTTTCTCTTCTATCACTACATTGACTGAGACTTCCTGCCGTACGCAGACGAATCTCGATTTTGTGATTACTTCTCCCTGGAGCTAAGGTAATCTCAAGCCCCTTCGGAGTCTCTGTACGCATTCGCATCGAGACGCCATCGAGGAAGACCTGGCCATTTGTCTTCCACTTTCCCAGGTCATCTTACAGAGGTAACCAGGAGTCCTTTCCTCATAAATCCCCTTTTAAAGAGCCAACCTATAATATCGCTCTCTAAGTAGAAGATCCTTACCTTTTGTGTCCAACTCATTTGTACCCGAGCACAGCTCCGATAGTGGCTGTCTTGTGTAGAGTATTATATATATATATATATATATATATATATATATATATATATATATATATATATATATATTATATATTATTATTATATATCATCATATTAAAAACTGGTGTCACGATAGATGGGTTATTTTTATTTTATTTATTCATTATTTTTTACTTAAGAACCCATTAAACTTCAATTCCCCCATTTAATTATTCTTATCAAGTTGCCTACGTACACTCAAAGTTAATCAAAGATTGTGGAACTAATATCAACTTGTTTTTTTGTAACTATTTAATTGTGTGCTCGCGAGTCCATAAGTTTCCTTTTTTTGGTGGTAACCTTCGAGTTAATCTCGAGCTGGATTAAGAGGACGGAAATTTTTGAATCCGATAGGGATTAAATTTTCGCTGTTGTGTTTCATATTTCTTTTTTTGTGGGTAAATCTTAGTAGAATTAAAAAAAAACCTTCCGTGAGAGCCCATATTCTGTGTCGTGCGTTCGATGTAAGTTCCCTCTGTTAGACGTGCACATAGTGGCAAGGGTGTCGTCCTTTGATAGATTCCACAAACAAGGTCAAATCTTGGGATTAACAGGCACGGACTTAATTGCCTATACCTGGAACGTAGAAATAAATGAAAGAGAAAAAAGAAGAGAGCAAAGAGAAGTAGAAGTAGGAAGAGAACAAAGAGAAGCAGAAGAAAATTAGAACGAGAGCAAAGAGAAACAAAAAAAAGAAGAAAAAGAGAGCAAAGAGAAGCAGAAGAAATGGAAAGAAACCGTAAACATGAGCGAGAGCTAAATAATGCTAATGTTGAAACCTTTTCCGTTAGTTGAAGGAATGAGACTCCTCAAACCCCTTCGGTTAAGTTACCCGTATTCAAGGATGGCAAGGCTTCAGTGCCTACCTCACCCACTTCGAAAAGATTTTTGAAGTGAATTCGTGAGACATCGAGGAGAATGGAGTCGCGCAATTACTTTCCTTGCTCAACAGTCATCTTTGGGAAATTTTTATATCTATTTCGGCCGAGGCCACCCTTGATTATTCGACTCTCAAGGCCGAATTGCTATCGGCAATCAATATGAATCCTGATTTCTATCGGGCTAAGTTTCACCAAGCAAGAATATTACCTGGCCAAAATTACCGCCAGTTTGGCTTCATCCTTCAGAGAAGCCTACAATTCTGGCTGGACTCGGCTCAAGTAGGACACGAATACGAGTCTCTGTTCGATTTCATCTTACGGAATTAGTTAATGGCTGCGCTGCCATCCGAGATCCGTTTATTCGCAAAAGATAGACGAGCGTCTACCTTTAAAGAATACCTGGAAGAGGCGGATGTATACTCGTCCAGCCATAATCTGTATCCGAAGGAACCCAAGAATTCGCCTCCCCCATCTCCCAAGAGTAAGAGTAATTTCTCTAAGTCCTCCCTAAAAAATTCGCCCCATTTTGTCAAAGTGGCTACTCCGCCCAAACCTATATTCCCTTTCCCGCAAGAACAGAAGGATATTCAGCTCTTCCTAAATAATCCCTCACCATTCAATTACCTTCGGCGGCCCATCGTGTGTTTGACGTGCGGCGTGCCCTGACATGTAAAAACCAACTGACCCAAAAACTCTCACCTCCGCTCTTCCCCTATCCAACAAGTCAATCAAGTCAATGCTTCTCTCTCTCAACCTCCTGCTAGCCCAATAACTCCAGCTTCTGCCCCAACTAACAGTTCCACATGACATCACGTCAACCTTTTTTTATAAAAGCTCCCCCGGTGGCCTGGAATTTCAAGAAGAAACTGTGAACGGGTTTCGGCTGTTAATCCTTGTGAGAGACACCGAGTGCACCTTCGTCGTAGTGTTTAAAAAATTGCTTTCCCTAGTAAGTACCGACCACGATAGGTATGCAGTAGTCCATGACTACTTTGGGCGCGCTAACCGGTTCCCCGTGGTTCGCTGCTACCTAGAATGCAAATACTTCACCGGTTGGGTGAAAACCATTGCAGCCCCCATTAAGTTTTGCGCCGTGTTGGTCGGCCTAATCCCCAGATCTCTCCTAATCCTGTCGCCCAGCCCGTGCTTACGAGGGCTCAGGCCTTAAAAGAGATGGCAACCCTTGTGCTTTTAGAAACTTCTTATGCCCCCGAACTTGCATCCATTCATAACAAGGAGTTCGCAAGTGAGCAGAAGAAGCGCTCTTCTCTCGAGCCCCTGTGAGAAAAAGCCCAGCAGGACAATCAGGTTTCTGATTGTGGCCCAAGGAAGGTTATATATCTCGTTAAAGATGACCTTCTTTACTGTTCTACCTCGAACAATGACGGTGCTGAGACTTGCTCCCTTTGCATACCCCGTTCTTGCGTTCCCCAGGTTATTCACCTTGCCCATGATGAGTTATTGGCTGGCAATTTCAGCCACAATAAAACAGCCCAGAGAATCTATCTATATTTCTTTTAACCCAGCGCTGCCAAAGAGAATACAGAATTTTATCGGTCCTGTGATATTTGCCAAACGACGAAGGCAAAAGGACGGATCGCACCTGCCCACACTTCAAAGGACCCCCATTTATTCTGAACCCTTTTTTTAGAGTGGCTATCGACTTGATTTGCCCAATCACCCTCCGTCGAACGAAGGACACTCTTATATACTTACGCTTGTGGACTTTGCTACGAGGTTCCCTGATGCAGTTCCACTAAAAAGAATCTAAAACATTAAGTACGCGAAAGCATTAATAGTTATTTTTTCTCGAGTCGGCCTCCCTAAAGAGATATTGTCTGACCGAGGCAGATAATTTAAATTTACGTCCGAACTCATGGAATACGTGGAAAAACTTCTCCTAATAAAACCTCTCTTCAAAACCTCTTTCCACCCTGTGGCTAACGGAGTCTGCGAAAAATTAAACGGGACTCTGAAGACCGTCCTGAAGAAGCTGTGTTACGCTCAGCCTCAAGATTTGCATTGGTATCTGCCATTGGCTCTCTTTGCGTGCCGTGAGATTCCTCATAGGACTTTGGGGTTCGCCCCGTTCGAACACCTCTATGGGCAAAACGTTTGACGCCCTATGAGTATTCTCAAAGAATTCTTAGGAAATTCCCGCCTCGATTAAATTAAAACCTCGTATTCGTACGTATTGGACATGAGAAACCACTTAGAATAATAGGCCGATATTGCATATAAGAATACAGATCTAAATTTGAAGAAATACCGGACTTATTTCGACGTAAGGGCAAATGATCCGACGCCTCCGACTCGGTGATGAGGTACTGCTCCTCCTCCCCACTGAATCTAATAAGCTACTTTCACAGTGGAAAAGTCCGTTCCCCGTTTTAGAAGCAAGATGACCCGTGAACTCCCTTATAAAGACCCCCTCCGGTAATAAGTTATATCACATAAACATGTTTAAGCGATACCACCGCCACGCGTCTATTAATAACATAGTCGCACTTTACGAAGAGGCAGTGATGGAAGACGCTTACTCCGACAGTTTGCGTCAAGTCAGAGAAAGAGCACCCCCTACCTTCTCTCCCCGATTCCAGTGAAGAAACCGCCACAGAACTCGCTTTAAATCTTCAATTAAAACTCTTGCAAAAGGCTCAACTGGCTGTGTCGTTCCCTTTCGATAATGTGTACGTTGCCACACGTACATGGGAACAACACATAGTCTTCCTTCGCTCCCCCTTATGAGGTTACGGGAACACGGATTGACCATTGGGGCTAGTAAATGTCATTTTGCCTATAATTCCATTCGTTATTTAGGCTTTCATATCAGAAGAAACCAGATGACTCACAGCAAGATAAAGTAAAGGTTATTGCCAGCATGCCTCTTTCGCGTACGAATAAACTGCTCCGCTCATTTTGTGATCCACCTTTTACTACTGGCATTTTGTCTCCAATTTTGCCCCCATGGCTTCTCCACTTAGCGCCCTGTTAAAGAAGCAATCCCCAGATCTCCTCGTGTGAAACCACAAGGCATCCGCCCACTTTGACAAACTTAAGGATAGGCTCACTTCTGCCCCTATTCTAAGACTCCACAATCCGGCCAAGCTTTTCGGAGTCAGGACCGACGCTTGCAACGAAGGAGTAGGATGCATGTTGTTGCAATATGATGATGATTGCAGCCATCCGATTGCATACGCGAGCTGAAACCTCTCGTCGCGTGAGAAAAACTACGCGACTACAGAACGTGAGGCTCTTGCGATAGTTTGGGGGTTAAAAATTTAAAATGTATTAGTGGGATAAGAGTTCGTAATCGAAAAGTATCACCACCACTTAGCATATTTAAAAAACAGTAAAAGTCAAAACAGTAGACTCATGCGATGAAGTTTACTGTTGATTGAGTACTAATTTCGCATATTTTATATTAAAGGTTCCGAAAATTGTATGGCTGACTGTCTTATTAGGAACCCTATATAGGAGCTTTCTCCTACCTCATAAGCTGGAATCACCGAGGGTGTGTACTCACAATGTATATATTGTTAAGCCTTGTCCCTCCGTATATTTATTGCCTTTAATTATTTTTTTATTTTGTAATTAATTGTAATGGGCACATGTTTAATTTTGTTTGTTTTTTGTATTATTATTACTTATCGTTAACTCCTAAGTTCCACAACCTCATATGAATTGATTTTTTGTGTGTTCGCGCTATGTAAGCTAAAGTTAAAGATTGCCCTATTAGCTTGTATCCAGTCAAGGTAAATTGTTTTCTCCAATCCATATCTCTCCCATTTGTGGGGAATGACATTTTCCATCCCCTATGTGTCTGTGAATTTTCATTTTAGGAAGAGAGGCGTGTGGAAGGATGAAACTCAATACCCCGTTATCAAACAGATCAACGCAGCTGTTTTTAACTTTGAGTGCTTTATCACCCCCATCCAGTTTGATAACGCTGTCCCACTTCCAGAGGGCAGCCTTGTCCATCTTCCTTCTCTTGGAGTAGAATGGAATCGCTCTCATTTCCCGTTCGCCTCGTCAATGCCAAAGATTATCAAGGTTCATGTTTGCATAAACCGCCTCCGATATCCTCTTTTTCATTTAATCCAACTTATTGGATCACTTTTATATTTTCCCGGTCCTAGTTTCCTTAATTTTTGCCTGTCATAATATTTTTTGTCGTACTGATTATTATTTAGATTCCATATTTATCTGTGCCATTTTTCTTATTATTTGTATTAAAGTTTATTTTTGTAGAGGTGTTTATCTTTTGAATAACCCTTGAGACGAACCCGGCAAACGTATTCCCTTTCAAAGAGCCAACCTATAATATTCCACTCTAAGTCGAATTCAAATGCTCCGATAGTGGCTGTCTTGCATACAGTAGTGTGTATCTTTACAAACATTTTGGTCACACGCCTTCGTCCGTCGACAGTGACTGGTTCATCAGTAGCAATTTAGTATTCAATTACCGACACTCTTCTACCTCTTGTTCAAATTTTTAAATCACTAGGGTGAAAACGAATTTTAATAATCATACCCTCTAATGCCAAATGGCTCTAATTTTTAGAACTTTTCATTTAAAATAACTTGGAAGCACTAAAATAATCTATATACTACTACTATTTTCTTATTTTTTTATTACGATTTCATTAATGTGCAGTAGATTTAGTAAGTCATTTGGTGACGATCTCAACTGTTATTTATCTTCGATACTATAGTTTAACCATAGTTTAAAAATATATGGCTCTTTTCTTATTATAAACCATACGAACTGAAATAGCATTTTAGGGTTGATCCAAACTGCATATAAAAAATGACAGGCTCATAAATATGACTATAATACGATGACGGCAAGGTCAATAAAATGTCATTATACCACATTCATTCGTTGATAGATGATAGAGATCAGCTCCAGATGAGCACGCAACATACCGTTGATGGAGTTTATTCAAACGATTATTTGTGCATATTTTGCATATCAATATGAATCTATATGACGAAAAAATCCGATACAGGAGAACAACATTTTGTAAAAAGGTTGTTTGTTGTGCTTATATTTATGAAGAAAACGTGAATTTACATTGAGTTTAGCGAAATAGGAAATGAAAAAAATAAATGCATTAGAAGATAAACATAGAATCAGGGAAGTCAGAGCAATGTGTGAGTTTGCATGAAATAAATCTCGCCGGTTGTGAGGAGTGGAACAAACTAAGGTAATGAGCAGAAATAGATAACAACTAATCCCATCTCCCCACAATGTTTAGAAATGATTGAAATGTCACAAAAGCGCCTCGCGAATGGGTAGGGGGGAGTGACACTATCATCGTTGGTAGTAAAATTATTTAGACATTTAGGTGTAGTGCGTCAGAGACCGCAATGGAGGACCAAACTCACAATGGTTGATATGTCTGTGTTTTAAAGATAGCGTTTCATAGCCGTGCTGATGCAGAAACAAGATAAAAGGATAAATATTATGGTTAGTAATAATGTTTGTATCAAAGGGTCAAGATAAAGAAATATAAAGGATGTATGAAAGAACTTAATCGACAAAATAAATCAATTATTAATGACGATAATGCCAGAAAATAGTCAAAACATGACGTCTGCACCTAACCCAGGGCAGGCATGCAAATGTTATGAGTTATTAGTTTAAGACAACAACTTTAACATTCTTCTTACGCCAGAATAATCATCATAACTATATTTTTCGCACACCACCATTCTTTACCACTCAAACTTCACTTAACTTGGAAGATGTTTAGAAACTAACTAGATGAGCTAAATTAGTGCTTTGGTAGCATTAATATAATACATCTTTAACTCTGAAAAAAAAAATTTAGATACTCTAAAGTCATTAGGTTGTGATGAGGAACCATCTGTCAATGGACAACAAATCACACTATACCACAATACAAAAGAATCGAACTAATGGGAGGTGTAAAATAGCATAAAGCAAGTACCTTGGCAGAGGCAAACTACCCCCATGGAAACGATTTAGGAAATGACAAGCAAAACAGACAGTAAAAACATTTAAAAGTTTGTCTTTAATTGTTCATAAATTGATTTCGAAGTGTAAATTTGCATTCAGACAGAATAACATCCTAATTCTTAGTATGTACTTAAGTCGTGAATGTCTTTATGAATAGAGGTTGTAATGTACGCAAATATAGAGAGTATATGTGTGTATTTGTGCGGAAGGATACCAGAAGACATTTATTAGGAGCAGGATGTTTTTGCAAGTCAAATATCTTCAAAATATATCACATTTCATCTCAATGATAAAATAATGGGTGATTGCTATCAAAATAAATAGGAACTTTTATCAACTTTGGGGCTGGGGGGTAGTTATAATGGAAATGCCACTTCCGATTTTATCGAAGTTAAGGTAGATCAGCTGTCTCTTGGCCCTGGGTGGAATCGCATCTTAGGGCCACTTCATAGCGGTTAAATTACCGCTGTAAATACCCGTGGTTCGGGCCCACGTTGATCAATAGGCCCCCACTGAGAGGAAAAGCCTCAAAAAAGATCTGTGACAAACCTGTTAATGAATTATTCATAATTATTAGTGCAGCTCTGAAAGTAGTTATTAATATTAATTTTGATTTGGTGAGACTAAAAAGTATGAATTAATTAAATTCCCTAACTTCTCTCCTTAAATTAACTTTAATCCCAAGTTTGCAAAAGTTAACAAAGAAAAAAATTGGTAATTTTTATTATCATATTAAATGATATAAAAGCAGTTAACTGTCGTGGCATCTGTATTCCTCAGACCAGTGTCACATTTCAGCAAGAGAAAGAGAAGGATGGTCAGAAGAGGGAAAATGGAGTTAATAAGAAAGAAAAGGAGTAGGGAGGATAAATCTACAATTACTAGAGCCTTGTTAGGAAACCTGGTGGACTTAATAAACTTTGGGTTTGATATCAATGAGGTGCATTCAAATCCCCTAGAACCGAATTCCTTCACACTCTCAAGTGCGACCTCGATCCACCTCGAGAGTTCGGGATTTTGCAGCCCAAGTGATCGTTTCTACGTACCTTTGTTCTGAGTTCATTAAAAAAAACCTCACTCATTAGATGTCAAATGCCTCTTTGGATTTATAATTTTTGTCCTTTCATTCAACGCTATTATTATCAATCCTCCTCTTCCCTTCATTCCTTGCCTCTCTTTTTTCCACGCAATCGTTGTTTTTTGTCAGTATCTTATTTTTAATGAGCTGCAAAAAACGGTGAAAGCATCAAACCCTTAATCTCAAGCTAATCCTTCATTATGTTAACTAATTATACAAATCTTGAAATAATATATAATCATTAAAATCTAAATTAAAACAAAGAAAACAGTAAAACTTCCCATCATTAAAGCCTCGGGGAGTATTTTTTAAGTAAACTAAACCCATAAGGAACACATTGTGCAGAGGTGAAAACGATCCTGATGCTCGCGGATAAACGCCACAGCCTCACAAAAAGCGAACGTCAAACAACCTAAAAAGGAGACCCTTCAAAGGACCTTAAGATATCAGTATCACAAGTTTTTTTATTCTTCGCGGCTCATTGTTTTAAAGTTATCGTATTTCCGATTTGTATTTGATAGTGATCTTTTTGATCCAAGCGAAAGTACCATCTCCTTGGAGTTACTGTTTATTTGCTATATATTCACTCATTTTAGTGGTTCATTTTGGTCTGGTTTCTCTCTCACTGTTGCTATCTGCTCACCTCACAGGTTTTCTGGTTCCTAATTTTGAGCGTCTGAACTCTTTTCAAGAACATTCATATAAGATTTATGGTTAGCCTCCACGACTCCGGTTTTAGGATTGAAATGTCTTGAACAGCTTTTTCTCATCGTTAGGTATTTCCTCTATTTCGAACTACTTATTCAACTTTTACCTCTCCTGTATGTCCATTTTCTTTATTTTCCTATATTTAAAACTTTTATCGATAGTTCAATAAAGTTACCATCATTTTTCAGTTATAAATACAAGGTGTTTCTAAAGTTTAGACACAAGCAAAATGCATATTTCCCCCCCCCCAAAATCCTAAATTTGATTTAGTTGAAATATTAATAAATAACATCTTCAACGTAATTTCCACCCTTTTTGAATGAAAAGTTAATGCGCTATGCGAGGTTCACACGAACCTGATGCATTAACTCCAAATTTCCATAGATTTTACTACATTTATTCAGGTTTCTCGAATCTTTATTTTAGTGATTTAACCTTCTCCTTTATCATACCCCAGTAAAAGAAGTTAAATGGGGTGTAAGGTCTGATGAAGTAAGAGACCATTGTAATATTTCCAAGTAGAGGGCTCATGTACTTTCTATTTTTCCTAAACTTTGCTATGAAAATGAACCTCTCAAGTTCCATATAACCCAAATTTACCATCTTGATAATGAATTGAAATGGAGTTTCCACTCAGTTAAGTAGTAGCCCAATTGAGAGATGTCATCTGCCTCCTTGCTGCTGCGAGAATATCAGAGACAGTTAGTTCTCTACGTCCGTCAAAAAGATAATTTTGCACAGCTTAAAGTTCCGCTTCATCGATTGAGTTGTTATTTGGTCGTCTGTTTTAAACATCCAAAGGTCCGTAGTTTGGTAGATGCTTATTTGCCTTCTCACTTTACCAAGTAGTGGGTTTCTAACACCGATTTATCATCACTCTATTGTGTATACGTATTCAATGGAACATCCTTCCTATCGGGAATTTCCTTTCTAAGGCCCTTTAGGATGTTGCAGGGGCTACTATAGTCTGCCTCTGTTTAGCTGTTTCTCTCCGGAGTTATTGACTTCTTTCCAGGTGTGTTAAGTTCAATTAGAGATTGAATTTTCTTCTTTATTTTAGGGTACCAAGCTTGTGGAGTGGAAATATTATATCCAGTCAAACGATTTAAGTCACATTGAGTGGGATTGATGTCCGGGTGGAGTACCAACTCTGGTCTAGTCTTCCGTGGCTGTAAAGTAGTTACTGCGGGTTTGAATCACGCGTTAAACTTTAGGTCCCTTCTGAATACAAATTGGTGGTAAAATTTCTACCAAAGAACTTGTTTGATGACATCTTCAATTATTTGAAATATTTCTCCCTATGGCGTCTCTTTTATTTCATAGTTATGATCATATTGATCTTAGAGTGACTTTACAGTTTGGTAGAGTAAACAATCCAACATTCTTCGAAACCCTCCCAAAATCCATAATCGAAGCCTTGAAACGTTATGGGGGGCGGTAATGATGCAGGAAACACACATACGGGGAGATAAAACCTGTCGCGAGTTAGGACAAGACCGGAACGTTCATCCAGGCGAAGCTAAAAGACGATTAGAGCGAACCTCTGACAACATGAAGTTAAAAGGGAGACAGATGACTATTAAAAACAACGAAAAAAAATGGAATCTGTGACCAACCAGAAGAATAAAAGAGGAAAAAATCTAATTAGCTGAAATAGGAAGGATGAATCACTAAAAGTCGATGATATGCGCTTAGTATAGCACCATGTAGCCACATTGACATGTATCTTACACGGATGGGGATCGCTCTTCATCTACGCAAAGCCACTCAGGGCTGTTAGATTGGTTTATGGATACAGTCACTTGCTTGGGCTGGATGAAGAACGTCTCTCAGGCATGCCCGATTAAGTGAGATGTGTGCTACTCATTGCTATACTAACTCTATACCATCACTTCGTACACTGCAGCTTCCCTTACTATTTTAATACTGGATCATAATAAGAAATTATGCATACTAGGAAATAAAATGAGATTTGACTGCGAATGAACAAAGGAAATCTGAAAAAAAGGATTATGTAAAATGTTCTAATAAATTGTTTTTGCTTCATTTTATTTCCAAGACAATTATAAAATTAATGTCAGTAAAATTGTAAGTGAACATAGTCGTCTTAGGAGTTTAATAGATCAATAATTCACCCTAGTAGAGGTGGAAATACTTTGTGATATGGCTTAAGGGTGGACGGAATTTATTTCACATTAATATTAATTTCTTCTGTTAATCTCTTATGGCTAATGTCTTCTGCATTAAGTATGCAAACCATGCATGATGGAATTAGGAGGTTCTAAATTAGCTTTAATAGATGATTTATAGTCATATTTATTGTAGTCATCAGGTTCTTCTAGGCAAAAGGTTTGTGGAGTAGAAGGTAGTCATTATTCATCATCTTTAAAAAAAAAAATCTTTATTTTATCTCTTTTAATCAATCAAGTGGAAGAGTGAGAGTAAGGGGAAAGGAGAAGAGAGAAGGGGGGGGGGGGAGAAGAGGGAGAGATATATTCTTTAGTTATTCCTCCCTCTTGATACAAATTACAGAGCAGGCTGTTTCTGACATTCATAATAATAAATCCCATTGGAAATTCATTTGTTTTCTACTTCAAAGCCTCCTATTAACCTCTTTATTATCTCATATGCATTAATTTGAGTAATGGAAACCCCTTTTCTCCCAAAGACTGAAAAGGAGCAGACGAAGACAGTAAGCAAGCTCAGCATCTTCTCCGTGACGCCCGATGACTCAGGTCACTATAGATGCAATCCCTCAAACCTCTTTGCTTCTGTTACAGTCACCATTCAAAGTGGTAAGTGAATGATACCACCTTTGGACCAAAAGAGTTTAGACTAGTTTTCGGTGAATGTCTACATATTTTACTATTCACTTATTTTTAGTGTTCTGGTAACGAAGATAATAATAATGACAACTGTCTTCGAAGAAACGTATCAATTTTCTAGATATTTGCATTGAATTTTAGCTTAACTTCCATTTCGTGTACATAGATTGATAGATTGGATGAATTTATGAATGAGGATGATAGGTGAGACTGAACCTGGTGATGGAAACAAAAACTGTCTCCTATAGGCTATTGGTTAGCCTTGGCATACTCCTTCTATTCTTATGTTCTTAACTCAAGTTCCTTCTCTGTCTCAAGGTAAATTTACAACTTAAGTCCAGAATAAATTGGTTAACGCCATTTAGCTTATATTATAAGAAACCAAAGTCTCTATGTAATCAAGAAGAGACAAGAGTTACTTTAGCAAATGATCATTGCTGATTCCTAACGTGAAACCCCACATCCAAATAAATAATTGCTGACGGAAAATGATCCTCTCTGAGTCATAAGTAAACTACCAAATGTCTCCGGTCCAACTTGGCAACAACGCAATCCTACAAACGAAGACTAAAACACATCGCAAATATTCCCCTCTGACCAAATTGGATAATTGCTGAGTTGCAGGTAGAAAGAAGAATATACACGGTGGCAATGAAACCATGACCTAAGTAAAGGCAACATTCTGACCTTTAAAACGAATGGGTAGTCAGTAAGGAAGAGAGAGGACATGGGTTAAAGACAATAAAGTGAGTGTGTAGGAAACACAAGCTTAATCACAATAAATGAATACGGAAACGGAAGATCCTCTGGTAGCAGCATGCTTTCTTACAGTTAGAGACTCAAGAGAGTGACAATTCTTTTCGTTTAAATTATTGTGAAAGAGAATGTTAGAGACTCAAGAGAGTGACAATTCTTTTTGTTTAAATTATTGTGAAAGAGAATGTTTCCAGATAGTATTCAATCAATGAAAAAGTAGTAATTGGGATAAGAGAAAATAGAAAAAGTCAATAAACATCGGAGACGATCAAGGTTAAAAATGAGAATCAGGACAAATCTCACCCCGGAGCTGCTTGGTGATCTTTTCTAGGAGCAAGCATGTCCAAGTTCTGCGTGGGAAAGTAAGAAATCTCCCTCCCCTTACAGATAAAAGCTAAAGAACCTTTTTACCTCCTGGATAAAGGAGGAACAAATATGGAAAACTACTTAGCTATGCGACCTCGAACAGAAATTGTTGGTTGGCGTGAGTCCCTAATAATACGCCTACACGCAAAATATGAGTTCATGACGTACGTGGCTATATATTACAAAAGTTCTAGGTTTACTTACACTTTCAACCAAAACAATTATTTATCCAAGTTCCACCATTACAGCTCTTATCCTATTTGGTTCTTTTATTTATTTGTCCCCATAGAATCAATCATTTACCATCTTTTCCCATTTTCTGCATTCCTCTTAAAACACATACATGCACACTCTTTCTTTCTATCTCAAACAAACGACAGAGATATTTTTGAGAGATGGGTATTTTCTGATAATATGTTTCTAGTATGCGTTCTCTACCCATCGTAGGTGAGTAGAAAATGGGGGTGTATGTGCGTGAGGGAGCATTTAACTCTCATGATCTAAATGGTACAAAAATCATAGCCCGCACCCCCACTCCCAAAAGAATTTGAACCCTCCCTTCGATTAATGAAATATGACTTAAGAAAGAACAAGCACGGAAAGGTTGGGAACAACATACAGCAACCATATCATTCTGATCTGCCTTGTTGATGTACTGGTTAGTATAGGTGATCCCTTTTCCTTCAGCCTCCGTCAACCCCTACTGTTAGTTGGTTGTACCACACAATAAACTGGAAGACTCTACTCAGATAAATATCGGATGGTGGGAGTCGGTGCTAATTGCCATAAAAACATCCTTGTGAACGTCTTTATCAAGCAGGACCGAAGTTGTAACGAAAGTATGAAATTAAAGAGAGTGGTGAAGAGGAAAGAACTCGGAGCACTAATGAGGGGCGTCAAACAACTGTCTTGAAGTATCTCCTTTACGCAATCAAGGCAGGTCTCCTCTGGGGAATGACCCATGATGCTCTTTGTCATTTAGCGTCAGGGCAAAACAACGATTGGGGCATATAAGTGACGGATTAACGAGGAAACCAAACAATCATTCATAAAATTTTCATTTTTTCGTTTGATTACACAAAGTTCTCCTCCTCTCTCACACTTATGATAATAAAATTAGGGATCAATCGCAGACAAATTCTGCCTATAACGAGAAAATGACATTCAACGAGGAAAGTAAACGGGATAGAATAAATATGAAATAGAGAAGAAGAAAAGATATCCAATGCCTTACTACAACACAAACACTTCAACAAGGGAGTCATTTCTCTTTCGCGAGCTGATTAGCGCCGTGTCATTTCTTGCTCTTCTCTGGCTGGTTCTTATCTAATCCTCTCGTCTTCCGAAGGACTAACAAACTCCACGTGGGAGTTCACTCACCCCCTGCCATTCAGCCATAACACATTATTTTTCCCACAAACTTCTTAATTTTATCCTTATATACTTTGTCTCAATTTATTGCTAATTCTCTTTTTTCAATATTTGGAGTTGGGTTTTAACAGAGTTTGCCTACATTATCTCGAGTGCCTCTGCGTTACGGACTGTGATTATTCGCCCTTTGGCATTATTTATGCCTCAGACATGGCACTAATTAATACCAAAGCTAATTGGGGTGAAGAGAAGGAGAGCCAGAATGCAATTTTATTCTTCAGATTAAAGTCAAGGGATTTAGTTTCTATTTTCGCAATCCCCATAATCATTTGTTTTTGTTTTTAAACTCTAGATTAATGATGATCAAGGGTCCTTTTAAAGGGGCTGATTAAGAAAGTATTGAATCCTCTCAGAATTCAAACGTTCGTGACTCAAGGAGGGCAAATGTTTATGTATATATGTACATTTAAACACGTGTTCTATGTACTATCGACCCACAAGGAGTGCTTATGTCTCTACATGTACATTTAAGCATATGTGCTCCATGTACATATTTTATTCTCGAGGTATGTAATATGATTTTGAGAGCGAACATTAAAGTTTAATCGGAATTATGTTATGGGCAGTCCCATTGCAAGATAGAGTTGGGCTGCCTTAATTTATATCTTTAAATCCTGTCTGTTCTGCTATTCGAATTTTCTCACAAATCGTCAGCCACTGTTAGAGATACCGCCAGTATGGATCTATTTTGAAAAGGAAGTGTTTGGCTCAATTATCTCTTTCTCTCTTCGCCTCAATAATCGCTTGAAAATGATTGCCCCTTGTAGACTTACACTTGGTACCTGGGAAAGTGGTGCACCCTTCCTTCCCAAATGCTCGGTATTCTCAAAATAGATTGAAACTACCTGGGCTATATTCTACCCGGACCATTCTACCTGACCTTTTTTTCTATACTTTTATTTACAAACTTCAAACTTCATAACTATTTTCTTGGCCGGCACCAAATATCGTGGGCTAGTCGCCGACCAGATTTTGTCCATTCATCATTGACCGGGGCTGAAAGGTGAGTGGGTCAACCATCCAGCCTGACTCCGGTTAGAGGTAGAGGATATAACATTCAGCATTAGCCTTACCTTTGCTTTTTTCCTACTACTTCCACCTTTCTTTGCCTTAACTCTCATCTTACGCACCCACCCGTAGATGCCAAGTGTAGCATTACCAATCTTGCCCTGAGCGCGCGTATCTTTCTTTAGGCACAGCATAAAAATAATGAACATTAGAGTGCTTAACGATATATGGCAACCGCCTTAATTGTTGTGGAGATGGGGGGATTTGGACTACCGATATTTGTGATCAACTAGTAGTATATACAATTAGAACCCATAGCATTAGGTTCAATTCAAAGGCGGTTGCCAGAAATCCTTAGGTGCCACATTGTTCATTGTTTTTATGTGGTTTCATCTCGGCATTCGAATTGAAAATATATAACTATGGGTAAAGCAAACCTTTTATACAGAAAGTAAGTGAAAGGTGTGGTATTTAATATCATATTTATGTTCCTGACACTTAAAAACATCAGAAAATACATGCAAATGGCTAAAATTCGTGGTGGGGATGTTCTTAAAATTTACCAAAAGAAAAAAACGAGACATGAGAAATACTGGAAAACAAAAAGACTATATTGACAAGGATTTGGCTATATGGAAATCAGGAATGACCGAATGCTAACCCATCTAAAAGAATTCTGTACATAAAAACTATGTCCAATTTACCCCAAATTACCTCTAAGCTCATAGGAACTCTAGGAAAAGGACGGTTCGGGTCACAATTCTGAACCAAACACGAATGAGGGAAGTTCCTAATGATCCTTCCTCACGTAAGTACTTGACTATTCGAACTAAGTTTAGAAATTGGTGGAAAATTAAACCATGCTTTTTAAATTCTAGTCTTAATGGCTCTATTTCAGTTACTTGCTCGTCACTATGAAGTTAAAGCAGCAAAATCGTTTAGTTTCCTAACGATGTATAAAATCCGAAACCATTCCTACTTAAATTGTGAAATTCCAAGCACAATAAAAACGAGTTGGTAATCTTGATGTCTTGTAACACGATTCAGAAGGCAGATAACAAGCCTAAAGTCTTGAATCCGCCCATCCTCACAGATAAACTAAGCTGTTTGGTTTAATTAAATCCATTAAAATAATTTTAGTTAACAAAAGTCATTCTTCGGAAGGGTATTTACACATTTCCCTCTTTTATAACTTTTTCACCCAGATTTGTTATTGTATTGCAGCTGTATAAGGGAAATGTACCTTGCAATTAAGAAGCACGTAGCATAGGGTATTTCTTTTGTAATGAGGAAATGAGGAGTGTTGAGGTACGAGCACATGTGTCTTTCCTCCACTTGTACACTGTGACCATTTGGATTTTGTCCTTTTATTCGTGTGTTCAATCTCTGACTTTTTAAACTATGACCAATAAGAATTAAGATGTCTAGCAAAACTCAGCTAGATGATACGATCTTATATCAAACAAGGTAAAATAACTCTTGGACATGACAATAATTACAGTGGAATATAATTGTCGGAAATGAAATAAAACAATATTTTACGTTTTAGCGATTTATATCATATTTAGAGGAAGCAAGAGAATGAAGGGGAAAATTTGTACGATTTCCAATTTTATGGGGTTTTCTTTCGTAATTTTGAGTACTTGTGTACTTTGTACGAGGTTAGGTTAACGATTGTTAATAATATTTTCCTCTCTACGATCAAATACTTCCTTAGGCTTATTCTTTCAAATTAACCACCATTTTTCTTAGTCTCTTTTTTTTCTCATTCTTCTCTAAATGATAATGCTTCCGTTAGTCTGCAATGTTTTCCTTACTTTTTTCAAAAAATAGCAAAGTTTTACACTGATAAAGAGCTTTAGATAAATTCCACAGTTTGGATTAGAAGGCATATTGGGGCCTGACGAGGGAGGAAACATGAGTAGACAAGCTGGTAGATCACACAGCCCCTATTACTATGAAGGATCAATTTAGCATGCAAAATGGGGCGGGTGGTTTATGCTTTGAAAATCCTAAAGGAATTAGAGCAACTGTGAATTCTGTGGCGCTGATACCCATCGACCACATTTTGTTTGAAAGCGGTTATAACTGAAGTCTGGAACTCTGAAGATTCATAGTTTATATAATTTCCAGATAACTGGATTGTATTACACAATTTGAAAGAAAGGTAGCTTGTGGATTCACACCGAGACTTCCCAAGACCTACAAAATGCAATTGGAACTATACGGAGGCAAATTATGTAAATAATCATACAAGCCTTTATCTATCTTAAGGAAATATAAGTTTTATATATAAGGAAATTTAAATATAGGCTTAAATGTTTTGTTTTTTTGTCCATAGGAGATGAAAATAATTCTTTTCTAACTAAATGACGTTTCGTTGAGACTAGAGTAAAATCGCTTATTTTGTAGATCCAATCAATTTATGGTATAGCAGCATGAAATCCATTATATAATACTGAGTAAAGTATCTTTTCTTCTACCACACTTTAGAAAGAGACTGGTAAAATTAGTATCAAGGAGGAAAGAGACAGCCGTAGGCGATTGTGACCGCTGAGGTTACGTGCTCAGTGAGTAAAGATAACGGCAATTTGCGTAATATAAAATATAGTGATTAGATAGAGGCTAAAATAAGAGGAAAAATCTATATACGGAAATAGAGAGGAAATTAAATCCAATAAAAGTAAATATAGAGGCTTAAATTAGATAAAAAATCTAGATAGGGAAAAGAGAAGAAACGAAATCGTTTACGGGTAAAGATAATCGCCTCCTAGAAACTATTACACACCTATCACTATCCCCCACACCACTTAACACATATTTCGATTTCCACAATATCCTTTATTACATTCTAATAATTTCTGCCTTATTACACTTTAAAAACCTTAAAAAAGAGTTTCAAAAGGTTGACCGTAGGGCTCCCAGATGGTTATCTGAGAGACGTTGCAATTTATGTTTTGATACTTAAGAGCGATGTCTCACGAAACATACGAATGATGTATGTATTCGAGACTTAAGATTTATCGCCTATCACCCGATTTGTCACAACTGTGTTAAGTGAAATTACTTCCAGATAGTGGTAATTGACCCCTTGACCTGACAAAAAGTTAACCCATAGTAGTAGTAAAGGCAATCAAGGTACAAAAGAAAAGTTTGGTATAGAAGAAGGGGGTTTAACATTAATTAAATTAATCGCTAACTAATGAGGACATATTTAGCAAAAGAAATATTTGAAGAAAGGATTGTTAAGAAAGAAGAGAGATTGGAGAATGTGGAAATGTATGATTGTTAAATTGGACAAGATGACAATGTGGTTGTACTTCGGACCGAGATTGGCATGGAACTCTACAAAACGTGCTTCTGTTTCGAAACAAAGGTGAGGCTCTTTGCGGGTTCGTGCAATCAATATGACCCAAGCTTCGTTAGAATTCTTGTTCCGTGAGGACAGAACCAAAGAAGTAGTTTTGAGTTCGCTATCTTGGAAATAATAAACAAAATGTTTCGGTTGACATCAAAGTTTAGTAATTTACTGAAATGGATAGCTAAATATTACTTCTCGTTTAACTATTTTTTGTATATAATTATTTCAAAGGACCTTCTTTGTATTGTTGTCTTTTAAAGATAAGATAAATTGATTAATTGCATAGTTGTAAAAGAATAATGAAGAGTCTACTAGTTTTATTTAATTTGAACTCCTTTTGTCTAAGGTATGCTTTATTAGTAGCGAGAGTCGACCAGTAAATTTATTTTCCCCATTAAAACAGCCCCCCCTCAACATTTAAACAATTTAAGTCGTTAAAACTTTATCCTGGTTAGTACCACCATATTTCCTCCCAGGTTCATAAACGAAGTCAGGATCGAAATGTCTTTTCCTGAATTCTTGATGTGTCGGGTGACTAAGATCTGTCCAGAGGGATATTATCTCTCATTTGAATAGACTAATATCACCCAAAGTATTGTCTACCACCATCCAACCGAGACAAATTCTAGGAGCGTTAGATGACTATTCCTAGGAAATATTGCAAACAATTAGAACTATAAATGTATAAAAATTAAGTGTGAACTCTAAAAATTAATTGTATTATCTTATACTTAGAAAGTTGCCTTAAAATATTTTTAGGGGTCGAATGCTAAATCCTGTTCTATTCTATTACAGGCCCCAAAGACGCAGCCTTTCCTCTGTTGGACTCAAATCAAAGCTCAAAAGTCTACAGCACCCCTTCTACCCTTCTGATGGTGGGAATCTTTGGGTGGTGGAGGCAAAGATTCTTCCGTTGACAAGTAACCCTAGCTGGGTGATGTTTGGAAGAACTCAAGATAAGAGGTTACCCTCTCCAATCAGGATTCACGAACTCATCTGTAAATACGAAGAATACAGCCTTCTGAGGAATTAATTTCACTAACAATTAAAGAACAACAGATCTGATTTCTTATGTTCTCTGTACATTATCTCTTTCAAAGCGCGAAGCTCGTATACATCTATATATTGAAAATGTGTCACAGAGTGCATACTATACACTTTTCAAGCTAGCTTTTAGTTTGACTACTCACTGGTACGAAAAATGTCACCACTATATTGTGAAATACCTTTCGTGTGAAACATTGTGGCATTCTAAGGAAAATAAAGTCAATTCATTATGTTTCCTGTTGGTGATGGCGGGTGTGTGGAGAGAACCGAACTACATTATATTATATGTAAATAATTATTTAAAATGGACGACAATTTTAGTTAGTAGATCAACTTCCATCATAGTGACTAAGTAGAATTTGAGTACGTCCGACTTTTTTTTGTTCCGAATAGCTTTAATTTAGAAGTTGATGCGGCAATTAGAGCTGTATTGAGATTTATGTCGTAATGATAAATGAATAGATTAATAGATTTCCCTAATATTATTTTCACGCCATTGCACGATGCCTTAAATAATATCATACAAAATGACTCTCGTTGTTAGAAATTCTGAGTAATTGACTCTCCTTTGAGTCATTTCTCACTTTCCAAATATATACCTCGAACCTCTATGGAGGAATAATTAAAGCAGACTATTAATTCTAAAAAATAAACCGTTCAGATTAATGCAGATACTATGGTCCGTGACGGAAGATGTCAGAGTTCTTCAGTTTTGATATACATATATATATATATATATATATATATATATATATATATATATATATATCAGTGAAAGACAATGGTAAACCACAATATTTGAATCAAGTTTTTATTTATAACTATCGTACTAGTTTCAGCCAGATGCCATTTTTAACTAATAATGAAGAAACTAGGCAAGGAGCACAGTGTATATAAGGTAAGACACATCCTAAACAAAATGAAACAGCAAGAAACAATATGGAAAAAAACTCGAGTGAATCTGGCGTAATGACAAGCTAAACAAAATGAAATGGAACCGGAGACAATCTGGAGAGTTGCTAATCCTCGAGACACACTGTGTCCAGGGGCTTATAAATCAGATTGGCGAGTCTATTTTATATATATTTGTTAAATTTGTATTTCCCTTCAGATAAATGAAAATTATTAACTTTTTTGATAATCATGGATTCCGCAATTCTCCTCTCGGTATAATTGTTTGATTATAAATGTTTTTTGCATAATTAAAATCAATTCTATGGTCGTACTTTTGCATGTGCGTAAAGAGACTTGAAGAGTTTGTACACCTTCTGATATCAGCTAAATGTTCTTTCATCCTCTTATTAAAGTGGCCTGACTCTCCGATGTATGTTAATTTTCAATTTTAGCATGGTATACTGTAAACTCCAGTGTTGAAATTGATTGGGCGCAGTCTAGTCAAGGATTCTTGAATGGTATTAGAATATTTAAATGTAATATTTAGGTTATTTCCTTTCGCATATGATTTAAGAGCAGCCAAGGCTGGAGCATATGGGAAACTATATATATATATATTAGAGAGAGAGAGAGAGAGGGAGGGGGTCATGTTGTATACGGGATTGATTTAAGTTACCAGTGATGGTTGTTTGGTTAACTTTATTCTGCAGCTTTTTATTTTTTTGTTTGGACACTCCTCTTCTTAGAAGGCGTAATTCGAAAGAAATTGCTTTCGACTAGCATTTTTTTTATTAGCCAAGTTATCTTTCGACCCCTTCCACGGGATATCCTCAGGGCTAAGTGGGTGAAAATAGAATAGAAAGAGACATAGCGGCATCGACTATTGATCATCTCTCTCCCCCCCACCCAAAAGTGGTTTAGGTAAGGAACCCAACATCGACCATCTTCTCGGTTTGTGCTGCATCCATCCTACAGCTTAAGTCCGGATAAGTGAGGTCGATGGCAGCCAAATAGAGAGGATTTGTTTTATCCATGGCGCACTTTAGACACTTAGGATCACTTCACTTTTCACTTTGTCACCTTTGGTGTCTTCATCAGGTGTTCATATTCTTGAACACAGTCGGGATCTTATTAGGTGGGGCTGTCTTTAATTCGGGTTGCTTTGGTTTTTATTTCATCATCAGGTTTAACTTCTTAGGAGCTGGGCCTTGGGCTTCTGTCTCTCTTTCTGCACACAGTTACTCATTCTTTCTTCCCATCTTAGTTATTCTTCCAGGTAATTGTGAACCAATGCCTAATATGGATATTTTCAGTTTTCCTTCGTATTTTAATTGGTAAACTTCTTATAATAGTCGCAATACCATCCATGCACTTCTTACATATCAATTTCCTGAATGTGGTTCGGTTTAGGGTCACATACTCGTAGTTGGCAGGGTATTTCCTGATATCGTCCTCGAGGAGTAATTGTTCAATAACTTTTTCATCTTCTTCTCCTGTCTTTCATTAGAAGGCCCATTTGCATGCTTCCCCGCGTAATGTTTTTACTGCACCAACATGTTTCTTTCCTCTTTGGAGGGGATTATTCTCACTGAAGTAGAATTTTAGGTTGAGCGTTGAGGTCTCAAACCCCTTTTTGGTACTTTAAGTGGCTGTTTTCTCTTCTACCACATCTCTTTTGCTTGTTGTCTGTCCTTTTTCTGATTCGGAAGATTTGTCCTTTTGTTTTCCTTCATGTGGCGGTAATCTGAAAATCTGTGTAAAAGTAAAGTTGTGTAAGTGATAAAAGGAGGGATGATGTAGGAATGAATAGAGGCTTCTTCAACAATTTACAATTTCTTCATTGAGCTCAGTTCTAATTAAAATTTGTTTTATTTTCTTTCCTTTTTTTCTAATATTTTATTAATTGTTCCAATTTCTTGTTTCTGTCATTAAATATTTACATTTATTTTGCACTTTGCATTTTTGGCCCACAGAGCAGGGTGTCCGCTGGTTAAAAATGAGCTTCTCTTATCTTACAAGGTATATTTTTCTTTTGTTTAATCGGAGGTTTCTGAGCAAGTACAGAGTTCAGAATTCCGCTTCGCTCCTCTAATCTGCACTGTGACGTGCTTCTTGTAGCTAGGTGTGTAATTATTATTCCCAAGACATTGCACCTTCTGTTATATAGCTACTCTATACCCAACCATATATACGAGACTTTGTTTAGTACTATGTTGACTAATTTAAAGTTTCCATCGTTGGTGCAGATCTCCTATTTGTTTCATATTCATTAATGTTTTCAATTTTCAGCGGCAGGCTTTCGAGCTTGCCTCCTTTCATCCTTACATTGACACTGTATTATCTGTCTGATATCGTTGGCCTATTGGGAGATGGTATATTCGCCATGTATATCAAGTATAGTTTTGGGCTTAGGTATGTACCTTGGAGAAAGTTCGCCCAGAGGGAAAGTTTTGGTCCTTTTGTTTACCCTATACTTAAACTAGCATAATTTTCCAAGGCATAGTTACATATGATCCTCTTAAAGGTTTTGCTTAGTCTCAGTTGCAAGATCTTATATTATATACACCTTTACCAAAGCTTATCGACCGCTTTGGCACATTGCAAAGTAGCTCTTGTTTCCTTTTTCATTCGGCCATCTATTCAGTGATTACAGTTATTTGTTTCTGAAGTTAATCTGTTGACTTTAACCAATCATATGTGTGTTTATCTTTTTTATTTCCTATATGATAAAACTTACGATAAACTTTTCTACCTCGTAGGTGAATTCCAGATGCTTGGGAAATTATGTGTTATATGTACTACTTTTATTCGCATTTCCAACTGTGTCTGTGTGTGCGTCTTTTCTTCTAGGAATCATACTGTGAGAAAATAAGACTCTGTCAATATTTGATATCATTAAATAGTTTTAATTGTAACCTGACCCTTAAAAGAGAGCTTGTTTTAGAAAAAAATATATATATGTATATAAAGTGAAATCCTTAATTCCCTATTTATTTCTTGTTTTTGTTGGATAGAAATAACAATCTTGTATTTCAGCGCATTTTTATTATTTCAATTATAGAAGACGATTTTTTACTTGTTTGATTCACAAATTATTTCCGGATTGTTGTTTTATCATTCAAATAGAGCGTGTTTGTCTTACCAAACTCAGACAAGAATACTTTGTGTCACTGTACAATCCTTGTTTATAGAATATAACATCCGAATGTCATTGAAATGGTTAAAACTTCTCTGTGCATTGATTTTTATGTCACTCTTTGCAACATTTAGAGTTGGGGGTGTTCCAGATTTCCTTTCCTCTGGGTCCATATGGGCACGCTATTAAATTCTCCATTCCACATTCACTAATCGATGATTTGAATAGAGTAGCAGAGAGGGAAACAAAAGAAAAGGAATATATATATATATATATATATATATATATATATATATATATATATATATATATATATGTAATTAGGGTAAAATGCCATGTTGTCTACAGGTTCTATTGAAGTCCACAGCTGTGGCAGCGTTATTAATTTTAACTTGTATATTCTTAATATTTCTTACAAGTTTTTTAACGGGGTCTTCGAGGCGAGAGAAAACAGCCGCAAAAGACATTCTTTATTCCTAGACGTCTTTCGACCATGTTTGGTCATCTTCAGGGAATGAGCAGAAATGGAACGCGAACATAAGTATCACAAAAATTGGCCAATCATGGCGTGGGAATTTTTTAAGGGAAAACTAAGCGCTACAAGAGACATATATAATTGGAAGGCTCAGATTGTATGACTCTTTGTCGACTGCTCTGGTTGCCTTAGCAAGTCTGCTTCACCGCTGTTACAAATCCTTATTCGGAATTTTTTACAAAGTGAATTTCTGCGAAAGTAAAAGTAAAACTGTGTGACTCGTGTTGAGTAGTGAAAAGAAAAACTGGGTAAAGCGAAAAAGCTCGATACGTTCGAAAAGTGGACCACTGGCCTTCTTCGATTTAAGACGGTGAAGGGAGAATCTTTACTCTTTCGTGGAGAGGACTGAAGCCATAACTGGCCCACTTGCAAGCCTGAAGGAAGGAGAAAAATTAAGGTAAAGTTTTTTCAAAGTACTTGGACCTTGGCCCTTAGTTCTCTCTCCTCTCCTCCCACCTATTTTTTAATAACCGTCTCTCAGTGTATAAAAATTTACATTTATTGATATTTCATCACTTAACTTATGATAGGATGCAGGAAAAATGAGGGAGACTCTTCGCATCACTCTCCGGGTCCTATCGGAGGGCCCAAACCGGACAGCGGGAAGGTATTCCAACAAATTTACGGTAACTTACAAATTGCACTAGTCAGACTAATTGACATACAAAATGGATACTCTGCTATTTGCGCCAGGGAGGCCGACTGTGAAGCCTTGACCTCACGCAAAGCAGTTGAATGCCTGAAGACAATCAATCTGAAACCCCACACACCGACACAAATTAAAACACACTGTAGTGTAATCTGCAGGCGCCTAGAATCCTGGGTCGGCAGCCACTCGGTAGAGGACATTAAGGAGGAAATGGAAAGGAACCACCCTTAGGAAAACGTAGCGGAGGTCATTAAATTCAAAAACTACACGCACGTGTTTAAGGTTGTTTTCGAGGACACGGCTATGGCCCAAAAAGCTAAAGACAATGGTTTGATTCTCTTTGACGTACGAGTCTGCCCAGAGCAGATGGAACGTGAAGAATTTGTCGAATTACTAATGTGCTTTCGGTGCTACAAGTACGGAAAACACACCACATCCAACTGCCCTGAGAAAGACATTACGCTGTGTTCGATCTGTGCCGGTCTCGACCATTTTTGGCGCAATTGTAAGAGTAACTCTCCCAAATGCATAAATTGTGAAGGCCCCCACTGGACTATGTCCATGGCATGCAAGATCAGGAAACAAGAGATCAAAAAGCAAACTCAGTTAAAACGCGAAACGGAGGAAAAGAAAGCCAATTCAACTTATGCAAAAGTAGCCAAAGCTGCGATTGCTGAGGCAAACAACGAAAAGACATTACTCAACATAGAAAATCAACACTCAACCAAAATAATGTGCTGCATTTATTATTCACACATTGCAAACATCACACGCCCAGGTACTTTTGCCACCCAGGTCAATCGCATGCTCGTAAAGAACGGCCTGCAGGAGATGTAGTTCCCGGCCAACCCTCCTTCAGATGAGGTTATGCGAATAAGCGTAGCCCCCTAGTGCAAAGAAACGTGCCAAAAGGTACCCACACCTCAGAAAACAACCAGCACACGCGATCCACGTCTGAGCAAACCCAAACCAACAACACAAACAGCAAAACAAGCGCCACTTACACCCCAAAAAGATACTAGAGTTACAACAAAATCACAAACCCAGACACCAAACAAGGAAGCAGTGCGACCCAAAGAGACCAGGTCTCGACGGTCGAGAAAAACTTCAAAAACTCGTGACCAAAGGTCAACCTCCTCATCACGAGGCAGGGCACACCAACTCAAATATCATGCGAGAGGTTTTAATCTCAAGCTATATGCCCCCGAATCAGCGCCTTTTCCAACCGAAATCGATTCCCGCGAAGTATCGGAGGGTCTTAAGACTGGAAGATACAAGTGGGAATGCTCCGATGAGGTTCCGGAGTGGCAGGTTGAGGAGGCCCTCGCACAAAACAAGATCCAACTGACCACGGACTGCTTCCACACGATCACGGACACAGAATACAGGAAAAAATAAACGGCAGGGAGAACACCCAGCCCAATACACCTCATGGGGCTAAAGTAGCTCGCGAATAAGCGTTTACTTTAATCCCACACACTAAAAAAAAACATAATTACACAATATGACCAACAGACTTACGATTATACAAATGAATGTCGATGGATGGGACGGAAAAGGTTCCATCTATGTCAATATTATGCGACAGTGTGACCCTGACATAATACTTATTTCTGAACACGGACTGACCGAACAAAAGCAGTAAAACTATTTCAATACGACGTCATTAGTAAGAATTATAGCCAGGAACGGATTGACGGCCGTGCAATAGCCGTCAAAAAGGGGTAAAATAAAGGACACTGGATGACTTAAATGAATTATACCTTGCCATTGAGGTAGTTACTGCCCTATTGGGACTGGTCGTGGCCACGGGGTACCAACAGCCAAGACGCGGCTATTAGCCCATGCACAACCTATTGCAGATATTTAACCACAAAAAAACGTATTTTTTTGCTGGAGATCTAAATGCAAGGTGTACAGCGGCCGGATATACCTCCTACAACAATGCAGGCAGAAGCATCGAGGTACTGCTTGACAGACAATACCTGACTAGAATCAGACCAGAATTCCCGCCCTACATAACGGAAAGAGCAGCAACGAAACCTGATATAGTCCTATCTAGCATCAGGTTTCCATACAACTACTACATTGAACCGGGCCCCATCATTCCGAGTAGCCACCAGGCGATGAAAATTACAGTAAGAGTAAAACCCATTCAAATTGCTTTCCCCGAATGCAAAAGCTATAAGCAGGCGAACTGGGAAAGCTATAAAAAATTACCTTCTATATTATATTCCCGATCCTCTATTTGATGCCAGTTTAGAAGAAATAGATGAGGAGCTGGATAAATTAACCCACTTCCTAATAAAAGCCGATAAAAATAGCATTCCCCGTATCAATTATAAAACTCTTCTAGCTCCCCCATGCACCCCTCCCATGAAAGCACTGGCTCAAGAATATAGGGACCTGTCCAATGTAGTAGCGCTGATAGGCCCCAACCCCAATGACCACAGAAGACTAAGACAAATTAATGACGAACTCCAGACACTAATTACGGACCAACAAATATTACTATGGGACGACTAATAGAAAAATTCCACATAGAAAGAGACTCACACACATAACAACACTCATTCAGGACAGCAAGGAAATTAACAAGACTGAAGAGATTGAGGAAATGTTTAGTATTTTCTAGTCTTCAATCTTCAAAATTATCCCAGAAGAAAATGACAACTACGACCTCAAATTCGAAACTGACATAATCCAACAGCTAAACACTCAAATACACAAAAGCTCTTCTCATCACTGCGTGTCGCAAGAAAGACACCGGGTACTACGGGGCTGACCCGCAAGAATTTCATCACGGCCCCGCCTAACGTTTGGAGTGGCCTTTTTAACATCATGAACACCGCTCTGAACACGGGCTATTTCCCTGATCAGTGGAAAGTGGCCAGGATGATTTTCATCCCAAAACCGGGAAAGCCGCTGAAATGCCTTGCCAGCTTTCCACCGATATATCTCCTAGAATTTGCTGGCAAAGTCTTCGAGAAGATATTGGCAAATAGAGTCAACTCTTTTCTTGACGAAGCCAACTTTCATAACGAGCAGGCAATACGGCTTCAGAAGGAAAAGAGGGACTGACACGGCACTAGCCGTTGTGACCGAAAAGCTCGCTAAAATCAAGGCAGAAAAAAGGCATGCCGACCTGGTGCTCCGCGATGTCCAAAAAGCTTTTGATAAGGTTCGGAAGAGAGGACTACAATTTAAGATCCTTCAAGTAGGCCTCAACCCAATTCTTGAGAGGATTCTATGTGACTACATAATGGAGAGGAGAGCATACATTCATATCAGAGAACACAACGGCCCCGAATTCAAACTCGAAGCAGGCGTCTCACAAGGGGGCTGTCTCAGTCCCCTTTTATACAATATTTATACACGCGACCTACCACAACCTCTCTCCGAGGGTACGCTATATGTACAGTTCGCTAACGATATATCGCAAATTTGTACCGCCCCTTATGTTAACAGAGAATTTATGGCGAGGAATACGGCTAGGGAGATATCCAACATCAACTCTTTCGGGAGGAGATGGAAGATATCAACCAATGCCCCCAAATTCAAATAATTCCCATGTTTCGCAAGACGTTCAATGACATACGTGTAGAAGGGGAGCGAATCCTCTACTGCCTGCAAGGGAAGGTTCTGGGGCTCAAAATAACCACAGGGGGCTACAAGAGTCATATCGAGCGAACAGTCGCGAATAGCAAGAGAGATTTGATGGAATTTTATAGGTTCCGTGAACTAAATCTCTGAAATAAACTCAAGATATTCAATGCGTGCATTCATTTGCGACTCCTATACGCCCAGTGCCGCTGAACGCGAGCGCCAAGACCCACATTGCAAAACTACAAGTCATCCAGAATAAAGCGGTGCTTCTCATTACAAACACCCGAAGAAGAGAACACAAACGAGAAAGGGAGCTCCACGACTAGGTTAGATTATCTCCGATCAACGTGGCGGTCCACAAGAGAGCTAAGAAGAGCTGGCAAGCCATTGGCGCCCGCGTGACCCCTGAGTTCTCTCGTACACAGTTAGACATCGAGGTTGACCGACAAATATGACCATTTAAGAGTAGTAAAATACAATATGAGGGTGACGTGACTACAAAATACACATGACAAAATCGACAAAACACAAAATAACGACTAGTGTAATGCTTAAGTTCTGTTGTAAAATTTCAACTTTGCAAAATTCAAATGAAACTCAAAATAAACTTTTTTAAAAACCCACAGCGGGAATAAAACCCCCGCCTCAAATAGAGGCTTGAATGCTAAAAGATCATTAAGATCTAAAAAATTAAATTAACAAGATTAATTTAATTAAATTTACTATAAAATTTTATAGTTTTTTAAATAAAAACAAAAAACAAACAAAATTCATCCAAAATCAAAATAAACATAGCTACTCTAAAACCAGGGGCCTATTTATTCTGTCTCTCATACATCCTCTATTCTTTAAATTCACCCTTTTAACCACTTTCCTCTCTTACTATCTTTCTCTCTAACCCTCCCTAAATCTCACCACTTTTTATGTTCAAGGTCCAAGAATAATTCCATTTCTGTTCATTCCATGAAGATGCCCTAACATGGTCGAAAGACGTCTAGAAATAAAGAATGTCATTTGCGGATGTTTTTTCTCACCTCGAAGACCCCGTTAAAAAACTTGTAAGAAATATTAAGAATATACAAGTTAAAATTAATAACGCTGCCACAGCTGTGGACTTCAATAGAACCTGCATATATATATATATATATATATATATATATATATATATATATATATATATATATATATATATATATATATATATATATATATATATATTTATATATATATTTATATATATATATATATATATATATATATATATATATATATATATTTATATATATATTTATATATATATATATATATATATATATATATATATATATATATATATATATATATTTATATAATGATTTATATTTATGAAAGAATAAAAAGCATAACACAAAATAGGAATATGGTTTCGAACCACTAAAAATAAGTAGATAAATAATTGCAAACTAAATTATAAATCAAACAGGATGAGGAAAATGATGATGTCTCTCTCCAGAGAGAAGTGACGCTGAGCAATCAAATAAAAAGGCAACTGTAATTACACACTTGTAATTTACTCCGTGAAATATCATTTAATGCGTTGTTCTTTGAGATTCACTCGGGGAAAAACTGACTTTGGCTGTCTTCTTCGAACCACGGTTTTAAGTGTGAATTGAGAATCAGTTATTTTAATGGAAAACTGAATGGCTGTTTATTTAACTTTAATCATCCTGGCCAAATCATCTGTTAATCAGAATTAAATAGACAAATATTTACGTTAATTATAAAAAGAAGAATTTTGAGTTTTCAATAGTATCTGAGTATTAAAAATTGCACTAATTATTCGCGTAATCCTTTACAATTACACCTGGTGCTGAGTGGCCTATTAGTGGGCCTTTTATAAAATATTATTAATGTAATTATAATACTGGCCCCATTTCTGCTAAAAATATTGCCGCATACAGATAATTATTGGGAATGGAAGCCGTTACCGACGATGTACTACAAATATTTTAAGGTTGAAACAGGGAAGATTAATACTTGTTAAGAAAGGCTAATAGAACCGTTTATAGCAGTTGGCATGATCGAAATTATAGAAAATACCTGCATTTGAATAATATGACTAATTTAGGAAAAATGATGGTGGGGAACGTTTCTTACTAAGGTGGCTGCATAATGCATGATTGAGATGGATAATATAATAAATTGTTACAAAAAGTGTTTATAATAAAGTGGGAGAAAAATTATTTGTCTAATTACTTCTGTGAAAGGAACATGGCGGAAATAAATCGCGAATATACCCCCTTGATTGTTGAGAAATATATCGCACAAATTAAATTTCACAAAATTTCGTTTTCTTTAGCTTTAAAAATTTGTCTACTTTCTTATGTATAAAAAATGAACAATTCCTATTATTTTTATATTTTTATGCAGTCTTTCTAGTATTTTTCGGGTATATAGCGTTCACCCCATAAAACTGAGTCCCCTTCTTTGGAAAGCCTTTTTCTGCTTTCAATATATTGTGTCTTTTATATGGTGTGTCAGGAGCCCCCTTTCTTGCCTCCAAACAGGCAGCAATGGATTTTGAGATGGAAACGTAACAATATTGAAAATTCCTCTCTGCAAGAATACAGTCTTCTTATGAATTAATGCAAATCAAACTCTCAAACATTATGAACACATGTTATATTAAAGTGTTGATGTATCTTGTTTATGATAACCAGAATTGAGTAATCTTCGCATCAATACAAATTCACTCGGAAAAATAAGCAAATATCGAATCGCTAGAAAAATAGATGCTGTGCCAAAATCATAGAGCCTTTTTCTTTGTCATTAACTGACATCATTCTTTTTAACTTTTATTCTGGTTGCGAAAAGTTTCCCATTGTTGCACATCTATAGTTATGAGACGATTCCGAATTGTGGGACTAATTTCGAGTTTGTTAATGACGTTTCTGCCCCTTTTAATCGTAGCCGGTTTCCCTCAGAATTTCGACGGTCCATTTCGTTTGAGGTTTCACCATTATGCCTAATTTGTAGTATTAATCGCTTGAGAGTGAAATGCGTATACTGAGATTATTTTTTTTCCGATTGAGAACACTCCGTCCATTTGGGAATTCAGTAATCTTTCCATAATTTGCATTTAGTTATAACAAGGACGAAAATTGGGGATAAATTCAATTTATCATGAAATTATAAGTATCTATTTACTTATGTCATTACTGTGTACATAGAGGCTTCCAATCGTCATTAATTAACCTCCCATATAATCTTTGTATTGGCGAACGATCGGGGCCGGTCAGCGAATGTAAAGAGTTGGTTTGTATCGGCTTGTCCTCTGAGGCAGATTTCATTGGAGGGAGTGAAGGTAAAGGACTTTGTTTTTGAATCCACACTGCACTTTGTGCATCATTTATACTAGATTTGAGTCCTTTAAATTATATTAAGGAGTTTTGATAGATATTTTTTTTGGCTTGTTTCAGGAAATGCTACAGAAAAACTAAAAAATGCAGACTCAAATTTTGTAAGCCTTAAATTTTAAGTGAATGACAAAAGTTACATAGTTTGTTTTTCATGTTACACAGTTTATGACGTTCACACAAACACATGCGTCCATCAAGCTTACTTACGTAGCAACCCACATATGTTTCATTTTAGAAGAAACCCAAGAGTGGCATTATTTTTGTTTATTAAATCATTAATTCATATTAAATAGTAAAAATTAGATGTCTCTTTCCTATCCATAAGCTACCCGTCCTCAAACCTTAGAAGTTTCTTTAAGAAACACTGAAAAAAGATGTCCATGAATAGGCTGGAATAAAATTCAGTCCTTTCGCCAGAGACTTTAAGCCGCATCCAAGCGAAACACGTTTGAGACACGCTGTGGATTGAAAAAAAAGAGGAAAATTCATGAAAATGAATCCCTCCTTCAAAAAAGGATCTTCCGTTTGGAAAAGACGGGTGAATAATTTTATTCCTTGAAAAGTGATGTTCGCAACTGTATGTAAAAAGATGGATTGAAAACGTCTAGGAACGGTGTAGACCCAATTGTTGTTGTATGATGAGAAATGACTTCAGGCAGATTCTATAATACGTTCCTCTACAAATTTGATTTGTATGTGTATTTCAGTATACATGTAAGGAGAAATACACTACCTAAGTGTATAACCTTGAGTAAATTCACCTTTCGCGAGCAATCCTCTGGAAATCATAACCAGATACCAACTGGAATACAAAATGTCCCCCGTGGGCAGAATTCTGTTGTTTTAAGAGGAATCCATCTCAATTGTTAAAAGCCATTTTATTATGTGAAGATGCACACAAAAAAGATTTCGTGGACATCTCAAAGAGCAATCAGTCTCCTCCAACATCCCCCAAATCTCACGCAATACCAATACAAAAAAAGTTGTACGAATCGGGAAAGAGAAAGAGATAAGTTACAGTACTCATTCCCATAGGCAGAGTGCTTGGCGCTTAGGGAAGGGTTAAGCTGCAGCCAGAACATAAAAATAAAAAAATAAAGGGCGAATAAATGAGAGGAAGCAAAAGCTTATGAAACACAGTTGGATACATTAACAGTAGAGTTTCCCGTAATTAGGAAGGCATAGCGTATCAAAGAGAGTATTTTAATTCATTCTGATGGGTTCATATTATTTCCTGGCTATGACACCCCTCGAATGGAGCGGTACTTTCTGGTGCCCATTCAGTGTTGCACTTAATTTAGTGCCACTTTGCTCGAGCAACCTGACTTTCCGCCTTCCACAACTTCGATCTTGATGCCAAAAAGACGACTAAAATCGGTACATCGCTATTATTCCTTCTCCAAACGTGAATTTATTCTATCTAAATGAACAAGTTATTCCATAAATACATCTTTGTATGAATGTACGCTGGGGTATACATCACAAATAGCACTTAACCGGAAATTCAGAAATTCATTGATGATTCCAGGACATTAGTTTTTACCATGCACCTTCCGAAACTCGAGGCAATAATAGAGACTTCGGGCCCAAATTGATATATTTTCATTAAAAAATGACAGGAAATCTGAGCATCTCCAACCTTTTCCAAACAAAGGTTGGTAATATGAGGCTAAGAAAGAGAAATTATGTCCTCATCCTGGTTCGAGGAGCACAAAGGAAAGATGAAACTACTTGGGACGGTGGGATCCCTATCCAAGTTGCGCAACGAAAACATGTCCCTTCTCGTATCTCTTCCACCTATACCAGTCCTTTTTTATGAGTACAAACTTATAGTAAATCCCATTACTAAGGCTGGAGAAGTTTTCACAAATAATTATTTTTCGAAGGTTGAATTCTCATTATCATTTCCTTTAGTATTTCTAGGGGGAAATAATGAAAAGTATTGAGGGTTTTTAACTGATAATGAGAATTTTGATTAGCTGGGTGGTCCCTTTACTTTTAAGGACCGATAACCACAAATATTAAGGAATTGGTAATATACCAGCCCGTGCTTTATTATTTATATCTAACTAAAGATTCACACCCAACGAAATGGAGACATTGCTTTGAGAGTTCTGGGTTAGTTTATTTAGCTACAATTGTATGTATTTAGTCAAATAATTTACTTTGACACTGGTTTGAAAGAATGGTAAGTCTTTGGTTTTATTATCCTTATTTTTTTAAAATTGGAATTAAAATTGCAAAAAGAAAAGTAGATGAGAAGATAATAAAGATATATTTGAATTTGTTGGCCAACCGATGCCTGCTTGTTTTGTACTCGAGTATGGTTATGTGATCCATTCCATGGAGATCACAAAGTTAAGAGATTGTTGATCGTCTGATTTATATGGTAGAACATCCATAATTATTCGAGTCCAAAAGAAATTCTAACTAGCAGTCATTCCTAAATAGGATGGGGGCTATGTATAGTCGGATGTATATATGTATACATACTACGAGTATTCCACCTAGATTCATTTTTTTCACAAACACTCCATTAATATTTATTTACACCAGTCATTGAAAACTATCATTCTAAACGCCGAAAGATAATTTTCTTCAATAAATGAACTGAGAAAGCGTAATGACCGATATTTTAAGCCTGTTCCGGGTAAGACAATATTTCAACAAATATTTCATCACTTTTTATTAACTTATTCTTCCAAAATCATTACTCAACCATCGTTCATTTGACGTGTCTGATTACATGGACCTTTAATATCTCCATTAACTGATATTTGCTAATCTTGTCGTCTGAATTATGGTTGAAATGAAACAAATTCCTCGCTTCGAGTAAAACAAATATATAATTCAGGCCAAATTCTCAATGTCGATCAGAACTGATTCTCAAGTGACGCATACAGTCTTTCGCCGAATTCAGGTCTTTAAAGAACGAGATATCGGCTTCAGGAAGAAGGACAGGAGACAGCGAGCAACAGGGAGAGAAGCGCGAGCGAAGGGCGGTGGGCATGAAGAACTCGAACACAACATAGCTTGGGATTCAAGGACGGGGATGGAGAATTGTACAGAGATGCAATATTTTTTAAATTATTATTAAATAACTAAAAACCAAAAAGGATATCAAGAAATTTTCTGAAGAGACATTTTTATATTAGTGAATTAGGGAAATGGACACTTGTTTGGCAATTTTTATTTTATGTAAATTACTTTCTATTTTTTCACATATAATGTTTTATATTTTTCATCTGATCTATTTAGAAGAACATATCATAATTCTTAATTACTAGAATAATAATGAATAGAAAAGGTGCATAAGTGACGTTTTAAAGTGTGGTATGCGTAACTGCTTCGGCACCGTATTCGTTTCTCACATTCAAAGCGAGAGAGAGAGCGCAAGATGGTGTCAAACGGAAGAATAGAGCGAAAAAGAGACAGACAAACAACTCTTAATCTGGTAAAGTGGATGGGGTAATGTATTTCAGCCAAGGCCATCATATCCCTACCACCCGCTGCGACAATTATGGAGAAAGAGGAAAAAAAATGGGTATTTCTGAACTGCTCCCGTAATATATTGGCACCGGAGAAGACAGAATGCAATGAAGGGGGCGTGGTATTTCTCAGAAAAACAGGGTTGGTTATACAGCTCATCAAGAGTGTCGCATACCCTTCTCCCACCTACCTCTGCTGGGTAAAATAAAGTGACCATGCTAAACTAACATCTGTGAGCAGAAATGTTTAGCAACTTGCTCAACCTACTGCTTCTTCTAACCAGTCCACAAGTACAGAAACGAGTATTAATAGAAACGACACGAATGAGGTATGACCAACAGTGAAATAAGAATAAGGTGAAAACGGGGAGAAGACAAATAAGGAACAGAAAGAATATTGACAAAAAGAAAATCATGGATGACGACGCAATAATTTCCCCTCTTAATGATCTAAAGTGATAGTTTAAAAAATCTCCACATTCGTAAAAGGAAAAAACTAACTAAATATTAAAAACCCCTCCATATTCCTACATGCAGGCTATAATTGATACTTATATTGTCAAACATTGTCTACATTAAAAGCATGTAAGCTTCATCACTAATAAACAATTATACAAATCAGAATATTTACCATGAGCTCCTCCTTTAGGCACAAATCACTGAGCTAAAATATCACAAACTACTGCAAAGGAAACAATACAATATTACCTATCTTCTCTGCTAACCTTTCTAAGCCTACCATAGAAACCCAGATCGTTTTTTATTGCAACATATATTATTTCAGTTCCATTTCTGCTGATAGGAGGAATGCATAATTAATGTCTGTCCTAAAATTAAAATGCCTTGGAGGAAATTAGATTTTGCAAACACTTTGTCTTAATGTAAACAAAAGTATCATTTGTTTACAATACTTAAAGGGTTGTTTATTTTTATTTCATTTTTATTTTGCAAGATGCGAAAATAACACTAACATCACATCGTACGATTTAAAGAATTTCACAATTTTCGAAAGAATATTGGGAACAATGTCAAAGATATGTAAATAAGAAATTTTCCTAATATTTTAAGAGTAATTTAATGTTGTATTGTATATACATAAATATAAAGTGAGCATTTGTCGAGAGTAATTAATTGCAGGAGTTCTATATTCCTGCATTATTGTCTGTGTTTTGTTGTAAATTTATTCTAGTTGATTTGAACTTGTCTTCTTCCTAATACAGAATTTCGAGCTAATGAGGCTTAGATTTGTGCCCCTTATCAATGTAGAAGGTTTCTTTATAATTTCTCAAATTAGTTCTTCTGCCCTCTGCTTCTCTTCCCATCCATCATGTTTTACAAAATTACGCTATTGACATTCCGTGATTTCATTATATTGTGATAAGTGATGAAAACATTATTGGCACGCCATGTCTTTGGTAGAAAGAAATCTTGTAAAAGTTAAAACTCCCAAATTTACAATGTAATAAAAGATAAATTAGGCAAATGAATTAGAAGAAACGAATAGAATAAAGTTAGCTGTTTCTTTGTATGGACTTTTTCTCTTGAAGGACGAATAGATAAAGACTGCATCCAGTATGCTGAAATAGGCTTTGCCTGTAACCTGTCATCTTTCCCTTCACTCGTATCAGTAATCTGAAAGGGTCGGGATTTGAGAAGAGGAATAATTTACTAAAGGTAATCAGGCACAAGACCCGAACAAGAGCTACACCTACCTTTTATTAAGATAATACTGGCGTGATGTAGCGAATATTGATGGTAGTGGATAGTATTACTAGTTAGTCTGAATGGTACAACGAAGAAGCTGAGGGACGTTATGTTTCATTAAATCGTGTTAGAGGAGATAGCGTCTAGTAATGTGTAAAAGTTACTATACGAGTTATCTATAGAAGTTACTCTATAAATTTAATGTTAAAGTTTTACATTTGCTTAACACTCAGATTTTTTGATCAGCTCGGGAGGATTCAGGTGGTCTGTGAGACAGATAATAGCCTTTGTGACACTAGTGCGCGTTTGCTTAATTCCGTACCATATTTTCTTCTATCTTAAATGCATCCTTGTATGATCACTCAGCAGTAAGATATAAAATATTATAAATAGAAAAAAGCAAACATTCCTCAGAGTTTAACAAATTTATTTCTTCAAAGCATTCGATGAGATTAAGGATGTGATAATATGGCATGTTAAAACATATGCTAAATATCAGGTTTACTAAAACATTTTCAGGCACTAACAAATTAAAAGGTAGTATTTATAAATCATATAAATTTTTGCTTTGTGAAAATATGAACTAACCGACAATCTGAGATCACTAGTCATTCAAGAGCCAAGAAATTAAAGGGTATTTCAAAAAGAAACTAGGTACAAAACAGTTGTTGCTCCTTGATTTCGCCCTTGATTGATTATTGAATGTATTTACTCACTTATTCACAAACTGCTCTCCTTACAACTGTTTTCATCCTCGATTGAAGATGAAGCCCTGATACATCTAAAATTCGTCCCTAGTCCAAAGAATTCATGAGAAACTACGTCTTTGTTCCTTCAGGCCACACATTCCCACTTCCACCAATTACACCAGTTTATTTACGAAACTATCACCAATAAGTTTTAGCAGTCATAACCGTGTTGGTTACAAAAATTTAAATTATTGACCAATAATCTAGACACATTTTGTTGAATCCTAGAAACGCTAAGTTAGGGATAAGAAAAGATCGAAATTTTTCCCTAAAACGGCAACGAAAATTTATATAATCTAGGAGGTTATGCTCCTTTAATAGATTAATTTTGATTTCATATATCCCCTCACCCCAAGGCAAAACCAATGAGGTGGAAAATTATGGCGTAATTAGGGTTTAAAATGTGTGAAAGCACATATTTAATCCCAATACCCAAACAAGAATATTAACACTCCTAGAAATGGGATATGGCGTAAGTGTTTTGTAACTATCATCACTCCACAAGGAAGGCCTAAGACCCAGTAGGCAAGCTACGCAACTCTCCTGCACTTGCTCTTTATCCGAAACGAAGGTAGCTTTACGTAGGAGTTCATTGAGTGAGGTCGGATAACAGAGTGGTATAAAACAACAGCAATTGTCGTGAATACATAAATAATATTGGGAATCTACTGACGAGCAGAGATGGGGCACCCCGTTTTTCTTAGAAAAAAGCAACATTCAAAAGTAGGACCAGTAACCAATAATTAAATTGGGGTACTAACTAAATGGGTACACACAGTGAACAATGAAATGGTATCCGGACGTGAAATTAGACTACATAGATAAGCGGGTGGGCAACACTTGTGTCAAATAAAGAGCTGCCGCCTAGATTTTATGTCCTTGTTGCTTTTGCTTCCTCTTTTTTCTTTACTAATGACTTTATAATCTCATAAAGTTTGATTACAATACCTAACCGAGAGAAACTACAGAGAAGGTCTCATGATAAGACTAATATATATATATATAAATATATATATATATATATATATATATTAATATATATATATATATATATATATATATATATATATATATATATATATATATATATATATATATATATTTCATCTAATAGAGTGAATCTAATGATTCAACGATTTACTCGTATGTCTGTAGCGACCGGCGTGTACGTCCAAAATAGGACACACGCTAGAGTCGCTACACACATAAAGTACAGAGAGAGAGAAAAGTAAAGTTGGCGCCATTTACGAGAATGTCACACGGTAGTAAAAGGAGCACAGTTATCTCTGTTAGAGTTGGTCGAGGCAATCTTAGGCAAACATTATAATCAAGGAAGGATCCAGAATAAACCGGTTAGCTATCAATAATAAACAAATAGAAACCAGGTCAGGAAGCTGAATTCAGGGCAACATGCCACCGCCCACAGATAATTTTACTCAATAGTCTAAGTGCCTTCCTTGTCAATATGTTCGACAGTAGCCAATCAAAAGTCGAGTTATGTTAATACCGAGACAAATCAACAGGCTGGTACATAAGAAGAAGATGTGGCTTAGTTGGACGAGGAAATTGTAGGGTGTGGTTTAAATTGAATATATAACTGTGTGAAGTCAGAAAAAAGAATCAGAATTAAGGTTACTGTTTTATATAGCAATATATCGATTATATATCGTTTAGTCCGATCTCTTGGATTCGCGTAATTCATCTTTCTATATAGTCGTGTAGATAACGCAGACATTAAGGTGTAACTCTTAAAGGCTCTACTCGTCCGGCCTAAAGTGACCTTGCCCGCACTTGACCTCGAACTTAATTTATGTCATAACTTAGAACTTAAAACTTAATTAAAGAACTTTTGTAAAGTGCAATAAGATGTAGTTCAATAATAATTCTATTTTTGCTTTGGCGACTTCGATATCCTGACGTTCAAGGCCTTATTAATCAGGAAAACAGCCGTTGTGCACTCTTCTCGTTAATTGCAATTCCTCGAGATTACATAACTCCTGAAATACCGGTGTTCTACCCTGGTGTGGTCTATCCCTATCTTCCAGGCTATTTGACCCCGTCGCTATAATAAGACCGCCCCTCGGCTTAGGGCACCACATAGCAATCAACAAATCACTTCCTTGGGAAATAAGGAAGAGCAACGCAAACCAACCGGAGCATCTGTATCAACCGGAGCATCTGTATCAACCGGAGTCCTTGCCAAATGATTACGCGATTACTCGGTAATCTATCACCATTACTGCCAACCAGCGTCCCCCTGCCCCCCCTCCAAGGCTCTGGGTTGTCTTCACGAATACCTTCCACGTTCCCTCATAATTAGGGACGACCTTAAAGAGGCCCTCCCCCATAACTGGCGACCTTAAGAACCGTCCATTTATAGCAACCAATGCCGTTGTTTCACCAAACAAAACAAGAAACGGAAGAACTTTGAAAAATTTGGTGAAACACAAGGAAGAGGAAAGAGAATGGAAGTCAACCAGACGAGGCAAGGTGAGGCAGAGTTAGTAAGTGCCCGGACGATGAAAGGTCCAGTATTTAACGACGCTGCAGCCACGGGTTGGTTTAGGATTTTAGAGGCTCAATTCTACAATTCAAAAATCACCAAGGAGGTAATAAAATTTTACCAAATAATGACCTCATTACCCCTTGAAACAGTGAATGGCCTGCCTGCAGACATTTTCTAAGATAAAAACTACGAGAGATTGAAGGCTAAAGTCGTGAATTTCTTCGAGAAGACTAAGCCATAATTATTCGAAAGAATAACAGCCTACTCGACTTTCATTGGCCGTCCTTCGCCAAATTTGGAAGAACTGAGGCGTACAGCCTTACAGATTGGAGTAGGTGAGAAACTTGTGAGATATAAATTTATTTAATCATTGCCTCACACCATTGCACCGATAATTGCCACTCAAAAAGACTTCTCGTCAACCCAAATTGGTAAACTCGCGGAAAAATTAATAATTTTTAAAAAGAACAATGCGTTAATGTGAATAATGCGGAAAATTCGTGCGGTTTGGTGGTAATGTGCGAGATACAATTTGCGAATGCGGCGCGGAGTGGTAATCAAAGACATGGTGGCAAATCAAAACTCACCCTAGTGAACGTGCGTCCCTTTAGGAAGGATCATAGGCCAATAGTGTGTCGTGCACATCTCTATTACGGTGACACTGCAAAGTGGTGTAAGCCGTGGTGCAAGTGGCAAAAGAAAAAGAAGGATCTACAAATTCAGCGCTCAACTAGACCATCGTCGCCGGAAAACTAAGAAGGTGTGAATAGCCCCTGCGGCAGCGGGCATGCCGACTATTTTCAAAATTAGCTGCAAATATCGACAACAAGAGGTACGAATTCCTGATTGATACGGGGGTGAATGTTTCAATCATCCCAGCCAGCATTTCTAATAACAGCATCATCAAAGAAAGTTGTATAATCTTTCAAACGCAACGGGGGGGAAGATTAAAATCCACGTGGAAATAAGTGCGGATTTGGCCATTTCAAGTCTAGGAAGGTCATTTCGATGGTCTTTCGTCGTAGCAGACATTACTGAACCCATCCTGGGGATGGATTTCTTGAAGCACTTCAATCTAACCGTGGATTGCGCCCGGAATAAGTTACTGGATCGAAACACCAAGCTCGCTTCAGTGGTTCAAACTTCCGAGGAACCATCCATAGCGTTGATCAGAACAGACCTACAAAATGTACCTGAATCACGTCGAAAAATGTTGGAAAAATATGGCGCACTGTATGGATAAGCTCCCGGTCAAACGGTACCAGCAATGGACCAGTCGGTGGAGCATAATATTGATACCGGCAGTGCCCCACCTACATTTGCGTGGCCTAGGCAATTCACGGCGGAAAATCTGAAAGTAGCAAAAGAAACAATCGAGGACCTCTAAAAAGAAGGAGTAATCCCGTCATCGAAGTCACCGTAGGCCTCACCGATACATTTGGTACGCAAGAAGACCTCTGGTGAGTACAGGATGGTCAGGGATTATAGAGCTCTAAATGCCATTACAAAGCCCGACCAATATTGGTTGCCACGGATCCAAAACTTGGCAGAACATCTCCATGGAAAAAGGATCTTTTTGAAACTGGACCTCGTAAGTGCATATCACCAGATTCTAATCAGCCCGGCTGACGTCGAAAAGACGACAATTAGCACCCTCTTTGGGTTGTGGGAATACATAAAATTACCATTTGGCCTTCGCAATGCGATCAGTACCTTTCATAGATTTATGCATAATATATTCCATGGGTTGAGGTTTGTATACATATATATATAGTCGATATCCTGATTTTTTCAATTGGATGAATACCTCAACCATATGGAACAAGTAATGGAAATATTATCACGGAGAGGCCTCAGGATTTCTCTAGAAAAATGCGAGTTTGCGAAAGAGGAAATCACGTTCCTGGGCCATCAAATCTCGCAAAAAAGGCATATGTCCTCTTTCCCCCCAAATAAGGGAAATTGAATAAATGCCAAAGCCAAGAGACTCTAAAGCACTGCGTCGTTACTTGGGAATGTTGGGATACTACAGAAGAATGATGCCCAACTTTTCGGGCAAAGCAGCACCGTTAAACGAGTTGTTGCGTGTGTACCCCAAGTCGAACAACATCGAGTGGAACGAAATCAAGGAGAGAGCGTTCGAATCAACAAAGCACGCTTTAGAAGAAGCAATCACACTCCATCACCCTCTCCTAGACAATTTACCGCTGCATTTAGTGACGGGCGGACTGCTCCCAATACGCGGCAGGTGCTGCTTTCCACCAAATGGTGAATGGCGTCGCGAAGCCCATAGCTTTCTTTTCAAAGAAGCTCTCAGAAATACAAAAGGCGTATTCAACCTACGACCGTGAGCTTCTCACGGCATACTTGGCTGTTACGCATTTTAAGCACAGAATAGAACGGCGCAATACGACGCTGTGAACCGATCATAAGCTATTATTATCGGCATTTTCGTCACCGTTAAGTGCAAACACTGACAGGCAGCAGCGTTATTGGAACGCCATTTTAGAGTATGTCAACGACATGGCATACATACGCTGCCAAGACCACATAGTTGCAGATTGCATGTCAAGAGCGGTCAAATCGGTACAAACTGATTCCTTTGGACTTCAAGAGCTAGCAACCGCACAAGCAGAAGACAACGAAGTAAAAGGTATCAAAGAAAAATTAAAACCTTTCCCCTTTAATGGAGATATACAATTATGGTGTAAAAATACAACACGAGCTCCTAGACCATTTGTACCATTCGATCAACTGCACAATATATCGCACCCAGGTGTTCGAGCCTCCCTGAGATTAATTGTCCAACCTTAAGTAAACTAGTGGGAAACAAATTAGTGATTTTCTTTCTGGCAATTTGTAACAGAGGAAAGGAATCTAGTATAATCCAACCCTTACTAACACTGGTCAACAATCTTTTTATTTCTCATAGTTCTGGATCAAAATAGTCTGATTCTAGAGTAATTGTTTGTACTGAATTCAATAATGACATTCGTATAGCTGTATCGGGCTCAGTTTTCCAGAACAAGCATGTTTAGTGCACCATGTTATTCATACACTAATTTATATGTTCATTGGTTCCAATTATGCAATATTTTTTTCTAATTTGTGCTTTTTGGTTTGTTTTAGATTGCTGGTTCATGATTGTACATATCTACAACTACTCAATTTATAATTAAGTTGAAGTTAACAAAACATGGAACGTGGCAAGTGTGTGAATGATGCTAATCGTTTTTGTTATATATGTGGCGCCTTCACTCCTGGTAGCCTCAACAAACCAATCACAAAAGCTGTTCGACTGAACTACAAAAGTTAATTCGAATGTCCTTTGGGTGACCAAGACAAGAGATGGGCACCACATATACCTTGTAAGTCTTGTGTCAACCACCTGAGCAAATGGATGTGTGGTAACCGAAGTCATGAATGCCGTTTGCTGAACTAATAAAATGGCGTTAACCCAAAGACCACTGCAGTGACTGCTACTTCAGTCTCACAAACATCAAAGGAATAACCATCCAAACACGAGGCAAGGCGAGGTACGCCAATATTGCTTCTGCAATCCGACCAGTTCCGCACAGCGCTGAACTTCCAGTCCCAAATCCCCTGAGTGAACAAGAATTGATGAGTAATTCCGATTTTAATTCTCCCTCAAATGAAGACCACTATCAGGATGACTCTGAAAATACCAGGCCTAAACTCTTTACTCAAAAAGTGCTTCATTAACTCATCAGGGACCTAGACTTGTTCAAAGAAAAGGCTGAAGTTATGGGATCCAGACTAAAGCAGCGCAACCTGCTGGAAGCTGGAATGCGTATCACAATACTTCGTTACAGTCATAGAGAGATGTCTGCATTTTTGAAGATGGCAATCAACGTTTGTTACTGTGAGGACGCAATATCTCTCATGCAACAATTCTGCAAGTCTGAACCATATCTACAAGTCAGATGATTGGAGGCTGTTTGTAGACTGGAAAAGACTCTCTGAAAGCTGTTCTTTTACATAATGGCAATCGGTTTCTATCTGCCCCAATAGCACATGTAGCAAAGATGGCTGCGAGCTATGAAACAATGAAGATTTTGTTAGCCGCTATAGAGGTCGAGAAACATCAGTGGAAGATATGTGGAGATCTCAAAGTCATCTGTTTACTACTGTGCCTTAAGAGTGGCTACACAAAGCAGATGTGCTTTTTGTGTTTGTGAGAAAGCAGAGCTGAGGCAGAGCCCTATGTGAGAAAGGAATGTTCTCAATCCTCTTTTAGATTCATGTGCCTCCACTGCATCTAAAGCTCGGTTTAGCTAAAAAAATCATCAAGGTGGTGTGGTGTGGTTTCCGAAGTCAAGTTGAAAACAGGTGTCTTGAATAAACCACAGATTTGCATACTAGTTCATGATAACGAATTCATCAAGGCCTTAAACCCACTTGAAAAAAACTCATGAGAATCATTTGATGCTTGCTCGCTCAAGCTCATCTTATTTATCTATTGCAATGCCTCAAGAGGAGCTTCTTTGATTTCATTCGACAGAAAACCTCAGATTTTCTTTCTGCTCTTCTTCACTTTTGTGCTGAAAATGTTTGCTTCCTTAGCGCTATTTAATTGCCAAGCAATTAGTGGAGAAGAAAGCCGGCCGTTTTTTTAGATATGTCACTAATGAAGTGTTGTATAATTTGAAGTTTATCTGGACCATCGTGTCCGTTGTCTAGTATGTCGTATAACTCACACCTTAGACCTATTGATAACATACCTTACTTTATTGACCGGTATTTTATCGAATATTTGTATGTGTCGTGGTATGACATTACATTATATCAATACCATATTATATCTATCAGGGAGGGACCAATAACTTGAAAGCGAACCGACAAAAGGGACGGAAAACCACGAGTTCAGACGGGCTGATTAGCGAGAGAGTGCAACGAGGTCAGGTAAATTATGGACATTCGCAAAGCTTAAGGTTATTTAAAGAGGCATCTACAAAAATGTAATTTTATTTACACAAAAATAATGAGAGAATTAATGGGTAAAATTACCTCAGAAAATTAAAAGGCAAAATCACATCAGTAAATGAAAGGGGGAATTGTAGTTATAAATCAGGCCATGAAGTTAGAACTTAAGGTATTTCCGGAGGAGACTATTCAAATGGGAGGAGAGATTAACTCAATTGGGTTACTAAAAGGGTGAGAGGGGTTGGCCTATGGATGTCTTCTGCACTTGAGGTGAGGCCGTTCGGACCTTAGAGTGGGAGGTTGGAGTGATGACGGTTTTCCAAAATCAAAACGGGGGGGGGGGGAACTTTCGGTCCAGGGGAAAGTAAATTGGCCTCCCGAAATGAGGAGGGCTTCGACAGGAGTTGATGAAAGAAGTCGGTAAAATCACTCGGGGCGATCGTTAAGTGAAATTACCTCCTAGCTGGGGCTAATTCCAAATACACAAAATAGTCCAGCTGTCACTTTGCTTTGTTGCTAGCACTTGACTTGGAACCATGGAGAAATCTTCTGGGTTCTGGGCGAGACTTCTCAACTCTGTGTCTCTTCCGGGGAGTCGAGCGTTATTTATGTTCGAGGCTCTCCCCGGAGTTGGGGGTTAGCGGGAAACAGCTCTCTTGCAGAGCTATTTTAGCCCACATAAAGGTGAATCGTGGGGGACTCGATTCGAGGCTACCACTTGTGGAAGGGAAAGGGGGTAGGCTTACCACTTTAGTCCTAGCCGGGCCTGCTACTGCACATGGGAGTTCCTTTCTGCTAAAGATCTTTCACGTGGGGATTCCCTCCCAGTATGAAATTCTCCAATTCAAAAGGTTATTATGCTATTCCGATTGTTTGCACTTGCCAGCCATAATTCTCACATATGAAGCTGATTATTTTGAAATTGGTCAAAGATTTGTTTTAGATTGCTGGTTCATAAGAGTGCATATCTACGACTGCCTAATTTCTAATTACTCTGAATTTAACAAAAGATTGAAGGCAGCAAGTGGGTGAACGATGCTGATCGTGTTTGTTATATATGTGGCGCCTTCACTCCTGGTAGCCTCAAGAAACGGAATTAATTATGCGGTTAAAAGGCTATTTTTGTCAAACACAGTCTTCTTCAAAGCACTCGGAAGTCGCTGTTCTCACATACACGAGAAGGTAACACTTAAAAATAAGCGTTCTCCTGCAATAATTTTTCTTAATTTATAAGGTGTGGCAAAAATGAAGAATAAGAAAGTTTCTATTCCCCTTGATAATCAGGGGTGACATGTAAAAAGGCCAATCAAAAGATAGTTTGGGAGCTATCTGAGAGAACGTTGATCATACGACTCATAAAAGCAATATGAGGAGCAGTTTTGAGGAAGACTTTGTTTGCCAAAACTAGCCTTTTTCTTAATATAAATATATATATATATATATATATATATATATATATATATATATATATATATATATATATATATATATATATATATATATATATATATATATATATATATATATATATATATATATGCATTTATAGTCCCAAAGAAATGAAAATTGTCATCACAACACCAAGAAAGGTAACCATTGAAAGTTTAAGAAAGAAACTTTGACATATAGTAGCGGAAAAATCGTGAACACTAATTTTAACCGTTATATGAAAAATGAATAAAGGAGTAGGGTTCGAACCTATATCTCAAATTTTCTTTCTTAAGCTTTCAATGTTTGCCTTCCTTAGTGTTGTGGTGCCAATTTTCATTTCTTTGGGACTATAAATGTATATATATATATATATATATATATATATATATATATATATATATATATATATATATATATATATATATATGTATATATCTATTATAGGGTGTCACTTCGTAATAGATGGTAAAAGCTAATAATAGATTTGTCTTAGTTTCACCTTGTAAAGTTATTTCATTTACTGTAGTGTAAAAACTACTTGCAGAAATTTGTTCTCTGAAACGTCATCATTTAAAAGTAGCCTCCGCGTTTTAACTAAAAATAAAAAAATAGGAGCCGTTTATTTACATGTCCAAGCTCTTCACTGGTACTGCTTTGAGCCAAGCAAATAAAAAAAAACAGGAAAGTTGGTAAAGTAAAAGGAAAAAGAGATAGGTTGGTGAATAATGGGATAAAATGGCAATTCAACAAAACACTGAAAAATTAAACACAATATAGCTCGGAAAATTGTACCCTTATGTTGGTCAGTGGTTATTTCTCTCCTGGCCTTTTTAATGCTAATTGTTCAAATCTTTGTGTTGTTTTCTATGGTAATTAACAAATTGAATGACGAAATGGAGCTGTTCTTTGATTTGTGCCAAAGCCCCTTTTTATCTCTCTTTCACCAACGCAAGTTATAAAATCAGGGTAAAAGCTTGCACGTACTCTGAATTTGGCATAACAGAAGGGGGGTGAGGTGGAATAGAAACTATCTAACAATGGTGGTTCAACGAAGACAAATTTATTTTGGTAATAGAAAGTTAGAGAAACATTTTTGATGGATAACTCTCAGAAATTGGTATATTCATAAACTTTACACGTAGTAGTGAAATTGAAAAATTGGACCAAACACGTGACGGGCGTACGATCCTCACGCTCGTAGGGGGGAATGATGTGCACAGATACGACAGCACCCCTGAAGGAATTGTAAACCGCGCTAAGACTCTGATTCATACTGCGAAAGTTAAAGCGGATAACGTAGGAATAATTGGCATTTTACCCCGACTAAAATCCACGTTGCGTCTGCAGTCCCGTGCTATATATACAAACGAGTGCCTTAAGCGCTTGTGTCGCGATACTGGAGTTAGCTTCTTTAACGTTTGGGATAAATTCCAAGACCAACCATTACTTTATCAAACGGACGGAATTCATTTAAGCGATGTGGGAAACAGTCGGCTGGGTAGGATTTTAGACCAGTCAGTACGTAGCATATTAAGTAGGAGAGTTGCGGGGCCACGTGATGCCCATGCGCCAGACCGTTCCTCGCTTGAAGGGGAAATGAGTATTGGGGAGCAGGGAAACGGAACAGATTCGCGTGTGATAGAGGAGTCCACCTAAAGCGCAAATTGAAATGTATATATTCAAATGTTCGTAGCTTAAAAAATAAACTTGCCGAAATAAAAGCCGTGATTCTAGAGGGAGACTACGATCTCGTATTCTTAAGTGAGACTTGGATAGATACACATTCGGGGATCAGTGTTTGCGAATTTGATATACCAGGTTATAAAATTCATTATACAAATAGACAAACTGGTAGAGGAGGGGGCGTATTAGTGTATATGAAAGATGACTTAAACGCTATAACGATCGACTCGTCTACGGCAGATATGAGAAGTGAGGCCTTATTAATCCAATTATGTTGTAATGCAAAATATAAAATTAATTTAGCCGTCATATATCGCCCTCCATCGCAAATAGAAAGAGAAGATGCTGCACTCTTTGATATGCTTTCATCTTGGGTTAGAAAAGGAACCACATTAGTCTGCGGCGATTTTAACTATCCAAACGTTAATTATAGTAACCTAACGTCAGATAAAGCTGGGGAGAGACTGCTAAACTTTATTCTGGAGAATTTTCTCGTTCAAAAAGTGGAGGAACCAACTCGTGATAATAATATCCTCGATTTAATCATGGCGACTGACGAGTCACTGGTAGAAAATGTTTGTGTAGGAGAGCATTTAGCCTCGAGTGACCATAATGCGATTAGATTCGTAGTGAACACGTGTGTAGATGTAAAAATTAGTACACAACTCATGCCACGTTTTGGTAGCTGTGATTTTGATACTTTTCGCGAAAGGATTAAGGATGTAGACTGGGGAATGCGCTTCGAGAATAGGTCGGTAGGAGAAATGTACACTGAGCTTCGGCGTACACTCCTTAGTGTAAATTTCGACTTAGTAAAGTATGTGCGCCGTAAGAGCGGGAAGTCGATGAGAGCGCCGTGGGTTAGCCCACTAATATTAAGCTTAATTAAGGACCGAAATATAAAATTTCAAATACATAAGAACAACGAGTCATTTATAAGTCGGCAAAATTACATAGATTCTCGAAGAGAAGTTAAACGGGCGGTTAGAGATGCGAAGCGGAAATACGAAATAAATCTGGCGAAGGATTCAAAGAAGGAACCGAAACGGTTTTACGGCTATGTAAACAGTAGGAAACCCTTAAAAGGTTCAATAGGGCCGATTAAAGACAAAGATGGTCGTTTGACGGAAATTCCGGCGGAAATGTCTAAAATTTTAAATGAACATTTCACAAGCGTCTTTACTATTGAAGATTCGTCCCAATTAGGATCGTTAGTTGAAGAAGTAGATAATAGTGATATTTGCATATCCGATATAACGGTTAATGAAGTGGAAATTCTTAAATATATTAACCTGATGAAAAAGTCGAAATCACCCGGGCCCGATGGCGTTTACCCCACCCATTTAAAGGAACTTAAGAATGAGCTTGCGAAGCCGTTGCGTGCAATTTTCAATCGCTCATTAGAAGATGGCGTAGTCCCTGTAGACTTCAAGCGTGCAAACGTTACACCAATATTTAAGAATGGGAATAGATACGAAGCAACGAATTTTCGTCCTATTAGTCTAACTTCGGTAGTTGGAAAGCTTTTAGAATCGGTAATTAGAGATAGAATAGTGTGCCACCTCGAGCTAAATAATCTGATTAAAGATTCCCAACATGGGTTTAGGCGGGCGAGATCGTGCTTGACAAATTTGCTCGAATTCTTCCATAAAATGATTTGCGTTTACGACGAAAGCAAAGCTGTAGATGTAATCTATCTAGACTTTAAAAAGGCGTTTGACACCGTTCCGCACGTGAGATTATTAATGAAAGTTAAAGCAATCGGTGTGAAGGGTAAGATATTAAATTGGATTAGAAATTGGCTGAAGGATCGTTCGCAGCGAGTAGTTATAAATGGTGAATGTTCTGATTGGGTCAACGTCTGTAGTGGAGTGCCACAAGGCTCCGTTCTTGGCCCATTATTGTTTATAATATATATAAACGATTTGGATAATGGCGTATTTAGTACGATTTCGAAATTTGCTGACGACACGAAGCTGGGCAACCGTGCCTATGTAAGATCGGATGTAGAAAAATTACAAAAGGACCTAAACTTGATTGTCAGATGGGCGGATAAGTGGCAAATGCAGTTTAATTTAAGTAAATGTAAGGTGATGCATTTGGGTTGCCATAATTTGAGGGTAGAGTATACGATGAAAGGCCAGGTCCTCGACGTAGTTAAACTAGAAAAAGACCTGGGAGTTTTAGTCTCGGATGACTTCAAAGTCACGAAACAATGCGCGGATGCATGTAAAAAAGCAAATCGTGTGCTGGGTTATATCGCGCGTAATTTCACGTTCAAATCCAAAGAGATAATTTTACCATTGTATAAATCACTTGTGCGTCCACTGCTCGAATATGCGGTTCAATTTTGGGCTCCATACTTAAACAAAGATATCGCGCAATTAGAAAGAGTGCAGCGTAGGGCTACAAAATTAATTCCCGAGCTGAGAAACAGGCCCTATGAGGAAAGACTGAGGGCATTAGATTTGCCATCTCTCGAAGGCAGAAGATTACGTGGCCAGCTAATAGAAGTATTTAAAATATTGAAAGGATTTTCAAACGTTGATTATAGGAATTTGTTCGAATTCGATCATAGGGGAAATACTCGGCAACACGGATTAAAATTAGTGAACAAGCGATTTAACACTAGTATAGCCCAAAACTATTTTACGTTTAAAATTACTCAAATTTGGAATAGGCTACCCACACACGTAGTGGATAGTAGGTCGGTAAATATGTTTAAAAACCGTCTCGACGCGCACTTAAATAGTATAAATATAACGTAGTCTGAGCACAGTAAATGATAACGTCTTTGCAAAAGGAGTTTGGAGCGGAGGAACAACGAGAGTAAAAATGATGACTAAAAATGATGCCAGCGATTTCTCTTGCATGTGTAGTTTAGATATCCATTTTCTTTTCCGCCTATCCTATAACTAGATTTTCACCACTAGCAGTCGAGGACTGCGGAAGTTGAGAAGAAAAACTTTCTATCACCCCCCCTACGTTGAAGTAGTTAATATGCATGACATTGTACACATGTAGATAAGTGTGTACAGTAGATTATATATTTAAAAAAAAAAAAAAAAATAAATAAATAAAAAAAAATATAGCATGTTAGAGATACACTCGTAGATAAGTGTGTATCGTAGTTTCGGATGTAGTGTAGCGGACTAGCCTCGAGCGGACCTTAGGGTCTTTGCTGGTCCTAGATTCTGTAGTTCTGTAGTTCATAAAAGCAATATAAGGAGACTAGAAACTTATTCTTCATTGCAGAATGATAGAGGTTCGAGTCTTCTCACCTCCTTTTTTAGATGTACAGTAAATGGTGAGGTACAAGGCCTGAAACCTATAGAAATTTAGCACAAAAGTTCTTTTTCTGTTCAATTATAGCGCAAATATTTCTTTCTACTACAGGCAAACAAAAATAAAGCTAAACTAATGCCGGTAATTGACTCACATCTGTAATTAAATTAAATTTCTTAATATAGCGCTATATTTGTAATTTCTCAAATTTATTTTAGAGGAAAAAATGAGCTCAATTAGGCTAACTGAAGGACTTTTCTTCCGAGAATATCATTAAATATCTACAACTTTGCTTCATTCCAGTCAATCTGAAGGTCTGTAGAAGGTAGGTGATTAAAAAAGTCATATGGTTCTCTTGTACAAACATCGTGTTTGTGTTGACTAATTCCTTCTCTTAAGCTTTAGCTCAGTTACAAAATAATGACTCGTTGATACTTAGGGGAGAGTGCTTTTATATTATATCCTTTTTTTGTGACAGTTAACCTAATGGCAATATTTAGGGAAGTGAGCGCTTTTAACGATTTTAGAACTTTTAATTGAGCGTTGTAGTATTAAGATGCAGCGGCTGGTAGGTGTATTAATATTTTAATTATTTGTGCTCGTGGCCTAATTGAAATGAGATATGTTTGTTTCTTCATTTAAGGTGAGATTCATTAATACAATATTGAGGGAATGAGAGTTTTAAACAAGTATTTTCAATGTTAAAAATTTCATCGTCTAGGATGGATGGGACACAGGTTCGTTAGCTAGTCGTATCCCTGAAAATATGACTCATTTTTTTCTTGTGTTCATTATGTGGAGAATAAAAGTATACACACAAGGAGTTTGATTGCACATTCGAATGTAAATAAGAAACGAGAGAATTAGTGACGATATTGCGATAGCTAAATAAATATAAAAAAGGACGAAGCGAGAAGTCTAGAAATTAGTTCTCTACTGAACAAGGTCTGCTGACCAAAGTCGCGTACTCTCACTTATTCTGATTTATGACCTTATGACCTTCAAATTTTAAATAATTCCCGGGCTAACCTTGGGAGGACTTTGGAAATTATATCATTCGAAAGAAAATGTCAAATAACATAGGAATTTCAAATGTCGTTAGAATCGGCCGAATAGTTACCTTGTTATTACCAAAAACCCCTAAAAAAGCAAAAAGGGACCGATTATCTGACGGACCGACCGACATAATCAGATATAGAGTCACACGCGAAGAAAAATAAATATCTTCTGTTTTCTCGCGGCTCCTTTTGAGTCATCCAATCCTTGCCTCGTTTTTTTTCAGACCTCCCTTAATGGATAGAGGTGGTTTGAGTCATATGCCCTATTTAGTATAGAATTTAGTCTTGTAGCTTTTATGCACATTTTAAAACTTAGAATTTACCAGTTTAACTCCATTTGACAAAAAAAGTCATGCTCATCATAATACGTTTCTTTGTAATTCCTAGGTCCAATAATTATTTAGGTGAGGTAGCTCTGAACTCTCCTCAAAAACAATAAAGTAAATAATAATTTTCTTTTCTAAAAATAACAACAACAGTCTACGCATCCTCTAAATGTCAGATGCAGGATGATGTCTTTGCTATCCTTGATACTCTCCTGTGAGAAAAGAAAAGAGGTAGCACTTTATGGAACAGAGATAGACAAAAGAAAATCTCAAGAGATATAATTTACTAATTTCCATTTTACTAGAATTAATATTTTCCTGACAGTTATGTTCTTTATAGCTTTCAGGCCAATAATATATTCATTTTATCACCAATGCCTCCAAAATAAGCTTTAATTTTGCATTTTTAATCGTTATCTCTAGCAAATCCTCAGAAATATTTGAGCTTAATTTAATCTGAGTGATTTAATCAGACACTGTAGTATAATTTTTAAATGCAACTCTCAGGAGGAAGGGAAGGGTTTTAATTTTATATTTCTTGTGTAAAATGGAAGTTTTATTGTTATAAGAAGGGTTTTATTGAAATTTTTAATGAATATTCCAAGTTTGGGGTACCCCGACACTTCCAAAAGTTAATAATTTAACTGATTGAGATGTTTTAAAGCTCTTTCTTTGGAAGAGCTATACAGTGTACATTTCATACAAACTTGATTTTCAAGGCTGTATTATAAACACTTTTGGTCTTTCATTGATAATATTCAATGTGACATTTCTGGTCGTCTATTTTTCTAATTATTTATGTGTTTATTTTCATTTTCATTCTCTCTCTATTTGACGTAACTTGGGAAGTAAACGCAATGATTTTTTATGATCTACTCACTCTACTCCTTGCTCCATCCGTTATCACACAGAAATACACAAATACGCAATAGGTATATACGCTAATTTCTGAAGTGTTCCCCTGGATTGTAAGATAATAGTATGCGTGAAACTGCATCTAACACAGGTATAGTTTTCGAATATATTTGTCGGAGGAAACTTATTTTTGAGAAGAGAATTTGACAGTTCATTAATTTTTTTTTAAACATTCCAAATTAGAACGAATGGAACTGGGTAAAATGTGATACAGAAAAAAGTGTATATATACAAAATCGTCTTTTGCTTTCCTAGTTCCATAAAGAAGATAGGAACACAAAGTGTAAATGGCTTTTTACAAATCATTTAATTATGATTACATACCATTAATTTATTACGTTCTTATCCTTGAGATTTATTGAATTTTTGCGAAACAACTTGTAGAATCATAACAAAACAACATCCGTTTAAAATTAGACTGGAAAACGTGAAGCAATCGTGTATCTGTATCTATGCGGGAAGAATGAGAGCAATATTTTCAAAAATTTATTTTAAAGGTATCAAATTGTTAAAGAGATAGGAACTTATCTTTCAAAAGTATGAAACATCTTGCATCGATCAGTGATAATACCAAACCTAATAAAAAATAATATTAACAGACCAGGAGAAATCCAAGGAGTAGTGCGAGACAACGCTTTGATTGTGTAAAGTTTGCTGAGAGATATTCTGATACTTTGTGAATTCAAGATAACCAACCAAACCAACCAAAGAGAATGGGGTCAGTAGAGCAAAGATTCTGCTCTAAAGGCTACTTGATGACCAGCAGCCTCCGGCTCTGTGAACAGACGAAATTTGCTCACTATTCAGGTAACTCACAAAAGAGAGAATACTTGTGGCTGAACACAAATTAAAAATGAGATTCCGGTTGAAAAGCGGACATCATGCAGGAGACATAAGCCAACTTCCGTGATGGTGTGGGCGGCCATAAATTCAATGAACCTAAAACATCTCTCATCATTCATAATTGAAAAGAGGGTAAAATTCAACCAACATAGCTTTTAGAAAATGTTGAAGGAGATACTCATCCACAGGGTGGATGCGATCGCAGGAAATGACGGTGTAACCATTCAGCAAGATGAAACATGCTCACACACAGCCCCTTCTAAAAGTTCATGCGTCAAAGTGAATTTTAAGGGGTTTTAAACAAAGGGACTTTGGCTTCTCAGTTCACCAGATTTAAACCCCAAGGACCTCAGTTCACCAGATTTCAACCCCAAGGACATTGAACTGTGGTATATGATTTAGCGGAAGGTCTGTGGCTCAATCAAGTATCAAGTAAAAAGATGAAACATTGAAATAAAAAGAAGTATCTGTGAATTAAAGACTATAATTTGATTATATGATAGCATCTTAAAATAGGCTTGAAATACAAACCAGGGAAATTTATTAAAGCACTAATGGAAATTAATTCAAGAGATTCACACGGCAACCTTTAATGACAACTCTCGCTTTTTCTTTTACGATTGGATCTCTTTCCCTGACTTTACACTCAACTATACAAATGGCTCCTTCTCATCCATCTCCTGCTAACTACAAAACTAACAAAGAATTATATTCGTAATTAATCAGTCTTAACCCCAACTAAAACGGCTTTTGGAATTTTTATATGGATTTTTTTACCAGAATTTTCCTTTAATTACTTAAAGATTACTCTTTAGGCTACATGGGAGTAAGTACCATTCACTGATTCGGAGTTTTCTTAACCTCACCACTTCATTAAAATGATTCTAAAAACATTTTAGCGGATTCACACATGTTCATTTGGCATTTATGTTAATAAGAACAGTTTACTATCGCACCCTCAGGTATTAAAAGGTATTTTCAATTTCTGTAAATGACAAAAATACCCAACTCAGTCTGCTCATGAAAGAATAATCGACATAGTTTCAGTTACAAGTAAGCTATTCTTAATGCCAATTCCGTGCTAGTTTATAAGGTTGCAGACTAGTCAGGGCTCCATACTTGATTAGTCAACAAAATAGGAACGTTTAAGCTCTTCTTTCTCTACGTCCTCATGAATGCTCTAATGCAAGAAACAAGAATCGATTTCAGTTTAAGAGACAAGAACTCTTGGCGCTCAATAGAAACAGGAAATCATTTCCATGTCTGAAACAAAAATATATTTCGGTCTTTAAAACTAGAACTTATTTTGGTACGCAAAACAAGAATCCATTTTGGTCTGTAAAACATGAATCCATTTGGACGAGGGAAACTAGAACCGATTTTGGTCAGTGATAAACAATCCATTTCGCTTCGTGAGCCAAGAACTCATTTCGGTATCCTAAGGGAGACAATCTCGAGGTAGCGTCACCAAAGAGAGCACGAAGAAATGAATCCTGCTTTGAGCCTTTTCTATTAATTTAAAATTATGGAGAAAATTCAGTAATAAACCCTGTCTCAAATTTTGGTTGCAATATGTTAGTGAGAAATCTTTAATGGGTTCTACATATTTTGCCTTCCATTTATTTATCTTTGTTGTTAAAATTAAGCAGAACAATAAATCTCAGTTAGATATTTTCTGAAGAGGTGGATGAATGCGTAAAAAGGGTAAACGAAAATTGTGATAAATTCATGGTTAGAGTAGCAAAAAGAGGAGAATATTTGAATAGTTAGGAATTTTTTCGTAAAGTCAACTACTGGAGAATGGTAGAAGAATTGCTTCTTCCGGGTTCTAAATTATGTTTTAATCATTATATCTATTCCACTAAAACCAATTTGTCCTGAAAAAAGATCTCCTTTGTTTTGCCCCAAGTAATTTCTCCTCTCGCCCTTTTATCCTTTCGGCCTTTACAAGAGCAATACGTTTGCAATCCTAAATTTAATTCTTTTCTCTTTGTTTTTTAAAAACAATCTGACTGATATTCAATCTATGCTTTTCAATTTTAAATAAAGGTATTTAAAAAGTTTAAAAAATTGAGTGTCTACGAAAAACAACAGTCCTTTTATTCAAAAAGGATTCACATCATAGTTGAGGACTGGTCTCAAGTTTGGTTATATTAAACACTTGGTCGAGAAATCTCCAAATCCAGACATTTCAAGGTGTTGGCTCACGAAGCCGTTATATGAGCTAACACATTTCTCTTCCTTTTAGGCATATTTGAAAAATCTTTCCCCAAGGACATAGTTTGACCAAGCAAAGTAAGTAGCTGTTTTTGAACCAATTTTGATCAGGATGAGTAAGTGAATAGTTGTTTTGAGCTAATTCTGACGAACTTTAGTAGGTGAATAGGTGTTTTGAGCCAAATAGGAATTTTTTCGATTTAAAGGCCTCAAACGAGGTTTCTTCGCAGCAGATTTCCTACTACAAACTTATATCAAAATTACCAAGCATATTAGTTCGTTATTTTTAAAAGGATTTATCGATTTTATCCATGTTGGATTATTATTGCCCTAAGAGTAAACAAGATGAAAACTACGAGGGGCGGTCAATAAGTTTTGCGAATCAGTAGGGTAAAACAGAAGAAGGGGGATGGCTGTTTATGGGGGTGTGAGGATAAGTTATGACAAGTCAGGACCTGCAGCTGCACGTTCCTGCCTTATCTATTTAAGAAGAAGTAGCTGATCGCAGATCGTCAGTCACCAATTTTTCAACAATGTAGAAGGTTGAGCACCGCGCAGTGATCAAATTTTTGACTAAGGAAGGCAAGAATGCAAAAGAGATCCATGAACGCATGGTTGCAGTATACACCGATAACGCACCATCCTATGCAACCATTGCTCGCTTGAATAGGGAGTTCCGCCATGGTCGAGAGTCCCTTGAAGATGACCCCCGAACAGGACGCCCGTCAGACGTGACGAACGAGGACAATGTGGCCCGTGTGGAGAGGATTATCCTCGAAATTCGACGGGTGAAAATCGAATAAATCAAGCGAGAACTTGGATTATCACATGGATGTTATCAACATCATCCACGACAATTTTGCGATGACCAAGGTCTCTGCCCGTTGGGTCCCTAAAAACCTCACGCCCCATGATCGACTTCAAAGTCGTCAAAGTTCGGAGGAGCTGCTGCTCATGTACAACCAAGACCCGGCAGGATTCGAGTCACGCATATTGACAGCTCAAGGCTGCACTGCGTGGACGCCAGTTTGTGGACTATGAAGATGTCCAGCTTGCCGTCCAGGAGTGGATTGAACAGCAGTTGGGAGATTTCTGGTGGCCGGGAATTCGAAGCCCCAGGGACAAGTGGCGCAAGTGCATTGAAGTCGTGGGTAGTTATATTGAAAAATAATAAAACATTTTTCCTCATATCTCGTTTCCTTATATCCGAATTGCAAAACTTATTCTCCGCCCCTCGTATATATATATTCCTAGATAGATATGGGTAGAAAATGTGCACTCACTTTACTGAGCCTTACATATAATAAGGGCAAAACTTTCATATATTCTTTATGTTAATGGATACATGTCAGGCTCACGAAGTTGTACTGAATTATTGCTAAATGTAGCGGATATTTCGGACAATAATATGGCTTTCTTAAACTTCCTCAAAATGCTCTTGCTTCCCTAACCAAATAATCTTGAATTCACCCTATTCTACTGCTTCTCGCCTGATGTCTTTACAGCCTTGCTTGTGATGACACCTCATCCCAGCATCAATGGATGTCATATTCTTGTTCACTGACGTTACTAATACTTCTTTTGTTGAAATTTGGTTAGCTTCCTTCTTACCGTTATTGGGATTCTCTTCTCTTTTTCTACCATTAATGCTTTCATTATCCTCTGAATTTTCCGCTATCCTTTCAGAACGAATAAGTTTTTACTAAATTTTTCTTCCTAAAATTCCATTGCTCTCATTAAGGTTCTACCAATTTTATAAGAGAAATCAATGGTGTTCAGAGAAGATTTGTGTGGAATAAGTTCTTTAAAGTTAGTTGCTAATTCAATGTTAATTCATTTCTCTGCTCTTACTCTCACTATACACCGATGTGCTTCTATTTTTGTAATCATGTAGTTTAACTCAAATATTTATTTTTAATTTTATCTTAAATAACGCCTTAAAGCGCATATGTTGTAGGTTTTTTTTTACCTAAAGGGTGTTCCGAGAAAAGATTTCCCTACACGCCAATTAAGGCAAAAATTTATTCTTCTCTGAACGCATATAACCTGTATCGCGCTCAAATGAGTGGGGATCAGGGAATAATAGACTTTCATGTGTTATATTATATATATTTACTGAACCCTATCTCCAATATTTATACATAATACAGAAATTGTAAGATGAATTCCAAGATAAACAATATTAACACAGGCATTGAATGGGCAATTAATTTCGGAGCCAACAGTATTTATAGACTTTTACACTCAAGGGTTAATGAAGTCCCTTAAGCTTTACGTAGACCTTCATAGGTGAATGACGACGGCTACCAACGAGAGCTCGATTTCCATACGGTAACAAAAGGCATAAAATAGGGGATGGCACAAGACTGAAGAGGCTCCGCAGGACATCATTTCTTGACACTTTAAATAGCAGGCAGGTGTCTCAAAATTGAGTGCGTATTTTGATGAAATTGAGAACATTTCTGAAACATTCTTGTTGAATTATGTTTATCATGTTCAAATTGTGCTCTGCAAAAAATTGTAGTCTTCCATGTACAGGGTGTCACCAAATTTTAATTTGCTTTTCAATCCTTTTCAGAAGCCTATAATAATGAATACAGAAGAGCGGATATTTTTTGTGATAGCTCGGTTCAGAGGAGCGAAATTGAATGAAATACGAGAAAAGTTCCAAAGAAAGTTTAGAAAATTTGAATCTCAGACAACGCGATCTGTTTAAGTGTGAACAAATTTAAAAGAACCGGATCCGTACATGATGAAAAAGGAAAAAGACGGATGAAGATTGACCCCAATAAAACTTAACAAATTCGACAATTGTTTGAAAATGAACCAAGAACTTCGGAGAGAAAGGCCAGTCAGAGTCTTGATATGCCCAGGATAACAGTTCACAGAGTCTTGCGTTCAACGCTTATGGAAAAGCCTATTTTGTGATCATAATTGAGCTGGAAAAAATTATCATTAAATTTTGTCCTTATTAATATCCATTAAGAATGGATTATAAAAAGGATTAAAAAACAAATTAAAATTTGGGGACAACCTATACATGGAACACTTCAATTTTGTGCAGAGAAAAGTTTGAACATGAAGAACCTAATTCAACAAGAATAATTTAGAAAAGTTAGTTAGTTAGTCGACGCCAATCCTTCCTTGATACTAGGAGGATCCCCGACCAGATAATGAAATTTATATAAGGTCATTATGATAATCGCTGGTCGGCCTGAGGGCCACAGGAGCTGGTCCTCTTTGCGGGAGAGGTGCCAGGAAGTATTATGTTTTGACACCAAACAGCGTTCAGGTGGAAGCCTTCCTCACCTCGGGCGAGAGGGACCTGTTCCGCATCAGAGGTACGTGGATATAGATCCTAATCGGTAGGGTTCCTTGGAACAGTTTGTGTGTTGTGTTGTGAAGACGGGAGAGGAAAGAAAGCATTTTTGTAATTGGCTATGTGTGTGGTGAGAAGTGTAAGATCTACCCACCCGATTACAGAGGTGAGCCAGCGCGCCCACTAATCTGCGTGCGCTGACGTTTGTGTCCGCTAATGCCGGGATTCGGAATCGAACCCGGTACCGCGGCGTTGGGAGGCCAACGCCGTATCCAGTCGGCTAGCGTTTTTTCAGAAAAAATACGCACTCAATTTTGAGAGACTCGGTATAAAAAATTTGGTTGGCCAACTTTACCATAAATGGAGAATGGTTAAGTAGAATAATCAATATTAGGAAAATATTTGGTGCATCAAATAAAAAAAAATGAGAATTACAGTATGTATGAAAGGCTAATTTTCCGACAGATGTACAAAATTCAACTAGAAAGAGGAATAATTTTTCCATTTTTTTTGTGTGGTCCAAGATGTTGGTAATGGTGTAATACTCGTAAGTGAAATAAAAATTAAACTCAAAGGAATTTGACTTAGATCGCTCTGTAGTAAATTTGTAGTGGATATTTTTTTTAAAAAGTGAGGAATTCTTTATAACCTAAACAAGGAAGAATTTCTCATGATTCATGGGTGTGTAAATATTTCTAGCTTACTAATATTCTTTTCTTTTTAAATGGCTATATATTTACAACTAGATGGAGAACTGTCACTCATTCTTTGGAATTGCAACTCTTTACGAATATCTCCCATTTAATTGATAAAAAAACTACAAAGCACGAGTTTGTCTCGTTACTCCAGTTTTAGATCGAATTTTATTCTTCTCACCTCCTTTAGCAGATTTCGGTGCGTGCCACAACTAATGATTATTTAAACCAGTGTTTAGTTTGCTGGCAGAGGTATCTGCAGCCCTCAGGCGATACAATTCGCTTTCACTTTGTTCTGCGCTTCGCGAGAACAAATAACTAAGAGTCATTATCACTACTGCTCAGTAAATTGGCATTAGAACGATATCCCTTTTATTAATGGAAGCTAAACACACATCCCTAAATTACCTAAAACTTAAAGGGAATAGATGAAGATCTGAGTCGAGATACAATACAGATTTAGAGAATGTTTATGAGCGATACTGAATGTTGTGAGTGTCTTACTACAAATGCCATTAGTTGCAAATTTAATGCTAAAACTTGATATAACCTGCATCTTCGTTGTTGTAGAACACAATGGAATGGTGAAGGCCGAAATGACTTCAAATAAAGATATATTAAGCAAAGCCCTGAAATTCTGTGTTCCAATAATTGAAAATCACATGACACGTGATATATAATAGATGTATTCAAAGGCCCAAAGAAATAAAAATTGGTAACACCCTAGCTAGCTAGCATTTCCCTCCAAAAATTTCAGTTTTTTGAAAATTAATAAGTCAAATTAGCCGTATTAATTAGAAGGCCAAGAAAAAAATAACGCGGGATCGGTGGTTTTTTGATATACACCACTCGGAGGACCAAGCCCTACCCATTGACGTATATCTCATATTCCTAGTACCCCCTCCGATAAAGTCCTGACTTTTTACAATTATCTAAGTTAAATTATCCTGTGTTAGCAGTTTTAATTTCTTTGGGCCAGTAAATACTTCTGTGTTCCAGTGTTTAAGATAAAGCTTCATAGCCCAAGCTTTCTTGCATCAGTAAGATACAGCTTCCAGGAGACATAATAAAGATCTCTTAGGATATCTTTAATGCTCTTATGACCTTGGTGATTAAGAGTCCATCTGCAGCTGCTACAGAAAGTATAGTAAATTATAAGATACATAAAAGGCGCTAAAAAGAGAATTGCAACCAGCGAATTTCTTATTTTGTGGGTACACGGTGGTAAGCAGCTTGTCCGATACCACTATACACGTACACCCTATATCTCTCACCAGAGTGGATACTCTACATCCATTAATGGATCCAAACTCGAATTTGAGCCAACCAGAAGAACTGTTATTAAACAAAAAGTTCACCTGGTGCTCATGAGAGGTTGACGAAGGTGGCAAAGGCACAGGCGCGGTAGGTTGTTCGGCAGCGAGAGTTGCGGATACTTGGTGACCTGTTGTCCAGGGGCAAAGCGAAAGCGGGAGTTTTGTTGACACTGAGATTTGTAGTGGCCAGAGGTTCTGCAAGAGAAGCATACAATGGGTTTACTCGATGGAGCATTAAAAATTGGGGGTTTCACCACTTCTTGCTTCTTATGGTGGTTACCTTTAGGTTTAAAGGGGCCTGGGACTTTTACTAAATGAGGGGGCTCTCTCTGTTGTGATTGTCCTTGGTTCTTAGGGGACGGAGGAATGCTCTTGCTTTACTCCTTAAGATAAAACTGATGATTTGTGGCGTAGAGATCCGCTTCTTCGAGGCACTCGTTAAAGGAAGAGGAACGCCTATCTTGCACGAAGGCACGGACTTCCGTAGGGAGGGTGTGCATTAGCTGGTCCTTTAGAAAGATCTAGCAGTAAGTCGTAGTCGCCACCGACTTTAGCCGAGTCCAACCAAAATTGGAGGTTTTTCTTCAGGATGAACCTGAACTGTCGATACGTCTGTCCTGGCTCGATCCTAGCCGATCAAATTTTTTGTCTGTAGCACTCAGGTTTTAAATTCATCGGGGATAAGAGTTCTGCTTTAAAGGATAAATAATCTATTGTGGCTTCTGTTGGGAGGGACATGAAGATTTCTCTTAGACGAGAATTGAGCAACAGGAGCAGGCGCCCTACTCCTTTAAACTTAATGTCCCACCCATTGACTTCGAAGATCTTTTCGAAATGGGTTAAGTAAGTGCAAAAGACCGCTTGATCACCACAAAGGGGGGGCTTTAATGCGGGCGCCTGAGGTTGATGACTTCTGGACCCGACGGAACTGACTTCCACTTGATCTCTACTTAACTCACGTTTGTGTTGACAAATTTTCTCCCTCTCTTCTCTCCCTTATTTCTTCTTGTCTTCGCCTCTCTTCTATTTCTTCTTGACTTCGCTTCTCTTCTTCTTGTCTTCGCCTCTCTTCTTTTTGTCTTCGTTGTTATTCTCTTTTTTCCTCACGTTCATTCCTTTGTTTGTTCTGAACATATTCGATCAATTCCTTGCCCGAAAGGCCCATAATTTGTCCCTGTTTATGGAACATCTCAAATTAGGAGGAAAACATCTTGGATACGCTGTCGGATCCGCTGATTCACGAAAGAGCTTTACGACTTAACCCCAGATTATACGGCAGGGACAAATAATAGAAACAATAATAAAAAAACAAATAAAATACAAATAGTTACTATGCTGAGTAGGATGCTGCCAGCAACGGTTATCATTAGTGGCCTAACCCTTTCTATATTGTATACCGACAATACGAAAAAAAACAAAATTAAAAGGACACGAGGTCAATTCTTATTTTACCAACAAAATTTAAAATGTCTTATTATTTGTTTTATCTAAACTTGGGCGCTTAGCAATTAGAAAAGGGGAATTTCAAAATTGACGGGTTCGAAACAAACGGCACACTTAATGACACCAGAATTAAATATGATATAATATATATACTATATGTCGAGGAATAGGCCGAGGGATGGTTGGAGTTTTCCCAGACACTTATATATATATATATATATATATATATATATATATATATATATATATATATATATATATATATATATATATATATATATATATCCTATTATCCCGAATGCGTAGGAGTCGTCGTACTCTTCCTTATACTTCGTTCGACCCGTGCCCTGAATGGGTTTATTGACTCAGAGTGCTTAGAGGTTGGCTACGGATAGATTGGAATGAACTTTGCCTAGGAGCGAACGAAAGGATGTTAGATACACAACAATATGAAAATAAAGTTTTAATGAACACTAAACAAGAATTTTTAATATATATATATATATATATATATATATATATATATATATATATATATATATATATATATATATATATATATATATATGTATATATATATATATATATATATATATATATATATATTTATATATATATATATATATATATATATATATATATATATATATATATATATATATATATATATATATATATACAAATAAGGTGCTTTGAGATATAAATTAATAAGTGAATCTCGGATATCTCACTTGGCTTGTAAATAACTATTCACTATGTAAATCCCTATACACTTGTAATGTTGGTAAGCTTCGCGGTGAAGTTGGGGAACGTAAAAGGGAAGGGTTACCTTGGAACCTGATGTTCGGGTGGCGCTGGTGAGTGAAGGTGGTGAGATAATGGGTGGAGACGATGAGGTAGGTTCTCCAGGGACCGACCTGATCCCACAATTCCGTCATGAATCTGCTGTAAGAAGGCGATGACTGGAACTTCTTGTTAAACAGGGCCCCACGCTCGTGAACTCCGAGGAATCTTGTGTGCCTCAGTGAGGGGGTGGAGTGAAGTGACCTATCGACGCGTAGGGTCACGGAGAAAAGCCGAGATGTAGTTTTCTCGCTTAGGGAACCAGATTGAGGCCGTTTGTAGCTTCGGTTCTGACACGTGAGTACGAGCTTGGGTCCGCACTAACTTGCAGACCACCGGGATAAGGAGCTGCCTTAACTGGGACCGATATCCTCTCTGAAGACTTGATTCTTCGACGAATTATCACATCACCGAGATAGATGGCAATTCCTGCCCCGCCAGACGCTGTGCAAGCTCTACTACTGATGGGTAAAAGAATTCATCTTTTACAATCGAAACTTGGGAGAGGTTCACATGGCTCCTATAGTAGATTTGATATCAAGCTTCTCTATTTCGTCCTTTGTAAACTTCCGAGAACCACTGAAAGCCAAGATTGGCTGCCATCTCTCGATAACCAGTCGAGGAAGGAAATCGGTGGTTAGCTAAAATGGCCGGTGGTTTCTTCCGGCGAGATACCATCAGATATTGGGCCGGAAGGGAGGTGAGGGAAACGTGGGTGCATTGTGCTATTATCCTACAATATATCTATATATATATATATATATATATATATATATATATATATATTACAGGAGTTTTTCAGAGGTAAAGGATTGTCTTCATTGTGCCGCCCTCTGCTCTCTTTGATTCTAGTGTTCTTATAATGTCCCTTTCTCTTACCTCTACAAACCTCCTGCTTCTTGTCCCATTGCTCATTTGCGTCCAATTTCTCTTTCTCTTATACTATATTCTTATAAAGTCTGCAATACAAGGTTTCTGCATCTTTCTTTCTCTCTTCAAAAATGTTTTGAAAGGCAGAAAATAAATATAGCGAAAGCCCTGTGGTGGTTGCTATCACCTGCAGAACTTGTATTTCCTCTTTCTTTATATATATATATATATATATATATATGTATATATATATATATATATATATATATATATATATATATATATGATTTGTTCAAATGTTTTTCCTTGGAGAAACATGCTATTAGAGAATTCTCGTTAAAAGACATTTAAATGGTGTTCAGAGTGCACCACTAAATCTCATACATGGCGCAATTGCAATGCGCGTTCGAAAGTATACGCAAAAGCCCGGCAGAATGAACATTCTTGCGAACTTAGAGTGGTGCTCATCAGACTGCTCGACTACTCTAATTCATATATCTCTATTTGTCAGAATTATAAAGATGTGGATAAACTACTTTCAGAAAAAGCCACTGATGAACTCAATGCTATTGGATTGGAAGCAAAAGTACTCCCACAAATAGAGGCACTAATATGGTGGTAAAAAAAGTGTTTTCTCTGCCATGTTTCTCCGTGCTCTTTGAATGGTTTCACCCAAATATTTGGAAAAAGAGGTTGATAGGATATATAATATCGGTTTAAATTTGTGTTACCCTTTCTACGTACTTAAAAATTGTTGTAATTTTGCTAAGCGTTCATTTTATCAACCTTAATCGTAACATCCCTAAATTTCATGCCAAAAATGTATTAGTTTGACCTTTTAACCAAAGTTTCATTAAATTACCTCGTTTACTAAAACCTTTAAACTTAAATATTATTTTTAAATATAAAAACACTATCCATCGCCTTCTAATAAAAAAATCACCCCCTAAATCAGGCATTGTATATTCTATTGGTTGCAATAATTGCGAAAAATGCTATTATGGACAGACAGGTAAAGAATTGAATGTTAGAGTTAAACAGCACCAAACTAATGTTCGTAATTTTTGATAACAATCGGCTTTATCTTTACATATCTATAGTCACGATCATACTATTAATTGGAATAGTGCTAAACCTGTTATTAAATGTACAAACTACATTTCAAGAAATATTTTGGAGTGTATCTCTATTGATACTTTCTCAAATTTTAATATTAGCCGTGGATTTTTTAGCCTAGATCCTATCATATCTAATTATATTAAATCACAAATTAAAGTGTTTAAATAATTTTTACCCCCTAGTTAGGGTTTTGATGCAGGTAGCCGTATTAACCAACCACTCAAAACTATTTAAGACATTGTCTATCCTGATCTACGTTATTCCATGAAGAGGTCTTTTAAAATAAAGACGAAAGCGCTTGGAATCGTTTTTCCATTTTTCTTATGGGTGTTATTTATCATATATATATATATATATATATATATATATATATATATATATATATATATATATATATATATATCATTCTTGTAAAGTACATATTTCTTTGTGTACTCCTTGAGAATGAACTGAATAAAGTCCCAAAGTAAGGAAGACCGGGGCTAGTTGGATACAAGGGTAGGTTGATACATTGTCAATATCTTCATCATATGTCCACAGATGGCGCCGAGGTTCTTGAGACGTTTGTCGTCGTTGAGTGCTAATCAAGTTGATCACCCGTCAGCGAAAATACAAGCAAAAACCTGTTTTGGGACCTTTCGTATTATTTTCATAGACCTTAATGAAACTCATGTTTATCAAAAATAATGTGATTTTATGAAATAACTGTCTTTATGCTTCATATGTGATTAGAATTCATTTTCCTATATTTTGAGTCAATAGCAATATTTATGAGGAAAAGGAAAATAATTCCTTCGGGGCTAGTTGTTACAATCAGTAAAAACCTGCCCCCAAAATGGTGAAAGCCCATCCAACTCCTCAGCACATAACAAGCCTTGAGAATATGATTCCAGACCCTGTTCCAAGTACAAGCAAGGATGGTTTAGATAGGCCTTACATATACCAATCACCTTCTTCTATAAAGAGAGAAAAAAGACCTACACGAGAAATCAAAATCCCAGACGAGCTACGACCATTTAAAAAAGCTAGCCCAAGAAAGACTCAAAGATGCAACAAAACAAAACGCCGCACAGCAATCCTAACCTGTGAATATGAAAATACAGGAACAAAATGAGGATTCTTAAGGGAAGAGGGTCAAGAGTAAAACCTTTAAAAGTAATCTGAACAATAAATGGCTTCTGAAGTCTGGTGGAGATAAGAACAGAAAGAACATTGAAGATTATTGGTCTCTTGCATGTGGTAGTGAATGGTCAAATTAAGCCTCAAGTGAGCAATGGGTGCAATGCATCAAATGCAAAGATTGAGCCCATGAAAGTTGCATAAATGAATGTGCTCATTATGTATGTGACCTATGTGAAATGAAGTGATAACTGATTTCTTTCGGTTGTTAAAGGTAGTGATTGATATCATATCTTGTAACAATATACCCCATGGTCTTTAACAACTTGCCCCGCATATGGGGAAAGTTGTATACAAAAGTTTTTCTTCTATTTTCAATTATATCGCAGAAATTAAAAAGTATATAACCTTTTTGTTACATGATTATGATAACACACCTCATTAACTTGTCACAGCATAAATTTATTTTAGTTTCCCTTATTAGTTATTGAATTAGAGGTAAAAATAGTAAAAGTATAACAACTAGCTCCGGTCTACCTTACTTTGATTCCACATTTCATCTTTCCCCTGGGATTTCTTTTGTGTGTGTGTGTGTTTAGGTGTGCGCGTCTAGTCAAATATCGCATTATTCAGGTAGAAAATTTCTAAAGCAAAATTTAATATGCGACCCTTTAAAGCACTTAGTATTATACTTCCACTGTAAATATAGGGAGCTGCTTTCTAATCTTAGAGGCCAACGGTTACGTAAATTATGCTTAATCTACTTAAAATAGATGTTTATAATAAACTCTCATCAGCGCCGGCATACCAAAAAGCTGTACGATCTGAATAAGACAGGACATTTTCCTTCGTGACGAAGAAAATGCAAATTCCGCATAAACGACCATTCCTCTGCCCCTCTGCATCCAAATAAATAAAAAAAATAGATGGATGTGTCAAACTTTGAAGTTACGACCAAATAAATTGCGGCAAACAATGAAACATTTCACCATTATTGATATACGAGGGGAGGTCAATAGGTTTTGCGAATCGGTAGGGCAAAACAAAGGAAGGAGGATGGCTGTTTGTGGGGGTGTTAGGACAAGTTATGACCAACGAGGACAATGTGGCCCGTGTGGAGAGGATCATCCTCGAAAATCGACGATGAAGGGCGAAGAAATCGAGCGAGAACTTGGAATAACACATGGAAGTGTTATCAACATCATGGCCATGCCCAAGGTCTCAGTCCGTTGGGTCCCTAGAAACCTTACGCCCCATGATCGACTTCAACGTCGTCAAAGATCAGAGGAGCTGCTCTTCCTGTACAACCAAGACCCGGCGGGATTCGAGTCACGCATATTGACAGGTGATGGAACGTGGGTCCATCACTGGGATCCCGAGACCAAGCTCAAAAGCATGGCCTAGAAGCACAGGAGCTATCCGACCCCCATAAATTTCTCGACCAAAACCCTCAGCCGGGAAGATCATGGCCACCATCTTCTGGAATTCTGAGGGAGTGTTGATGGTGGACTATGCGCACGCAGAAGGACCATCACAGGCCAATATTACGCCGAGGAACTGGCTGGGTTGAAGAAATGCATCCGTCAGAAGTGGCGCGGGAAGTTGACACGCGGTGTTCTGCTCCTCTACAACAATGCCCCTATCCACAAGGCCAGAGTTTCACAAGCTGCCCTGCGCGAGTGTGGATTAGAGGAGCTCAACCATCCCCTTTACAGTCCAGATCTGGCCCCTAGCGTCTACTTTTTATTCCGCCAGCTCAAAGCTGCACTGCATGGACGCCGGTTTGGGGACGATGAAGATGTCCAGCTTGCCGTCCAGTAGTGGATTGAACAGCAGTCGGGAGATTTCTGGTTGTCGAGAATTCAAAGCCTCAGAGACAAGTGGTGCAAGTGCATTGAAGTCGAGGGTAGTTATATTGAAAAATAATAAAACACTTTTCCTTATATTTCGTTTCCTTAAATCTGAATTGAAAAACATATTGACAGCTCCTCGTACCATCTTCACCTTTATCAGAAACTTTGTTTCTAAGAGTTACTTCTTTCCATTATAATGATGTTATTCCTAAATTGCAAAAGTTTCGATTCACAGTTAAATGTTTCATCCACTTCAGGGTAACACATTAATCTGTGATTCACACTTTTATAGCAAAAGAGGATGCCCATTCATGTGTGTATGATCGTCACTACTGCATCTGACTTAGAATTATGATTTAAATAAATCTGAGATTTATAGGTTGCTATTCTTCGCAACTTCGCTAACGCATCCGTTTAGATGGCAATTCCTCGCTCCTTCCTCACCCTCTTTATTTGAGTCCTATTGAATGTTGTTAAAGAGTATGAACTCTGCTTTTCCAGTGAGTATTACGCAAGCAAAGGTGAATCCTCAACGAACCTGAAATTGCAAACCCCCATTTAGAAGTTTTTCAGCATGAACTTTTTCTACTCTGCTTTTTTATCTGACGAAGCAAATGTTACAAATGAGCAAAAGTGTCACAGAAGAACACTTCAAATGATTTCGAGAGATAATATTTTATTGTTAAACATCTCATTTTCTGAGACCAAAGAAAAAGGCTAGGTCTATATCTTCAATGAATTTTCTTCTTTAATGCAATTTTTCTTTTTGTTGTACTGTACATTGATGGTTTAGAAAATTATTTATATATTTCCTATTTTTTTACTATTAATTACTTTCAACATAACTTTTTACTGGAAGTGAAACAGTATAAATACCTAATAAAAACACTTAAAATTACATTAAACATAATTACCTTTTTCGTGTTGTTAGTCGAAGGCGAGTCTACATCTCAATATGTCGGTCGGTTGGTCCGTCCGTCGGGCCCCGTTTGTAACTATTCCGCCGATTCTAACGAAATTTGAAATATTTATGTTGTTTTAGATTCTCTTTGAATGTTATAATTGCCAAAGTCCCCCCAATATTAGATCGAGTATTATTTTTTGGGGGGAATAACATCATAACTATTCGGCCAATTCTTACAAAATCTGAAACACTTATGTTGTTTTACATTTTCATCAGCAATATTCGTACGAAATTTAAACCCTCATATGTTGTTTTACATTTTCTTTCAAATGATATAATTGCCAAGGGTCTTCCAAGTTTAGTCCGGGAATTATTGAAAGTTTCGAAGGTTGTAAGGTCATAAATCAGAATAAGTGAGATCACGCGGCTTTTGGTCAGCAGACCTTGTTTTACTCGCGTGCAAGGCTAGTAGCAGGGCAACTCTACATCTCACTATGTCGGTTGGTCTGTCCCCGTTTTGCTGTTACGGGGTATGTAATAACATTGTAACTATCCGGCCGATTGTAACAAAATTTAAAACCCTTATTTTGTTTTACATTCTCTTTTGATTGATATAATTGCCAAGTCCTTCCAAGTTCAGCCCGGGAATTATTTTGGTTTGGTAATAACATCATAACTATTTGGTAGATTCTAACGAAATTTTAAACCGTTATGTTGTTTTAAATTCTCTTTCGAATGATACGAGGGGCGGTCAATAAGTTTTGCGAATCGGTAGGACAAAACAGAGGAAGGGGGATGGCTGTTTGTGACGGTGTTAGGACAAATTATGACAAGTCAGGACCTGCAGTCGCACGCTCCTGCCTCGTTTATTTGAGAAGCAGTAGCTGATTGCAGGTCGTCAGTCACAATTTTTCAACAATGGAGAAGGTTAAGCACCGCGCAGTGATCAAATTTTTGACCAAGGAAGGCGAAAATGCAAAAGAGATCCATGAATGCATCGTTGCAGTGTACACCGACACCGCCCCTTCCTATGCATTTATTGCTCACTGGAATAGAGACTTCCGCCATGGTCGTGAGTCCATTGAAGATGACCCTCTGTCCAGAACGCCGGTCAGACGTGACCAACGAGAACAATATGGCCTGTATGGAGAGGATGTTCCTCGAAACACGACAGGTGAAGGTCGAAGAAATCTAACGAGAACTTGGAATATCACATGGAAATGTTATCAACATCATCCACGCCAATTTGGCTATGACCAAGGTCTCTTCCCGTTGGGTCCCTAGAAACCTCTTCATGCCCCATGATCGACTTCAACGTCGTCAAAGTCCACAAGGCCAGAGTTGCACACGCTGCCCGGCGCGAGTGTGGATTCGAGGAGCTCAACCATCCCCCCTCCAGTCCAGATCTGGCCCCTAGCGACTACTTTTTATTCTGCCAGCTCAAGGCTGCACTGTATGGACGCCGGTTTGGGGACAAAGAAGATGTCCAGCTCGCCTTTTAGGAGTGGATTGAACAGCAGTCAGGTGATTTTTGCTTGTCGGAAATTCGAAGTCTCAGGGATAAGTGGCGCAAGTGCATTGAAGTCGAAGTTAGTTATATGGAAGAATAATAAAACATTTTCCCTCATATCTCGTTTCCTTATATCCGAATTGCAAAACTTATTGTCTGCCTCTCGTATAATATGCCTGGTCCTCCCAAAGTTACTCTTGAAATATTTAAAGATTTGAATGTTTTAAGGTCATAATCAGAATAAGTGAGAGCAGTCGACTTTTTGGTCAGCAGACCTTGATTATCTTCACCACTCTTCCGCATAATATTCAGGTTATCCAGTATCAACGCCAGGATAGTTTTAATCCTTAGCGAGTGAAGAGTTCTAAGGAGGCCGCCTCCCATCCCAGTAACAAATATTAGATTCTAGTCACCTCATTCGACGCCATAAACCCGAATATAAATTCTTCAGCCTAACATAAAATGCCTCCTAAAGAAATACAGTTTATGTTTACTTAAAAGCTTTCTAGTAATAACAGACGGCCATATTATCCCGAACTTAGAGCTAGTCCTAAATCAGTGCCAAATTTCATTAGTTAAAATTTCCTTTAAAACAAATAGGACTCATAAAATGGACGTAGTTTTTATGGAAATGAGGATATCCTACGAGGCATTTTTGCCTCAATTTTAAATCCCAAGACATTAGCATCCGTGCATAAATTTAAAGGTCTGAGAACATTAATATTCACCAAACTTGGATGTATGGGAGCATATAATCCTATAAGTAATCAAGTGAATAGAAATTATTTTTTGTTTAAATAATACAAGGAAGGCAGTAAAAGTATCTTTATTAAAAAATATTGTCGCCTTCTCATCTTACACTGTTAGAATAATTAGAATGTATATATATATCTTGCAATTTTAGAAAAGAATAGTCCTAGTTTCTACAGAAACAGTTACTATAAACAGAAAATGATACAAAAAAAGTAATTATTTTTGTCCGAGATCGAAGATGTCTTCAATGTAAGTTACTTTAAGGAAATATTGTAAGAGAAATAGGTAACTAATAGCATATTTGAAGATTTTGCCACGTCCGGTTTCAGAGAATGTTTAAGTAGTATGGACTTCGAGATCAAGTCCTCTTTGAATGGTTGGGCGGAAAATTTGACTGGTTAATAATAAAGTTTTCTACTGAGAATGATTTCAATTTTGTTTTTCTCAATAGACTCGCTTTGAGATATTGGTGATGTGCGCTATGGTTAGCATAGTAAGTGTCACCTATATTACTATGTAGCACTATTCAGGGCATCTTAAACAGGGAAGCTCTGAAATATATTTTTAGGTTAATGGGATGTTAAAAAATGTCTAGCATCGTGGATGAAGGTGAATGGTAAGAAAGTTTAAGAGTTATTCTCTTTAATAGACGGAAAATCCAAATATATTAAAATCAATTTAAAATATTACCTTCATCCAAATCTAAATCTGTCCTTTCCATAATTAAGTCCCTATAATTCAAATGCAATCAGCCTCAGTTAAATAAATATTCTAGTTTCACAACGTTATTAAATGCTTAATTTAAAATAAAGGCAATCTCTTATTTAATTAGTTACCAGTTATTAATTACTTCTAAAGCAACCCAACTAGCTAACACTATATTTTTTCTATCAACCAACTAATACTAAATCAAAGCTTTCCTAGTTAGAAATTTTTAAATTTCATTCAGTCAGCTCTCAGCTTTCTCCGAAACAGGTGATATTTCATAAAGTATTTCTTGTGTTTAACTACTAATCCACTTCTAACCCTATTATTGTTATTTTAATTAATTTTAAATTTTATATTTTTAATTTTTAGTTAAACTACAGAAATTTGTCCCTCATATTGAATTTTTCAGTTTTTTATTTTCATTTTTTTGGGGTCTTTTTAGATTTTTGTACATTATTATCTTATTTCCCCTTAGTTCTTGTCATTGATCTCTTTTGTAAATATTATTATTTTTAATATATTTTGATTGTTATAGCCCAGAAGATGGGTCCAAAGCCCGAAAATCAGTGCTTGCTCTCCTTTCCCAATGAAGATCCTGCTTGCTAGAAGCAGAAACATTCACGTATATATATATATATATATATATATATATATATATATATATATCTAGCGTGCAAAAAATAATGATAAACCACAATATTTGAATCTGATTAATTTATAAAACAGCGACTCCAGTATAGAAAGGCGGAAAAATACAAAACAAAGTGAAAACGGAGGAAACAAAAATATCTGCGTGGATCCGGGGGCAAATTTTTAATCCCCATGAAAGACTGGTTTCGGTGATTTATACATAGATGAGCTTGCCAACATTATTCGAAATATATTTGTGGAATTTATATTGCCCTTCCGATAATAAAAAAAATATTGAGTCTGTTAATGATGATTGATTCTGCACTTCTCCTCTAAATACATTGTTGGATGTATTAATAATTTTTGCTTGGTTGAAATAATTTCTATCGTCGGAATTTTGCATGTGCGTAAAGAGACGAGGAAATTGCCCTCCTTCAAAAATATGCTCGGTGTTCATTTATCCTTTTTCTAAAGTGACCAGACCTTTTGGCAGGGGATTAGATATACGCCTGCATCCTGGTTGGTGAGATGCAGTTTGATCAAAGATTTTTGTAAGGTATTTGAATATTTAAATGTAATATATATATATATATATATATATATATATATATATATATATATATATATATATATATATATATATATATATATATATATATATATATGAGTTGGACAAAATAATTGGAACACGTTTTAAATTCAATGAATATTTATTTACTACGGAGTTGGTTCTCCTTTTGCTTTCTGAACAGCGTGAATGCGTCTTGAAATTGATTCATCTAGCTTCCTGACCTTATTGAGACGAATCTTGTGCCATTCTTCTTGCAATACCTGCTCCAGCTGTTTCAGGCACGACGGTGGAGGGTAACGACTTATAACTTGTCGCTCCTAACGCACCACAAATGCTCAATAATTTTAATATCTGGAGATTGTGGGGGCCACTCCATGTATTGTAGCTCACTCCTATGCTCCTCATACCAATTCTTGAACACATAAGAGGTGTGTATTGGGGCATTTTCATCTTGGAAAAAGTACTCACAATCAGGGAATAATGTATGGCCCAAGGGATGTAGGTATTTGATCTTCCAAAATATTTAGACATTCGTTGCTCTTGGTCCTACCATGCAGGACAGCGATTGGACCAAGAGAATTCCAAGATATGGCAGCCTAAACTATTATTGAGCCTCCTCCGTGCTTCACTGTAGGAAAATGCAGTTTGAATTAAAAGCTTCCAGGGCTACCCCCAAACATAACTCTCCCTGTAGTGGGGAAAAGAGAAAAAACTGGACTCATCGGAGAATATTACTTGCTTCCATTGGTCAGTCGACTAGCCCTTGTGATCTCTATACCAGTTTAGCCTTTTCTGAATGTTATGATGAGAAAGCAGAGGTTTATTGATGGAAGCTCTTCCATGATATCCGGCTATATTCAGCTCACGGCGAAACTAGGCTAGTGAGATATTGATTCACCTTTGCAGTCACTTTATAGATAGTTGTCCCGGGACTTTTCATCACAATGCGTTTCAACACTCGTCGGTCTCTTTGAGCCAGTTTTGAAGTCATGCCGGAATTACTCCTCCTGCTAGACGTTTTGCCTTTCCTCTTGAATTCTGTCATGGTTCTTGATATGGTAGCTCGCGAAAAACCAAGGTGTTTAGCTGTTCTGGTGAGGAAAGCTTTTGCAATTTACCCTTTTTTAAACTCAGTGAGGTCTCGCATCTTAGCATCTATTCCAAGATCTGACAAAGAAATACAAGTAATAATTAAAGTTTATAAATAAAACTATTGATCTACAATGAAAACTAAACACTTACAATGAAATTTGGATGAATATTCGTAATATAATGGCTCATTGAATTATTGGTGTTAAATTTCTACTGTTTCAATTATTTTGTTCAACACTTATATATATATATATATATATATATATATATATATATATATATATATATAATTATATATATGGGGTTTCAAGTAAATCAATATTAATTGTGCACGAGAAAAGAAAATAGGTTGTATACCAAACAAAACTATATTCTCATGAGAATTTACACACAAACAGATGATAAAAATAGTTTGAAATGGTCACTTTCTCGCTTCCTGAGCTTCTCCTCGCCGGAACTGAATTTGTTTTTGGCTTTGTGAAAACGTCTTTGTCAATAGGTGACATTAACACCACATTGGTGGCCCTCAGAGATCCTAAAGTATGTTGAGTGGCTTTGGTAACTTCTCGACAAAGCTCTATACCAAATAATTTAGGGATATGCAGCCAAGGAGCTGGGTAGTCACAATCTGGAGACCAGTGGTGTGGGACGTTGTTGAATAACCATACCCCTGTCTTTATTGCCCTGAATGTGGGAAAATAGTTTTCCTGGAAAAGGTAAGGCATTCTTGAGGCTAATTGGTTCATCCATGACTTCATTACTGTTTCCAGAATCTCAATGTGTACCTTTGCATGACCTTAAGGCCCAAGTGTAAGATGAAAAGAAACATAACATGGCTCTCGCATGTGGTGACCACGAACAGAACCATCAAGCAGGCTATAAGTTGCTGCAGGACTGTTTGTACTTCGTCCTTATCTCAGCCTGTCATAGTACCTTTTCACTTTCTAAATCAGGTTCTTAGGATAGTTAAACAAATTCACAATCTACTTCACGCTTCTCTCAGCGGGGAGAGTAGAAAGTCTGGGTAACCGTATATCGAATTCAGCCGGCAGTCTCAGCAAAAACACATATGCTGTTATTCACATGAAAGCTAAACAATTACTAAGGTCAAGTAACCTACAGTAATGCCCTTACATTTTTTTGATAGAAATAATTATTCTAATATTTAGATTATTGCAGGTTTATTAAAAAACATTCGAAAATAATAATAAAAACTGCATTCCTCTGCTCAATCCCAACTCACGCTCTGGTTCTGTTCCTGTTGTAGATGACTTTGACTCTTTGGAACTTTGCTATTCGCGAAAAGGATAAATGATTAAAAGTGGGTTAAATGAATGATAACGTTTAATTATAACACTGGACTGCATCAAAAATGCAACATAAATGACAATATCATTTTCTAAACCAATTTTGCGTGCTGAACACTGTGATACTATTCGTTTTTCTGCTGATGTTCTAGTTTTTGTGTTGCACAGCATGTGTTATAGAGCTAGGTGCATAGGCAGCTATGTATGAATTATTACTGTGTAATGTCCGCGTGTGATCATTGCCTGTATCTTATGTTTATTTATTTTGTTGCCGGTTAACTGAAGGATGCCGCAGACTTGCAAGAACCATCCTGACTTGTTCTGCTACATATGCGGAAAGTACACACCCTCAAAACAGAAGCGCACTAGCACATCTTCAGTAAAACGTCTCTTCGTGTCTACTTTGCCATTGAACTAGGGGATCAGGACAAGCCATGGGCTCCTCACTTTGCCTGTGTGAACTGTATTTCTGAGTTCAGCCATTGGATTAAAGGGAAACGTAAGTCAATGCCATTTAGTATACCAAAGGATTGGCGGGAACCGAAAAATCACCATGATGACTGCTATTTTTATATGGTGAGACCGCTAGGGAGGAATTCTAAAAGCATGAAACACATTAAATATCTAAACATTCCATCAGCTATGCAGCCTGTACCACACAGTGATGACGTCCGAGTACCTATATATCCTTAGAATGTTCACCGTAGCAGTTTTAGTAGCTTGTGATAAAACGTGTTGAAGCTGCGTTTAATTTCAACTCCTACCCCGTATTATTTAAAACCACGATGCTGCCCACGTGCATCTTCGATTCGAGGCTTGGAGTCTTATCTCAGCTACCGGATGCCAATGTTTAAACAAGGAGGTTATCGTCCCCCCGTTCGCCCCTATACGCCGACCTCGCCAGATCAAGTTAGGCTTATGAACAGATAAGGCATTGTTCCCCGGCCCGGCTGTGCGTTCCCTCCAAGCTTCCACTCCATTTTCCCCCACGCCAAGGAGATGTCCTGGCTATTTATATGGAAACTTTACCACTAAGATCAGATTGAAGATCCAGATTTTCGTCGCAAAACATCACCACGACCCTCTCTCCCTTTGTGCTCCAAGGGACCTCGACCTCGAGATTCACCATCACTTGTCCAGAAGGAGGACAATATTCCTTGAGTGCCAAAGGTTCGAGCCTTTCCGACGACAAGTCCCCAAGGCTTCCCCCCCCTGTTGTTCAAGGAGAACAGCATTAGAACAGCCATTGTTCGTTTTGAGCCCTTCGCCAAGAAACGGTTCTCATCCCCCCCCTGTTGTTCAAGGAGAACAGCATTAGAACAGCTATTGTTCGTTTTGAGCCCTTCGCCAAGAAACGGTTCTCACCCCCCCCCTGTTGTTCAGAGGAGAACAACATTAGAACAGCCATTGTTCTTGAGCCCGTAGACAAGAGACGGTTCTCATTCCCCCCTTTGTTCAGAAGAGAACAAAGTAGAACAGCCATTGTTCTTCAAGCCGTTCGTCGAGTAACGGTTCTCCTTTCCAAGACGCCTCGTCAGGATCCTTTTATCCCCCCCCCCTTCGGCTGGAGCTCGCCAGCGGACCGAAACTCCTTTTCGCCACCTTCCACTGCACCACTAGTGCCGAAAGTTACGTAAGCCAAACTTCACCTTTGAGTATTGATCCCTTTTGTCAATTCTATCCTGTGCTTTAAATTGTTTATCGAACCATCCCATCTCTTTAACTCTATATTTGTTTTACCTTTTTTAATTCCTTAAATCCTTGGATTAGCCCGAGTCTCCACGACCCTTTCCATTCTGTTTATGTCAATATTTTCCGTTTTTGTGTATTGTTTATAGTTATTATTAATAAAACTCTATTTTATTAATGATAGCAATATTATTATCCTTGAGCTCAGTTCCACTTCTTAAGCATTTTGAAGATACATAATATCGGCCGCCAGACAGTAAACGCACTCTAAAGATAATTAAGGAAGTTTCCTCAACGAATAGTGTAATATATGGTATCGTCGGGAGTCATTCTACGACATATATATATATATACTATTTAAATTTGGTATCAGGTGTGTAAGGTTTAACGCTATATCTTTGAAAACACTGGTCTCAGTCGAGTAAAGCATAGTGTTATTCGTTATAATAATAGAATATAGTAGTCCCCTTTTGTTTTAACGATTGCTATCCCCTTTTTTTTAAACTTAAGAAGCTGGAGTAGCTCAAGGAACGGTTATAATAATTTGTTTGTGTTTTTTTTTGTGATTTTAGTCAGTGGTTATTTAGATTGAGAAACCAAGTACGAATAGGTCAGTGCCCATATTTAGGTAGGCTAATTCTATAGAGGCATAATTCTTGTTGCAAGGAATTTTAGTTGGTTGACTAGTGCGCCCCCAAGTGCAAAGATGACTCAGTTCGAAATCTTTCAAGCACACGGAGAGTCCTGTGGACTCTCCGGAAAAGAACTAACTGAGTACATTCAAGAGGAGCAAAGAAAAGAGGAAGAAAGAGAAAGAAAAAAACGGATAAGACAAGCTGACCATCAGATTGAATTAGCTCGGATTGAAGCAGAATTTCAAAGAAAAATGGAAGTAATAGAAAGGGAAAGAGTAATCCGACGAGAAGAACGAGAAAGAAAAATACAACGAGAAGAACGAGAAAGAGAAATCCGACGAGAAGAAAGAAGGAAGGATTCGCGCCCCTTCCCAGGAAAGCTGACAAAGTTTCCGAGCCCCGTAAAACCCCCAAACTTCTTTCCCCAAAACCAACAACGGGACTACAAACCTCCCGTTAAGACTTCTCCTCCATCTCTCTTCTCAAAGCGACCAACCACATGCTTCACCTGTGGTGTAGAAAACCACATGAGCTGGAATTGCCCCCAAAATTCAAGGCTTAAAAGCGGACCAGCCCACCAAGTTCACCAGATTAATGCAACCCCGGCTCCCCCGGTGGTGCAGACCCAAGCAGAAACTTCTCCCCCTCCGTCAGGCCACCAGGTAAATTTTGTTTTTGGTAAAAGTTCATCGGGAACTTTGAAATATGAGGAGGGCAGCGTGGACAGCTGCCGAGTATTGACTCTCGTCAGGGACACAGGATGTACGTGCTTCATCGTGTCCGACGAACTCCTCCCAGTGGCCTCTAACCACGAAAAATTTGCGGTGGTACATGACCAACTTGGGCGGGCGAACAGATTCCCCGTCGCTAGATGTTACCTGCAGTGTCAATATTATAATGGCTGGGCTGAAGTCATTGTAGCACCCATAAAATTCTGTTCCGTACTTATAGGACAGAGCCCCCAAGTAAGTTTCGACCCTGTGTTTCAGGCCGCCCTTCCTCAAGGCCGAGATAAGAAAGAAGCCCAGGAGCCCGTCCCCATCAGAACCCCGATACCGTCCGATTTCTCTGAGACCCCTAACCAGGACTTTAGGACGGCAAAAGAGGAGTTTGAATCACTAAAACCCTTAGGTGATAAGGCCCCAGACAAGGACACGGAGACTGTCCCTGGACCCCAAGAAAAAAAGAACCCCCAACGCGCCCATGGAGATACCTTCGTAGAACTGGACGAAGCATCGGCGCTTGAAGAGGATTGCCCCGCAGAGTCCCTTAATGTAATCCAGACAGTGTGCATCCAACCTGATGCCGATTACCCTCCTCCTTCCCTACCAGGCGAGTCTTTGGAACCCTCTGACCTGGATAGTGACGCGCAGCTGACACCACGTCAGAAGAGTCAGCTACAAGAACTAATTAAATGGAATCACCATTTACCCGCCCTATTAGTTCTTTTCGAGCAACTGCGTGAAAATGGCCTCACCATTGGCCCCAGCAAATGCCATTTTGCTCACGAAACCATCAAATATTTGGGTTTCAAAATAGGACAAAGCAAGTTAGGTCCCCACGAGAACAAGATTAAGGCAATCGCCCACATGCCCCTCCCGATTACAAAGAAGCCATTAAGATCGTTCTTAGGATCAGCTTCTCCCTATCAGCGATTTGTTCCGAATTTCGCTGCAATTTTGGCCCCCCTATGCCCCCTTCAGGAAAAGAATTTCCCCGATCGTTTACGTTGGAATGATGTCGCTGTTTCCCGTTGTAATCAGCTCAAAAGTAAGTTCATTTCTGCCCCCATTTTTAAGTTGCCCAACCCGGAAAAATCCTTTGGGGTTAAGACCGACGTGATCAACGAGGGCATTGTAGGTGTACTCCTTCAATACGTGGATAACAGAACGAGTCATCCAGTTGCATATGCTAGTCGTCAATTATTACCACGCGGAAAGAGATATGCCACTAGAGAAAAGATAGCTCTATCAATTATCTGGGTCATAGACAAATTCAAGCTGTACTTGATATGTAAAGAATTTCAAATAGGAACCGACCACCGTCCGTTAGCCTATATTAGGAATTTGAGACACTCAAACGGCCGCATCATGCGCTGGAGTTTACTCTTGCAAGAGTATCAGTTTAAAATAAATTAGATAAAAGGTTCCGATAACCAGGTCGCTGACGCCCTCAGTAGAAATGCGTTACCGAATAGCGTAGAATAATTGTATTCATAGGATTAGTATCTCCATGTAGGTATATACCGTCTTGTACGACTTAATTTAAGATTCTTTTGTAATATAATTAATTAATGTATATGTCTGAATTTTGTAACGCTCAATGTCTAATTTTTTGTATGTCTATATATTCGTTCTTATTAATTTACGTATAAATTATTTTGTCCCGTATGTACTAAGTTTATATCATTTCATTGTTCCATGCCTTTTTGTTCTTTGATTAAGTTGTATTAAAGGTTATTTTCCCCTGTAATCTAAAGATCAAAATAATCATATGTATTGAGGTAATACTAGTTAGGTGCAGGAAGGTACGGTTGGTACAAGAAAACGAGTTCCCTACAACACAACGGAGCTCTATCGTTGTCCCTTCTCTCTTTTTTTTTCGAAGTGACAACTTCCCCTGGAATGGAGGGGTGTGATAGAACGTGTTGAAGCTGCGTTTAATTTCAACTCCTACCCCGTATTATTTAAAACCACGATGCTGCCCACGTGCATCTTCGATTCGAGGCTTGGAGTCTTATCTCAGCTACCGGATGCCAATGTTTAAACAAGGAGGTTATCGTCCCCCCGTTCGCCCCCATACGCCGACCTCGCCAGATCGAGTTAGGCTTATGAACAGATAAGGCATTGTTCCCCGGCCCGGCTGTGCGTTCCCTCCAAGCTTTCACTCCATTTTCCCCCACGCCAAGGAGATGTCCTGGCTATTTATATGGAAACTTTACCACTAAGATCAGATTGGAGATCCAGATTTTCGTCGCGAAACATCACCACGACCCTCTCTCCCTTTGTGCGCCAAGGGACCTCGACCTCGAGATTCACCATCACTTGTCCAGAAGGAGGACAATATTCCTTGAGTGCCAAAGGTTCGAGCCTTTCCGACGACAAGTCCCCAAGGCTTCCCCCCCTGTTGTTCAAGGAGAACAGCATTAGAACAGCCATTGTTCGTTTTGAGCCCTTCGCCAAGAAACGGTTCTCATCCCTCCCTGTTGTTCAAGGAGAACAGCATTAGAACAGCCATTGTTCGTTTTGAGCCCTTTGCCAAGAAACGGTTCTCATCCCCCCCTGTTGTTCAAGGAGAACAGCATTAGAACAGCCATTGTTCGTTTTAAGCCCTTCGCCAAGAAACGGTTCTCATCCCCCCCTGTTGTTCAAGGAGAACAGCATTAGAACAGCCATTGTTCGTTTTGAGCCCTTCGCCAAGAAACGGTTCTCATCCCCCGCCTGTTGTTCAAGGAGAACAGCATTAGAACCGCTATTGTTCGTTTTGAGCCCTTCGCCAAGAAACGGTTCTCACCCCCCCCCTGTTGTTCAGAGGAGAACAACATTAGAACAGCCATTGTTCTTGAGCCCGTAGACAAGAGACGGTTCTCATTCCCCCCTTTGTTCAGAAGAGAACAAAGTAGAACATCCATTGTTCTTCAAGCCGTTCGTCGAGTAACGGTTCTCCTTTCCAAGACGCCTCGTCAGGATCCTTTTATCCCCCCCCCCTTCGGCTGGAGCTCGCCAGCGGACCGAAACTCCTTTTCGCCACCTTCCACTGCACCACTAGTGCCAAAAGTTACGTAAGCCAAACTTCACCTTTGAGTATTGATCCCTTTTGTCAATTCTATCCTGTGCTTTAAATTGTTTATCGAACCATCCCATCTCTTTAACTCTATATTTGTTTTACCTTTTTTAATCCCTTAAATCCTTGGATTAGCCCGAGTCTCCACGACCCTTTCCATTCTGTTTATGTCAATATTTTCCGTTTTTGTGTATTTTTTATAGTTATTATTAATGATAGCAATATTATTATCCTTGAGCTCAGTTCCACTTCTTAAGCATTTTGAAGATACATAATATCGGCCGCCAGACAGTAAACGCACTCTAAAGATAATTAAGGAAGTTCCCTCAACGAATAGTGTAATATATGGTATCGTCGGGAGTCATTCTACGACATAGCTCTTTAAGTAGTGACCGTGGAGATACAGATGTGGATGGAGGGTTTAACCCTACCGAGATCCGTGGGAAAAGCCCTTAGTTGTTTGAAAAAAGTGAGCTAAATGACTTTGTTTTAGATCTTGGGCTGTCAAAAGAATCTGCACAATTGCTATGCTCAAGGTTAGTAGAGAAAAATCTTTTGAGAAGCAGCACACACTTTGCATGGTATAGGCATCGAGAGCAGGAATTTGTGCGGTACTTTACTAAGACAGATGGCATGGTGTATTGCCATGATGTTTCAGTTCTTGTGGGACACATGGGCAAAAAATAACATCCTGAAGAATGGAGGAACTTAATCGACTCCTTTACAAGGATTCTGAAAGCCGTGCTACTTTTTAATGGCAAAAAAGTAGCATCATTACCCATTGCGCATTCCGTAACCCTGAAAGAAACCTACGCTACCATATCACTTCTTCTTAACAACATACAATATCTTGATCACAACTGGCTTCTTTGTGGAGACATTTAGGTCCTAAGTATTTCGATAGAGCTACAGGGAGGCTACACATAACATCCATGCTTTTTATACTTGTGGGACAGCCGTGCAGATTCCGTACGCTACCGACAAGTGCAATGGCCACAACGGACGGAATTTTTACCTGGCCGCCACAACGTCAAAGCTCTACCACTTGTACAAGTGGAGAGAGTGCTTCTACCTCTACTTCACATAAAGCTGGGATTTATGAGGAACTTTGTAAAAGCACTTCCGAAACATGGAGAAGGGTTTAAGTACCTGTCCCACAAATTCCCTTCTGTAAGTGATGCTAAAATGAAAGCCGGCATATTTGTTGGACCACATATTCGTGAGCTTCTTTCAGATACCAGCTTTACGGAAGCATTAACACCTCATGAAAGAAGTGCTTGGAATGGTTTTAAGTCAGTTGTAACAGGCTTCTTTGGAAACACAAAAGCCGATGACTACAAGGAAAGAGTTGGGAACATGCTTCATGCATATGAGACGGCTGGCGTACGGATGAGCATAAAAATGCATTTCCTCCATAGCCATCTTGACTACTTTCCTGCCAACTTGTGTGACTTCATTGAGGAACGGGGGAAGAGGTTTCCTCAAGATATATCCAAAATGGAGCACCGCTATCAAGGCAACTGGAGCGTGACGATGATGGCTGATTTCTGCAGGTCGCTTCAAAGAAGCCGGGCAACATCTGCTGATACACCGGCACACAAGAGAAAGTCTCGAACGCGTGCCTTTGAGGGAGAATAGCTGGCCTCAACATTCAAATACAATGGTGATTTTCGTAAGCAGATATGTACATGCCTGTATGTGTATAACGTACATTTATCATGATTTTTTTTCTTTTAAATAAAATAAAATGGCCTGTCAACCTGTTTGCCTTTACTTACCTATATAAATTTACAGGAATTTTATAGACCTGGCTCAGACCCATTTCTGCACGATAAACCTGAATAATTTAGTGTCGGTTATTACAAAAAAAATGAGAACCTCCCTGAAAAAAATTAGTATGATTTCTGGATTCAGCATGCAAAACACTAATGGGAAATCTTAATGACGTCTTTGTTGTAAGGAATTTGGAGGACGGGGGGGGATGCAGCCCAGTGTAATCTACTTCAAAATATTTTGTGATAAAAATAAATATTTGAATCTTTTTTAATTGGAGAAATGTTTAATTCTAATAAAAACATCCAACCATAATTGCTCTGCATTAGAGTGCTTGAAATGCGAATAGATAATTGCTAACGGTGTAGAATAAAGGAGCACCAACTTTAGGGTCCTTAATAACTTTAAAAAGACTCGTTATACTTTTGTGAAGATGTTTATTGTCCCTAAGAGCTTAAAAATGACGCCAAGGTTGCTTCATGGTAAGGACTCATTTCAAAGAATGGGAGGCCTCCCGTGCCAAGCTTACTCACAATTGGAAAGAAGGAGGTGTGATTGTTTTAGCATTCAAAATGCTACCAAAAGCTGACCCATCAGCACCTTTTCCAGACAGCCCAAAACCAAGTAGGGATGATAACTGTATTTTTCAGCATGATGGTGCACCTTGGGCACAAAGAAAAGCCATTAACAAAGTTTCTGACTGAAAATCACATCAAACTTTTGAGACCTCGCCCCTGAAATTCGCAAGATTTGAACCCAATAAAGAATTTATGTGTGACAATAAAACTTGAAGCTTATAAACTGAAGCCAACCAATTGTGAGCAGTTGCAGGTCCTTATTGAACAAAAATAGAGAAATATAAGTCAAGATATCATGGAAAATTTGATCCGCATATCAAAATCAATTGAAACAGTTCTAAATAACAAGCGACATCGTTGTAAATATTAACTGCTCGCATTATTTAACTGTAGGTCCTCTCTCGTCTACTTAAGATACGTTCTTCGTTCCATTCTTCCTTCATACAACCTTGCCTCCTATAAAGTTGCTAAGTTTTTAGTTCCCCTATTAAAATTTTTCACTTCAAATTTATATACTGTTTGTCGTAGAATTAGGCAGTTATCGTCTATTTCTCGATTCGTTTGTTTGTTCTGGGAAGGACTACGACACCTCAAAATAATAATTGGAATTGAATTTCGTTGAGTGCGCGGCATTTTTGTTATTCGAATACTTTAAATATTGTTGGCCAGGCTTCATCTTTTTTAATAGGCTTTGGTGGTTGGAGGACTTAAACAAGTATTGCAAAAATAATCTCTAATTACATAACAAAACATATAATACAAATAATTACACTCTCTAGTTATTGCTTGATTCAGCAATAGGAAAATTATCAATAATTACCAATAATTACTCATGCCGCAAGAGCTCAATACTCCGAGTACTGACCTGATAGAGTTTAGCAAGAAACTACGAATGGAATCCTAGCCTTAGGGGCAAAATAATTCACTTTAGTTATCCGAGATGACTCGAGAGGAGACTACTTGGCGAGTCTTAGTCGGAGGGCGTCGCACCGCCTCGAAGGCGAAAGGAAAGGTGTAAATATCTTACTATTTTCTTTTGGGGGGGGGAGGAGGAGACCACAAATAGACACTCTGGGTAGATTCTCCAAGTAGACTCTCAAAAGGGGAAGATTCTTTTGTAGACACTCGAAGGGGAAAACTTCTCTGGGGTTAAGACTGTACCCTTCTTCTGGACGGCTCCTTCGATCTTGACGCCGTACTTCCAAATAAGATCCTAACTGCGACCCAGCATGACACCGTGTTCTATCGCTCGAGGATTCCACAGACATCTTAAAAGAGGCCGTCGAATACGGGCTTGGCTCACTGGGGAACAACGTAGAGACAGTTCACCACCACGACCTGGGGTCTTCTCCAAGGAGGTGGAGGTACGTCTTCGCGACTCTTCCTTGGGTGGATTCTGACGGAATATCTCCACGAGATTAATTTTGTGACGTTGAATATATATGCGTTCGCCGCAACTCTTATATTTGCTAACGGAAGCAATTTAGCCCTGCCTCACCGCCTCGGCTTTTATAGCTCGGCGGCGGGAGTTTGATGGGCCAACTGAAACGAAGAAATTCTCGGCTAATCTCGCAGGAAGTTTGTCGACGGGCGTAGGTTATTGTTCTTCCCGTTAACTCTGGTTTCACACGACTCCTTTAAACAAATTCTTACTCGAGCTTTCTTTCTTCGACACTGTTAATAATAGCCTTAATTTTGTTACTGAAATAAAAAAGTATACGTGTTCAAGTCCTGTATTCTACTCCAACTTTGATATCACATCCCTATTTACTGATATTCCTATTGGGTAAATTATAGAAGTTCTTTTGATTAAAGACTCTCCAGATAAAAATGCTTTCTTTAATGGATACAGTTTTTCACAATTTTCGCAGTTATTACAACTAGCCGTCAAAGACAACACTTCACTTTCATAACGTCGTATATCTTAAAATCGTTGGTGTTGGGACAGAAAGCCGAATTGGCCCGATTTTCGCAAATATTTTCATGTGCAGTTCTAAGGAGAAACTCTTCTGTGATTGCCCTGCTCAATTTCGGGCCCTACTCTATAACAGATATGTTAAATAGACCTTTGCTGTATTTTCTAGTTTGTGTTCTAAAAAGTTTTTCATGTTTTATTGCTAATTTAGACCATAATGTTACTTTCCTCAAGAACATGAGATTAATAATAGTTTACAACTGTAGATATTAATGTCTCCCGTACCCCTTTTTGAATTCAAAATTATGTCTTTAGATGACCAACTTTTACAGGGCGTGAGTTTAAATTTCTTTAGTTTCTGCGATATAACAATCAAACTAGTGCCATTAAAACACTTATCTTCAGAGATATTAACCTGTCTTTTTTAAAGGAATGCTTTGTCAAAAATGATTACCCCCTATCCTTAGTGTAAAGCGAAATGAGGAGATTTCTTTTTAGGCTGTAGAACCCTTCCTCTTCTTTTAATGTTTCCAAGGAAATTAGGTTCCGCAAGTTGCCAGACATCAGCCATTTTAATAACCTATTCCTGAAAAGTTTATCTACTATTTTAATAAAAATATATTGCCAAATAAATTTTAAAATTTTATTCATCAACAAAAAAATATTGGCATTTTTTTTTAGAATGGTATCACATGGGCATTAGCTATAGAAGTGGTAAAGCATTGAGTAATAAAGTTTATTCTTCCATTAGCAAACATTCAATAGATTGCAAAAAAGACGTTTCCTTAAAATTTGCTAAATCTACATCTACTCTCCGCATTACAGAAACTCTATATTTAATCTAACCATCCAAATTTAAATAATGGCACTTCATCCGTTCCGTTATTTATAACCATGTAAGGTAATGTTCAGTTTCTTTATTTAGTTTTACGATAGTTTATGTTTCCACCTCTCTCTCCTCCTATTTCAATTGTTAAGTTTTGTATTGATACGATTATTTTGTTTGCGTTTGATTAATATAACTTCGTTTGAAATATTTTGTGCTGTACTTACCTCAATAGTTTTTTTGTTTGTTTATTATTAACATTAAGATCTTTTTAGTATTTTATTGCCGTTTATGTGTCATTTTTCTTAAGTTTATAGTATTAAACTATTGAGCTTGTGCCATAGCATAGAGTCAAATTTTAGACTTGAAATTTGTTTATAGCTTCTGAAGAGAGGTTTAGAAATAACCCGAAACGTTGAGATTAAGAATTGGACCCGCTTTTTATGTTTTGTTCTTTTTAAGAAATCATGAGGAATATATATAAATATATATATATATATATATATATATATATATATATATATATATATATATATATATATAAGCTCACCGGACAGAAAAATTAGTCACCTATGGAGAAAAAAGATAATTTAACATCTGGCGCATGTAGGAACCTTAGGCAGCCGAAAGGCTCAGCGTAGTTTACGTTGATACATTAGTTATATATACTATATTGGTGTTGCGGATGGCGTAAAGATCTGTAGATAGCAAATCAGCTCTACTTAAAATGGTACGGAAAAGCGACGTCATAGAATGGCAAAAAGGTGTGATTGCATTTGGCCGGGCCAAAGGTCATCATGTAAAGGAGGTGGCGGAATTTAGCAGTGTTTCAACGTGTATGGTCGTCCGGATTTACAAGCAATATCAAAACTCTCAAAATGGGAAAAACTCTCGTCAAAATTGCATAGGAAAGAAGGTGTTGGCAGAAAGGGACCGTCGTAGAATCTCTAGGCTTGTAATTGCAAATCGATTTGCTTCGAGGCAGAAATTGCTACAAAACGTCAATTCTGGTCCTTCACCACCAATTTCAGAAAGAGCATTACACAAGAATTCCATAGCATGAACATATGGAGCAAAATGGCGTGCAAGAGGCCCTTACTATGGTAACAAATGACTAATTATTTGTCCGGTGAGTTTATATATATATATATATATATATATATATATATATATATATATTGATATAGTTGGGTGGCAGTCTTTCTTGAATGAAAATTTTGTTGAAGACCATTCTGTATTTTGCTTTAATTGATTTTCTTTGGCAACTTTCTCTTCTTCTAACTATCTTTTTTATTCCATCTTGTAGATGGTGGATTAGTTGTCAAGTATTCATTCCTTTTTAAATGAATGTATTTGGTAAAAAAACAACTAAACTGCTAAGCTTTCGGTTCTATTCCATCATTTTCGGAGCGTTTTGAAATGTTCTTGCTCCCTTTATCGATGTAAGGAGTGGAGTGAGGATCTGGCAGAAAAGTGAAAGAAAATGATTTTTAAGGGGTATTTGTTCCGCCTTAGTTAAACGTAACGTTAGAGGAAATGAGCCAGTCCTGTGCGTGTACTTTTTAAAATAGTTTTAATTTGCGATTCCAGCTTGTCGCTTTACTGTTCATGGTCGGCCCTATCTTCATTTATTAATATAGCTTCTAAGATGTTAAGCCTCGCTTCATTAACCTCCTTTCTTTAAATAATGGTGTTATCAACGAGCATATCTCTCGTTAGGTTAATATTATGTACACTTTCCCTATGGTTCTTAGGCCCTCCGCTTTATAGATGCATAGTTAACGGTCTTGAAAGTGTGGTAGTTGTCATGCCATTGTATGTAGAGTTTTTATAAAGCTTACAGTCTTTATTGGGGCAGATGAACTCGTAAACTATGTTAGTTGACTTGAGATTCGAGGAGTTTAGGCAGATGTTGTTTTTCATCAGAAGATTGCTGGCTTTTATTGTTTGATAATAGATGATGAGTTGGATTTTATCCGTAGGTGCTTATCTAGGTGCTTCTATCATGGCATGGGGCTACATGTCTTCATCAGGGCAATAGGGGATGTTTTTGTACCACCATGTTGTCACAAGTTGTTTAGCCATTTATCTAGAAATTACATCTCACAACACCAAAAAATGATGTTATATTTTAGCATTACAATACCTCTTGCCATATATTCAAACAAACCAATAATTGGTTGGACCACCACAAAGCAGGAGTGCTTGGAAAAGTAATAATAAGTACAAAAATTACAGATATAACAACTGTATGAAAGATTTTAAGCTAGGTGGAGAAAGATAGCTTAAAGATTTTGAGCAAATTTGGTGAAATCCATGCTATGAAGAATTATGGCTGTTAGTAAAGTAAATGAGGGTCCAATTAAGTATTGAAATAATTTAAGATAAATAAAATATAAAACTAATCATTATATTTTTTTTATTTCTGAGATGTTTTAAATGATTCTATATAAAACTTTCGCGCTGAATTTAAATCAAAATCCACTTTTGCAGAATAGGCTTATTTTTTCCTACACTACTTTTTTATGCTTTTTTCACCTTTCAATGCTTGATTTTTATGAAAATGCTGTTATTAATCTATTTTTTCCAAAACTCTATTCCAGTACTTTACATTTTTAACTGATTAGTTAGCAGATATCCGCGTATCACAAGATTAAGGCTATTCTACTTTCCGAAAATCACTAACATCAATAAAAATGCAAAAAATGCCTCCAATAGATTTTGATAAATTGTGGGAAGGTTGTGGTGCCAAGGCAACAATCAAACATCACATTTCTTGGAAGGACTTGCTCTCATGCCAATTTTGGCAGGAAGATCAAGATAATGATTTTCCTCATCACATATGATGCCAAACATATGCCAGATAATTCAGACGATTGTACTTTATAAACATTGCATATTCGTTTATTCGTAATATATGCATTAGAAGATGATCGAATTGTGGTCGAAGGGGCACCGGTAAATAAAAAGAAGGACGCCAGCTATTTTCCGCAACTTGAGATTTCTGATAAACATTTAATTTAGGCCTTTTGGAAGCAATTCTCCTCGATATATATATATATATATATATATATATATATATATATATATATATATATATATATATATATATATATATATATATATATATATATATTTGCAATTCAAATGTTATATTGAATATTCAAGTGCAATTCAAACAAGTATTCCACTTTGCTCTCAACGACCACAAGTTATGAGTATCTTTCAAATCCTTCTCCTTCAAAGGATCGACCCAGAATGGAAATGATCCTTTCGAGTGTCTTAGATATGAGACAAATTAGAAAAATAAGCTAAATCCAGTGCACTATTTAGCTTTTTTCTCTCATAATATTCACAAACTATTACTTATGTTGCTTAAATCATACATATCACACGCTTGTCATGCGGAATTACAAATTATGTTCCACAATTGCAATTGAAATCTGCTGAAATGTAAACTTGCTTTATAGGCTTTTTAATAATTGTATAATAAAATATATTGTAAAATAAAAATAATTATTTAGAATCAGATTGTCGCGTTTTTCTTGGAAAACGGATTTTAATATTATGCATTTGATGATTCTGGCTCGTTAACAAAGGTGAGAGTTATTTTGGCATCAATTCCAAATGATTCAATGCTTTGGGGCTGTTTTGAGTGATTTAAGAATTACTGATTTTTTTTTAAAGTTCCTTCATCAACTCTATGGTTCAATGATTTAAATGCCAAACTTACGTATGACAGGTACGTCGTATCCGAACCTACGATGAAGTATTAATAAATAATGATATTTTTCTTTAGCTTTGTGCTAAAAGCCAGAGCAAACCTACTTCTCGCATATTTTCATTCTCTCTGTAATGCCAAAGGTTAAGAAAAAAGACGTAAAGTAAATAAAATGATATTATGGCAATGCGATTGAGGAAAATTGGGTAGTTCGTGAAACTTTCGATAAAAAATGGACTAGCCAACTGCTTATAGTTAATAAAAAAGATAAAATATATCTGTAAAAATAGGTAGAAAAGTCATTAATGATCTACATAAAACTGCCACATAAGAGAATAACAATGTTGCTAAAGTAGAACTAATTCATTCGCAGGTGGTTGGCCTCGGTATTCATCCATTTCTAAGCAATTTTGCAACCAGTCTTAGTACTTACACTTCCTCGAGCTTCACGGAGTGATCATAATACAAGACAACGTTTTCAATTACCATATGATCTATACTTAGCTCAAGATATAAAATAATTGCGTTTCTAAATGCTAATAATAATTTTTCTTTGTAGGTGGAAAAAAGGAGTAAACTGTCTTTGATTTCTCATTAAATTTCTTGATTGAGCGGACGGATAAGACCTTGGGGAATAAATATATAGAAGGAAAAATAAGACTTCATTTTATTTTGACAACAAAAAAATTCTTTGAAATACTTCATCGTGCTAGATGGTGAGCTATTTATTGATGTTCATCAACTCTGACCTAATTAAATCTAAATTTTTTTCTGCAAGATAAATTATCTTACTACATTGGTCTGGAAACCAGAATTATCTAAGTATAATAGTCCTGATTTCGCCAAAGCATGTTTTTTTTCTTTATACTGCCGATTTGGCGACTGCCTCCACAGGTACAAGTTACTGGAATTAATGTTAACCTAATGCTCGCGTAAATTAAAAACAATACATTTTAATACAAACATTAAACTTATCTAAAGCAAAACTGACAGAAGCAAATCACAAACCAACAAAAGATAAGAAACAAAATAAAGGCAAAGTAAGTCAAATATAATGTACGATGCCAGCCTCTTCCAAAAAGGCAAAGAGTCTACAAATGGTTGTGCACTAACTCATCCCAAGTATTATGGATAAACTCCTCACGTTAGATCTTCTCAGGGCAGATACGGACGTTAAAGAGAAGCATACCTCACTCCGTAGCCTTAACCGCCATTACCGAACCACAAAAAAACAATCTTAAAAACATGTGTGTAATCGTTGAATTTTATTACTTCCGCTACCTTACCCCAGGTGTGGTTCTTTTCCACCTCAGCATGAATTTCCTCGACGTTGTGACCCCCCAACCCAAGGATCGAGGCATCGAAGGGCAATACTACGATGCGTTTTTATCTGTGGCAACGTGTGTAACTTGAGGTTCATCTCTTTTAAGCATTCTGCCGCTTTTGGAAGGTAAGGACTTCGCAATCACTCTCCTTTTGTCAGATAGCCGAATATCCGTTGTGTGTATCGATAAGCCGTAATAGGGTAACCACTAGTTCCCCATTAGTTTTTGAGAAGACCAACCCCCGATCAGGCTTGGGGCCATCGGAGAGGGTACTCAGCGGTATCCGCTAAGTCTCCCTCATTCACCTCTCCATATCCTCATATACAAGGATTGGAGAAATAAACTTAATCAGAAGAAAGTACCCCGCGGAGTGATTGAAAGTGTTTGGAAGTGTGAGTGTGTGTAGTTATTGAAAGAGATTTATCACGAATTTAAGAAAGAAGAACAAAGATAGTTTTAAGGAAGTGTCCCAGTCCCCCCCAAATATTCTGCAAATACGAGGGGCTTTCAATAAGTTTTGCGAATCGGTAGGGCAAAACAGAAGAAGGGGGATGGCTGTTTATGGGGGTGTTAGGAAAAGTTATGACAAGTCAGGACCTGCAGCCGCACGTTCCTGCCTCGTCTATTTAAGAAGCAGTAGCTGATCGCAGATCGTCAGTCACAAATCTTTCAACAATGGAGAAGGATGAGCACCGCGCAGTGATCAAATTTTTGAACAGGGAAGGCAGGAATGCAAAAGAGATCCATAAACCCATGGTTGCAGTGTACACCGACACCGCCCCTTCCTATGCAACCCTTGCTCGCTGAAAAAATACGGGTTTGAAATCTAAAGGGCAATGTTTCATAAAGTTGTTTTCAAGATGAATCATGAAAATATGAGCTGCTATTGGAGCTATTGGTAAACCCATTCCTACTCCATCTATCTGTTGGTAAACCTTGTTATTAAATAAAAAATAATTTTCATTAAAATTGATTTCTAGAATAGTTTTGAAATTTTGATTTACCTATATAGTCTTAACCTAATTATTTTTAATATTTTTAATGTTCTCTAACTGTATTAGATTAATTTATGTTTTAGAACCTAAAGATGGGTGATACGCCCGAAACGTTGTTCTATTAATAAATCACATGTACCTCAGCCTCCTATGTGTCCTTACCTTCACCGTGAAATTGAAGATTAGACTGGTCAGAAGCAACTCATATGGCTATATATATATATATATATATATATATATATATATATATATATATATATATATATATATATATATATATATATATATAAAGGGTCTTTCAATAAGGTTGCTCGATTTTTAAATGTAAATAAAACAAGTTGTGTGTGATATATACACTCAATTTATTTTAAATTTGAAAGTATATTTTATAGGATTAAGTGTGGAATATGACGTTGTTCAAATGTCCGCCGCTGCTTCGCTTGGTGGAACGTATAAATTTCGATGACTTTGTCGCATAAATCTGGCTGAATTTGCTGGATGGTGTTCGCTATATTGACTTTGAGGACTTCAACTGTTTGCGGATTATTCGCATAGACCTGCGATTTAAGGTAGCCACAAAGAAAGTAGTCTAATGGCGTTAAATCGCATGATCTCATTGGCCAGTTGACGTCGCCGCCGCGCGAGATGACCCTGCCCTGAAATCGAAGGTGCATAATGTCTATCGTGGCGTGCGCAATGGGGGACGTAGCGCCGTCCTGTTGGAACCACATGTCGTCAGTATCTATATCAGGCATATAATCCAGTTGAGGCCACAAGAAGTTGCTTATCATAGATCTGTTGGTCTCGCCGTTGATGGTTATGGCAATCCCATCTTCGTTCTTAAAAAAATACGGACCGATGAATCCGTTAGACGAAAATCCGCACCAAACGGTTACTTTATTGGGATGCAATTAATGCTGATTTATCTTATGTGGATTGTTTTCGTCCTAAATCCGAAAATTTTGCTTGTTTACAAATCCATTCATCCAAAAATCGGCCTCGTCGCTGAAGATAATTTTGGGGGGGGAAATTTGGGGCAACATCCAACTGCTTTAGACCCCAATCAGCGAACACACGGCGTTTTTTATGGTCGTTTACCTTAAGTTCCTGGGTAAGTTGTATTTTGTACGGGTGCAGACCCAAGTCCCTACGCATAATTCGTCAAAATGAAGTCGCAGAAAGGCCAAGTTCTTGTGAACGACGAGAAATTGACTGCCTCGGATTTTCACGGACACTCTCATTTACAGCAGCCATGTATTTGGCAGACCTTGAGTTTTGGCGAAGCACAGGTGTTGGTTGATTGTTGATCGACCCTTTCGCCTTGAATATGGCCCAAAAGCGTCAAACAGTAGGCTCGGCAGGACGATTGTGGCGAGGATAGAAATCATGTAATGCGCGGAACGTTTGTCGAACCGAGCTCTGATTTTGATAATAACATTTGATGATTTTTACCCGCTTTTCAACGCTATAACCTTCCATCGTGACTTGCCTAGTACTACTGAACAGTTCACAGTGAGGTTGCTAGATGTTGCTTTAACAACATGGCTACTATTGCCTGACAAAGCTCGAGCGTCCTTGTTGAAAGACTCTTTATATATATATATATATATATATATACATATGTTTTGACACTACTATAATCAAATGTTGCATTTTTTTTTCTAATTTGAAGAAGGAATATACAAAATTAAGCCAAACACATTTAATTATTAAATACAGTCTATTGATGCGAGCAGTCAATCGATAAAGCCAGCTCAATTCAGTGCCAGTCCCAAGCCCGGATAAATAGGGAGGGTTGGAGTCAGGAAAGGCATCAGTCCGTACATACTCGGCCAAAACCTTAAGGGATGAGTCTCTCACCGAATTAGAAACGACTCATCAGAAACGGCGAGCCTGGGTATAGTGGGGGTGCCCAGGCACCGAGTCATTTCAAATGAATGCAAAAGTTTCGTGTTAAGTACCACTTTGAAATTAAGGGTCTATACAACACTTTTGATTCGAGTGTCAAGTAATCAGATAAAAATAATCAAAATGGCCGCCAAAATCCAAGATGCTTGCCAATTTCCAGCTTTTTTTCGAATTACGCCTCATAACTTATGTACTATTGAACCTAGTATGGTGATTTAGGTTTCTATACCTAGGTTTGCATGTATAAGTAATTGAATAAAATAAACTAAACATGATTGGAGCATATCTTCTCTTATATTGAGTCCTACTTCCAAGTAAATGCTTACACAATTGCTTGAAAAAACTCCTTGAACAATACATTCAATAAAAAAATGGCTAACAAATTAACAAATTTTTCTAACATGGCTAACAAATTGTTCTAGTCCAGCTACTTGCACTTGCAATTACGTATGCACTTCAACTTTGTCTTCACGAATTTGCATTGAGCGCAGGTAATTTAGCAAGTGCACTTCACATCCTGGTGGAACATATCCTTGGCAAAGGGCAGCGTGATCCAAATGGGAAGCAGCTTGCAGTCGTTTTCATTCCACCCATGGTTAGTTGGGTTGTTGACAGGCATCATGGACATGTAGGCTGTTGCCCACATCCTCGCTTAAAAGACACTCCTTTTGATATGTTGATCCAGAGCATCACCAGTCGGGTTAATTGACTCCACGTCGCAAGTCTTTGGTGAGAACAACCTCATTTGGAAGAGGTCAACATCTCTGTCCTAGTTTGATTCATTTGAGTACCGCCTACAGACAAAGTTTTTGCTACTTCCTTTAGCTTTGGCGATGTTTTGAATGGAGTGTCGACTATAGTTGCAAATTGCTCCAAAATGGATGGCACTTCATGCATCAACGGGCACAGGATCGCTTTCCCTCGAACTTGAAGGAATAAGTACTGTCTGATCCAGTGAATGTGTGTAAAAGGGCCATGGCTTTGCACATGTCGTGCCCAGATTTGTCGCGATAGTGTTCAGGGAAATCACTTTGGTTGTCTTTCCTGCTTTGAAAAGAGATCCAGATTTCTGCGGCCGGATTTAAAGCCTTGATGTGATGGAAATTAATCAGAAGGATTACGACAACATCTGTGTCTCCAGTATACACCATCCCAAGTGAAGAAGATTAGAGGGCGTGGACGAGATGAACTGAGACATGCGTGTCAGCGTCCTCATGGTTGCATTGATCCATTGGGGGACTGTTTCCAACATGGTGGACTTGATGACCTGCAGTGATGTAGACATTCTTGTCTTCTGGGAAATGTTCTTCTGTTATCTTTTTTGACAAGAATGAGAACATTTCTTTCCTGTATACAACGTTTGCCAGAAGATTCTGCCAATTTCCTGGGATTTCAGCAGTACCAGATATGCGTTGTCGGATGCCTGTTCATCGTTTTTTCCCTGTGCCTCCTTTGCTCTTCAGTGCACGCTACTGGTCAGAGACAATATCTACTCTTGTCGATCGCTTCAAGTCGTGGCAAACTCCTGGGCAGAATACCTTGTCGAAGTATGAATCAAAGGTCTTGCCTTGGACAGTTGTACCAGGAAGTGAGTGCTCCGCAATGCCATCTCAATGTGGAGCCCACCTAGCATAACCACAAACTTGTCTTCCCCGTAAATGTCATGGAAGGTCCAGTGCATTTTTGGCGAGGTCATAGAGTGGTTGGTCCACTACCAACACAGGGACTTAATTGGGTTAAGTTACTCAATTGTCTTTTTCGCCAGTTCCATTCGATGTCGAATCCTTTCTGGAGTAGCGGATTTTCCATGGAAAAGTGGCAAGAGGGCTTCAATGCATTCTTCCTAGCAGCATGGTGGGAAGACCACATAGCTGGAACGTGTTTTTGTGTATCACAATCCACATATAGAATATCATTTACTTTAGCCATCTATGCCTGCTCGTACTGTTTCTCCTCATCGAATGAACTCGTTGCCACTAGTTCCACATCTTTCACCGGAGGTTTGTTGACAAGATTTCGGCCCACAGGTGGTACAAACGTATACGAACGAGGCAGGATGGGTTCACTGCTGCGTGTTCTTGTTTTCTGTCAGTTGATTAGTAGACATTCTTGGTCCAACTCAGGCATCAGTAATGAAAGAAACTGAAATAATGAAATACCAGTTCCATTAAAGGATAAGTGTCGTAGAATAAACTCTCGACGATATAACATATATAACTATTCGTTGAGGAAATTATTCTAATATTTCGAGTCCGTGGTAATCTGATTGACCAAGGTTAGTCCAAAAGGGGGGGGGGGGGCAGAGCGGCTTATTTATCTTCAATATGCTTAAGAAGTAGAACGGAGCACAAGGGTAAATAATATGCCTATCATTAATAAAATAGAGTTTTATTAATTAAACTATCAACAACACACAAAAAAAAATGTTTACATAAACGGAGAATGAAAAGGGTCGTGGGAATATCTGACTAATCCGAGGCTTAAGGTTTGGAGAGATTTAAAAAAAGTAAAATCAAGGGGGGGGGAATGGTTTGCTAAAACATTTAAAGCAAAGGGTTGCGTTGGCAAAAGGTTAAATGATTAAAGGTAATGCTCAGCTTACGTAATTACAAAGTTGTTGTCCAGAGGAAGACGATGCGAAGGAATCTTCGGTCCACTGGCGATTTCCAGCAGAAGGTTTTTTCGGGGGATTGTCCTTAACGAGGAGGAAGGACTGTCTTCGAGGAATGAGAGAGAAGTGGGGCTCGGAGGTACAAGCGATCGTTGTGACCGCAAATTGGAGATGTTCTAGATGAACAATGGAGGTTATTGTTGAACCTAAGCGGCGTTCTCTGGAAGAAGGTTAAAAAGAGGGTAATTAAATTATCCTGACGTGATGTCTTGAGAATGACAACCGTTTCTTGACGAACGGGCTTGAAGAACAACGGCTGTTTTAACGTTGTTCTCTTTCTGAACAACAAGAGGGGGGGGGGGGGTGAGAACCGTCTCTTGTTAAACTGGCTCAAAAAACAATGGATGTTCTAACGTTGTTCTTTTTCTGAACAACAGGGGGGCCTTGTTGAATTGGTGTCTCGCAGGTACGAACCTTGGCACTCAAGGGATATTGTCCTCTTCTGGACAATAAGGGGTTTCTCGGCAGAGTTCTTAGGTGCACAAGAGAGACCGGATCAGCTTGATGCCTCGCGAAAATAATCTGGATCTGCTTCAATTGGGAAAAGCTATGGTATAAATATTCGGAGCCATCTCCATGACGTAGGGGATAATTGAGTGGGGGTACTTCAGGGGAATGTCCCGGTGGCGCCTGGTGAAAATACCTTATCTGCCCATAAGTCTAATTCAATCTGGCGAGATTGACGTATGAAGGCGAAACGGGGGAGTGAACCTCTTTGATTAAACATTGGCTATGATGGGAGATAACGCGCTTCTGCTTCCTCTCGCAGGCAGGATGCATGTGGGTAAGCATGTGGGTAAACATGGTTAACATGTGATAGAGCTGAATTAGAGCGGCCTCAGATCGTTCTATCACAATGAGCTTGCAGTGCGTGATGTGGGATTGTGATCCAGGTTATCCAGGGATGCAACTGTGAAAATGCCCTAATGCAAACTTGTAGGACAGGCTATATCAGCATTGTTCCTTGCATGATTAGCAATAGCCGGTGCAAATCTAGATTCAATGCTTAGGACTTTCTTATATGAAACGCTCAGAGCATACTTTTGTAGTAGTTCTACCAGCTTCTTGCTTCATGTTTGGGAATGCAAATTGAGGGCCAGAAACATTGCAAGTGAAGGCTCAAAACTCAAGTTAGCAGAAAGAGAAGTCATATGCCGCATGACCAACTGATTCACAAAGAGGATATTCCTGGAAGTCTCTTGTTCTGGAGATGATTTGGGTCCTGCGAGGAGTTAACGAAAGAAATACTTCATACGATGTGGAACAGATGATTCTTCGCAACCATTGGGAAATGAGCCATCAAACCTGAATGCAGTGCCGTGATCCAAAACAGCTTTGCGTAGAATCGATGCTGCCATTAGTACTGTACGTGGTTCCTCATCTGGTGTTTGAGTTGCATCTATTATGACCTTTCTAGACGTCTTTAAACAAATGATAAAAACTCGATCTCAGATAACTTTCTCCTCTGTAAAATTCGGGAAGTGTTTCAGGACTCTTTCCTTTAGGCATGTCCGGTTCACGGTCTACTAGATTCTATGTTGTTCTGATCTCTCGGTCATCACATCTGTCAGAGCTTGCAATCCCAAAATTCTAAGACCTCCAGTGACTTCTTGGTCTATAAATTGGAGCAGTTCATTTTCTATTGTAGACTTGAGATTTTCGCTAACTGTGTCTTGTTTACAAATAACATCGTAACAACGATTGAGCCCTGTGTAGTAATTCCGATGGTATTTGACTTCAATGGCGACCACATGGCTTTCGGAAAGATGTGCCACGATACGCTCTTCTCCCCGCGGGACTGGCTTGTCATGTATATGTTGGGTGAGTGTAACCTTCTGGAAATAATGGTCTGCTGAATTTGTTTCATTACCACAGAAGATACACAGATTACGATTAGCAGCTGCATGGCTCCGCCCAAGATCTTTTTCTTACAGGAGGCAATCTTTTCTTATGAACTTTCTTTGCATGGTCAAGTGCTAATACCTTGTAAAGCTGACGACAAGATTTATGCTAGGATGCACGATTCTTCTGCATGAATACTTCATCCGGAAGGTCTACATCTGGGTAGGGAGCAGCACCAATTGCTCTTAACTGATTTGCGAGGCTGATGATTTCTGTGTATGCTGGATTCGCAAGAGGACAAACAAGCACTTCCTCAGTTTGCTTTTGGCACAAAATACACAACTGCCATATCCTTGCCTTAGCCATCTCAGAAACAACCTGAAAAAAAACAAAGAAAAAACAATATTAAATAACTGCTGTCTGTACAGGGGGGGGGGCGTAAATAAAATTTAATGTTAGCTTAAATATTATAAGAAAGGTATTATCTTGAAATACAAGTGGGTATGCAAATGGGGAAGTTTTTTCACCTGTGAAAAGAGACCAATAAAATGGTAAATGAAGAACACAATTAGTGATCAGTAGTAAGTTATGAATCATACATAAAAACATAAATATAGAGACCAAACTCACCATTCTAGGTTTAATAGTACAAAAGTTATGAGGCCTAATGCGAAAAAAAGCTGGAAATTGGTGGCTATCTTGGATTTTGGCGGCCATAGACCCTTACCTTCAAATTGGTACTAAAAACAAAACTTTTGGCATCACGGCTCCAGACTGGTAGGGAAAAGCCGAGAAGAATAACCCGCAACTGTTGAAATTTGGATGTCTTTTGTTGACTAAACGCCACTTTGATTATCTCCCACAAGTGCTCTATTAGGGTAAAATTCGGCGATTTCCAGGTCCAAGGTCACAAAAGATCGATGTTATTTTCAGACAAAGCAATCATTATTGCGTATTATTTGTGGTAAACGCGCCATAATTCTGAAAGTATAGTTATCATCCAAAAATATGTCTTGAACTGTTGGGAAAAGTGCTGATGAAGCACGTTTTGGTAACGTTTTGAGTTCGTAGCAGTGTTCTTGGGCAAAATAGCTAGTGCTCAAGTTCTCTTAAAAGAGAAGCAACCCCAGACATGTAATGTGTCCGGATGCTTCAAAATAGGCAGGATACAAGAGTTGTAAAACCACTACCCTTTTTTCATTCTAACAAGGGTTCTTACAGATGCTCCAAACAAGCCAATGGGAGCTTCTTAAGAGAATATCACTTTCACCAACTCATTTTTTCATATTTTTAACCTAAGAGGGGCCTTTTTGTAAGGAGGTTCTTCTTGTTGAGATGAAGCCTATTCGTAACCTTCTCGATTTGCAATATTTGCAAAAAGTCCCCATTTCACTGTGAGCGCGGAATAATTCCCAAGTGCTACTTTCCAATCGTGAGTATGCTTGGCATTCGAGAAAACCACATCCTTAAGCTGAAACCTTACCAGGAGGCGCTCTTAGCGTTCATTTGTAGCTCTTGTGTATCTAAAAGACTTCTATACATGAGTGTAATCAGTCTTTTTAGCGTCATTAATCAACCAAAAAGCGTCTTGATACAATACCATTCTTTAGCAACTATCTTCTTGCATATCATGCAACTATGATGTCGAACAACAATGGTTGAAGGGTTTTCTTTGGCGTTAAAAAATCGGGAATTAAAAATAAATCAAGATTTAATTTTACCATAAATTTTATCAAATAGAATATAATTACACTATGGAGTAAGAAGCTTTGTGTAAATTAAACAGATTGTTGGTCTCTTGGCGGATCCATTTACTGATTTTTTTACCATCCGTCGCTGTAAGAATGGTCACTACAACTTTAAGAGAGGAGCACCCTATAACTGGTGATCAGGTCTTCTTCTGTATTCGGTATTTTGGGATGGCAGCTACCATAAGATTTCTCCTTGTGGTGTTAAATTCTCCATTCTGTGAAACATCTTGTCATGTTAATCTCTCTTCGGATGTATTTCTCTTCTTGATTTTGAGTCTTCATGCTGAAGCACTTTCCAATTTCCCTTTAAGGCAAGCGGCTCGCTTACACACGACTGGTATTTAACACATTACAAATTGAATTAATTTTTATACATTCGATATGAATTCAAATAATGGTAATTTTATGAACTCTACTTACATTACTATATTTTACAATGTTTATCATACTTAGTAAAGCTTGCAATTATTTTACTAGTATACCAAAGCAATTTAGTAAGACTTGATAAGCTTTTTTGAATGTATTTGTTCAACCAAAATGGGCTCATGTCAGAGCGTTTAACATACGAGGGGCGCTCAATAAGTTTTGAAATTCGGATATAAGGAAACGAGATATGAGGAAAAGTGTTTTATTATTTTTCAATATAACTACCCTCGACTTTAATGCACTTGCGCCACTTGTCCCTGAGGCTTCGAATTCCCGACAACCAGAAATCTCCCAACTGCTGTTCAATCCACTCCTAGGCGGTGAGCTGTACATCTTAATCGTGCCCAAACCGGCGTCCACACAGTGCAGCCTTGAACTGGTAGAATAAAAAGTAGTCGCTAGGGGCCAGATCTGCACTGTAGGGGGGATGGTTGAGCTCCTCGAATCCTCAATTGCGCAGGGCAGCTTGTGCAACTCTGGCCTTCTGGACTTTGACGACGTTGAAGTCGATCATGGTGCGTGAGGTTTCTAGGGACCCAACGGGCAGAGACCTTGGTCACGGCCAAATTGCCCTGGATGATGTTGATAACACTTTCATGTGATATTCCATGTTCTTGCTCGATTTCTTCGAACTTTACCCGTCGATTTTATATGATAATCCTCTCCACATGGGCCACATTGTCCTCGTTGGTTAAGTCTGACGGGCGTCATTTTCAAGAGACTCACGACCATATTAAAACTCCCTATTCCAGCGAGCAATCCGTGCATAGGAAGGGGCGGTGTTGGTGTACACTGCAACCATGCCTTCATGTATCTCTTTTGCATTCTTGCCTTCCTCAGTCAAAAATTTGATCACTGCGCGGTGCTCAACCTTCTCCATTGTTAAATAATTTGTGACTGACGATCTGCGATCAGCTACTGCTTCTCAAATAAACGAGGCAGGAGCGTGCGGCTGCAGGTCGTGACTTTTTATAACTTGTCCTAACACCCCTACAAACAGCCATCCCCCTTCCTCTGTTTTGCCCTACCGATTCGCAAAACTTATTGGCCGCCCCTCGTATTAAAATCTAATTTTTTTTAGATTATTTTATAATTTATTATTTTGATTTGAATCACAGATATATCAATCTTAGCAGAAAAAAATAGAGTCTTTATATTAATTGTTTATATATAGATTATGGTCATTTGATGGCTAAGTTCAAATATTTAGTTAACGCACATGGTCGCGTTTGCAGACCTCCCTTCAAAGGTTGCTAAATCCACAATTTATCTTTTCTTTATGCTCAAATCAGAAGTTCACTTTTTAAATAGCGATTAAACCAAATTTATATTAAATATATAGAATAAATGGGCTTGAAATTATTACCCACAGACTTTTACATATATTTTTTAATTACTGAACCTATATTATTACATTCCAGTCTTTCTTTTCTTTTTATGATGGTTTGGAAGTGTGTTGAATTAACCAAAGAAAAAATCCTTTAGTTATTCGTAAAATAAAAAAAGGTTGGCAAAGAAAATGCCTGAAAATTGAAAAAAATTTAACTAAGCTGTTTACTCTCTAACGCTACGATATATTTAAATTATAATGTTGCGGTTGTTCACTATTATAAAGATAGCTAGCTAATTACCATTTGGGGCTAACTTTTGAAATTCAGGATTACATTGTTTGTTTATTCCAAAACACTTTTTTATAGTTTAGTTATATTTAAAGCCTATATTAAGATAGGTATTTGTGGCGAAGTACTTTTATTTGGAAAATTGGGAAGTAAATGGTAATATAATAAAGGTTTATGGTGAAGCGGTATTGGTGTTACTAGCGAGACTTTTATGATATTTAATTGGCAAAATAATAAATCTTAGATAATGCATTCAGGGAAATACTTTGAAAAGGTTAGGAACTTAGATTTGACCAACAGCAAAATGGTGAGTTTCAATTTTAATAGCCTATTTACAAAGTTCAGGAAGGTCTTAATGTTCTTCGGCCTACCTCCCTAAAAAGACACTGTTTTGCTCCTCCCGTGTGCGAAAATTATTAACTTTGTTCATTCATGTGTAACAGATAATGTTTTATCGCCAATAAAAAAGGCCTTACCATAGGCAATCCGCTTTCAAAGATTTTCTGGAATTTATTTTTTAAATTTTTTGGTAAAAGAAATAATCCCCCAAATTAACCCTTTCCTTTGGTTTTGTTAAGAAATGTTGATGATTTATACTCAAGCTGAAAGTAGAATAATCTAGGAATCGTCTATAGCTTCCTTTAAAATCCCAACAACTTGCATCTCACTATTAAATTTAAGGTCGATAGGGAATCAGATTCCTCGCTACCCTTCGACGACAAAAAACCTATGAGAATCAACTGCTTGATGATTCGATTCTCGAGCCTCATTCTACACACAGCGTTCCATAGAAGCAATACATCCTATCATCACCTATGGAAAAACTATAAATCCTATTATACATTTGTCATGTAGTACCTTCACTATTTCCATTGCTCAATGCTAGCCACAGGGCCCTGTTTTTTACACTATTTTGAACAGGCCACGTTAAAACTTGGTGTGCCTGTGAGCATATATATATATATATATATATATATATATATATATATATATATATATATATATATATATATATTGTGGAAAGATGCCATGCTAAATGCAAGACTATGTAGTTAAGGTCGACAGCGATTTTAATATGGAGCTCTTTATCTTTATGCACCGGATCTCCTTGGAAGTTTAGAAGGTATAGATAAAGCTAGTAAGGGAGATATCTTTATTAGCCAATACTTCTATCAATCGTGTTACAGTTCATCTGCATGGAAACGTTAATATAATTGAAAAAACTAGGACTATACCAAAATAGTGAATATAAACATATTGAAAAGACCAAATATATGTTCATCTCTACAGCATTCATGAAACCCGTCGGTTGCATGGGTTTAATGACATTTTAATCACTCTTCATCAACGTTTTCGTGAATAAACCATCGAACTTATTTGCTGCATGGTTTAGTACACCGAAAACGTCACAACTCTTCCTATTTCTGAAGAAATCTTGCGTCATTACTTCAGGCTTGTATCTTGGGGGCTCCCTGCGGTATCTCTGTTGACTGCATGTAACTTGACGGTCACAGGAGTAAAGGTTGGCTTCCCATTTGCTGTTCTATTTTCCAATCTTTACTTGAGAATATTTAAAGGTACTGTTTTATACAATAATACCTCTTTTCTTCGCCAGCTACATCGATAATATTTTCATTAACATAAATAAACTTGACCTGGTTCATAACCTTGGCCAAAGATTCAGAGAAAATTGATCTCTTAACTTTACTTAGGAAACTAAAGACAATTCCATTCTACTCTTCCTTGATGTTTTCTTCCACTCTAAACAGGTCTGCTTCATGAGCAAAGCTTATGTTAAACCAGATCAATCAAGTAATTTTAAAACACGAAGGAAACCTTCAGGCTAATATTGAAGAACAGCTATCTCCCCACGACGGATTCTTAACAGGATTCCATAGTTTATATATGAAAGTCGTGGTATGACAAAGTGTACGCCATATACGCACACTGGCTTACTGGCCGACCGAAATTAAGGCTCTACTTGGGGAAGGTTCTAAGAGTGCTTTGAATACAGAGTTGCTAGGCCTAGGAATATTTAAACTCGGCTACAAAAATGTACTTTAATAGGACTACATATACATATAGGGCTAGTTAGATGGCAATGCAATTAAATATTGACGATTCACTGCTAAGATAATTAACAGTATCAATTAAGTTTGAACCGACGGATAATAAATTATGAAATGATTTTACAATTATGTGTGGTAAGTAGGACCAGGTAGGTAAGTTCGACCTTAAACTCGTGCGCGTCTCACGGGATGCTCAATTCAACTTCGGTAAACTGAAGTTAGGAGGGGAAGGGCTCTTATCCTTAAGAGGCAAACGGAGGGTGCTTAGGGGATGGCTTTTCCGATCCTTAAAATCCGAAGATGCGGTGAGAAGGGTTTAAGCGCCCCTAACTATCTCCACGAACAACATTGAGTGACGACTAGCTCTTCCTTGGCTCTTCGACAATCACTTAATTCTTCTCTGGACGAGAATGTAGTCAATTCTCTATAAACTAACTTAGAAGTTACGGAAACGTACTGGACAGCGGCTTCAGACACAATATGCATGTGAACTTTAAAATCTTGAATATATACTCCGAAGTTATCTAGACGGGAAGAGAGATCCATCGTCAACAGACTTCCTTAATTGCCTTGGGTCGCAAAAAGATTACATAGCGAAAAGTCGCGATACCCCCTTAATAGTCTTCCCATTTTTTTAATTTTCGCAGTATATAGGGCAGAGGAATTTAGAGCGGTCAACGGCGAACTGTGGAAGTTCCGGGAGGGAGGGGGGGGGTCCTTCTCTCTCTCATTCTTCGACAATAAATTCATATGGCTACATCCAACACGCAGCTAAAAGATAATCAACAGCCACATCAATTCTAAGCTTCCTATACTCGTTAAAAGGCTAAAGCGTAGAGGAAAAAAATATGTTTTATCTCGCACTAAGAAGATTATTAACATCAAAGAAACGGTCACTCGAATGCGCTCAAAATAAAGCACCTTACCTTTTATCAAATAAAAAAGGAGGAAAAAAGACCTTAAAGAGCCATACAACAAGAAAAGACGTTCCAACCTTCAACAAGAGCGGAAAATATTTGAAGGAAGATCAATCTTCGCATAAAATACCAACATTATAGTAAACGCTACTTTCAACTATATATTCCTCAATTGTAAAACCCCACCGCGAATATTAGAAGAATCATTGTACAATTAAGAGAATGAACAAGGATAAACAAGATCAAAGAAGTAATAGACTTCCAGCTAGCTAACTGACTATGTAAAATACAGCCGATATATAATGAAACCGATTAAGTCTAAATACCTGAGAAAAAACCGTCAAGAAAGTGACCAAAATAGTCATTACCCGAACAAGACTCATTAATGTGAACAACCAACAAAAAATGAAACAATAGTTTAACTTAATAGCTCCGTATAGGTGGCGAATAGGAAGTGTTTAGAAATAGTGACAAAAGTGAAATAATGTAGACGCCAAAGTGGATTTAATGAATCATATTGAATTTTGCAAGTCACGGGAAGAAAAGCCGAGTGAAATAAGGAAAAAAGTGAAATCTGTCAATAAAGTAAGGAACGCGAAATGATTAAACTTCAAACCTATATTAAACATAAAACAAAACAAGTAAACTAAATATTCAGTACAAATACCTAAGACAGAAATAACACTACACAGCTAGGCAGTAGCTCAGTACAACAAAGATTCACAAAAAGACAAGACTGCTACAGTATACTCAAGTTTGAGGAAACAACAAAAGTGGACCGAGAGTAGGCGGTTCTCTTGAAAACTATTAACAGGTATCGATTACCCACTGGTAGAGCAACAAAAAGAGAATGGAATAGAATGGAACTAAATAAAACAACTATTGATTCGGGTTTCATGTTAATCAGTAGTCTCCGAGCAATGAAAGTACTCCATTCTATCCTTCTATTTCCTCTATGAAGAAGGTCAACTTAGATAACTTATTTTCTCTTACTATAATAATATTTTTCAAACATCTTTAATCTCATTCTCTATTTCCTTAACGACTCCCGCCGAGCCTTCTTCCTCCTGCCCATCTGGGGCTGGGGGAGGAGGGTGAGTGCGTCCGACCCTTACTAGAGGTAGGATGGGGTGGGACTGTATGATCAATCGTCTATTTCTTCCACGCCATCTATTTAGTGGGTTTGAAGATGTCCTGTAATTGGGTTGAAGGAGATCTTGTTTAATAAATATATGCCACTTCCCAAATTTTTTATACCCTGGTACCTTGAGAAAAGAGCTTGGAGGCTAAAGTAAAAATGTAACCCTCGCTGTCGACTTTGAAAAATCTCATACATTCGATAAAACTGGATAAATAGATAAAATGCACAATTTTAATAAAAAAAATTAAATACATTTTATTCCACAAATTTCGATACAAAGTTCGATACAGATTGCAAGTTTCACATGAACCAAATTCATTAACTCCAAGTTTTTATGAATTTGATAACCTTCATTGATGATGCGTGCCCTCAGCTGTCTTGTATTTTTAATTGTCATTAAGTCCACCTTCTCTTTTAGCATATTCCAGAAAAAGAAGTCAAGGGAGGTATGGTATGGCGCACGAGAAGAGCATTCAAGATCACGTCTGCCAGTCTAGTTAGAGAAATTATAATTATCATTCAGCTAATCTTTTAAAACTATTATGAAATGGACAGGAGCACCATCCTGTTTAGAATACTCAGGGGTTCCTTTTTCTAGCTTTTTAACATGGTGAGATAATCTCACCACTTATATGATTATCGAAGAAAATGATCCAAACGCGTGAGCTTTCCACTTAACACACTACAGCATAATCTTTTCCGTTCCTTGTTGTATGAAGTGGTCCACCTAATGCGAATTGTTTTGCTGCCAGTATCTAATATTCTATCGTTTAACTCATAATTGACGAAAAACAACAAGCAGTGTTCAGTAAAATATCTCGAGTCCTCTATCAGGGTCATCCTTTGTTGAGTGATGCAAGTTTTGTAATATGTGCGGATAAAACCTTTGATTTTGTCCTTTACGACTAAGTGTCGTTCATAAGTGAGTTTGTCTATGACACTGCCTGTTTCTTTTAACTCCCGAATCACTCCCTAACGACCAAATGGGGCCGTTCTGGGATGACGTGTATTAAAATCTTCTGCTATCATCATTCAATCCGTTCTTCTTTCGATAAACTTATATTTAATCTCTGGTAAAAGAAAATACATATACTTAGTTAGACTCTAGGGACACCATGTATGTATATATATATATATATATATATATATATATATATATATATGGACCTTATTCTCCTTTTTAATATTATAGATAATAATAATATTAGGCGTCGTAAGATTTTCAAGAAACAAGCATATCAGAAATACCAGAACAGGAAATAAACAAATAAGAATACGCAAAGAAATTTGAATTAATTTTAACAAAAAGATACGAGCAAAGAATATTGCCTTAAAACTACGAATCAATTTATTCCCTTTTGTCAATTTTGCCCTCTTTGTCAGTACCCTCCTTTATTTTTTCTAAGAGTGAATGTTCTGGTTGCTTTTTCGACCTAAAAGAAAAGTAATGTCTGCTTTTAGTTATGCCACTCCCTCCAGCTGACATTCTATAGCTAACAAGGAGTTAGATGTATCTATGCCAAGCAGGATGCAGCTGACATCTGGACGACTGCGAGCACCCCTTTTCCACGCATTATCTCCATGGGATTTGAGGTTAAATAACTTCTAAACATATTTAATTCTTTCATCCATACCACTTTATATTCAGATCTCGCCTGCAAACGTTTTTCTGGAGACGACTCTTTGTTTTTCACTTTTAATTTAAAAACTCTATTGAATGGCCAAAGGTTTTCACACCATTATATTCGTTCTTATAAAAAAATTTATATCACTAATTAAGCATTAGTTTTTTTTCCTATAATATCCTTGTATTACAATTTAAAGGTTAAATATACACAAATTTAGAGACCAAACCCATTTAAATAATAAATACAATGAACTAAAGCAGGCAATCAATATTTAAAATATTAGTAGTATGGTTCATCACACCGAACCTTTGGTCTGCTAACTCGGTTTACATGTGGGTCAAAACTCGCCTGGCCATTCAGCGTTGTACTCCTCTCCCCACCGTTTCTGGTCGAGTGCTCCTTATAGAACCCTCCTCCATCCCCACGGGTTCTGGCCGGGATAATCCTCCCCCCCCCCCTCCTAGCAGTAGAGTCTTTATCTACCCTAGTTGATGTGCCTGCCCCCCCCCCCTGACTTAATGCTCCTTGCTGGTCCTTCCTAGACCGACGTGCTACACTGGACAAGAACCTGATTGGTTTGACTCCCGATATCGCTAGCTCAACTTCTATGACCATCGATGTTAAGGGGCCAGCCACCACTCCCGCCCATCTAATCTTTCCTGGGATAGCGAACTCTCCGTTTCTCTTTCTCTCTATCTATATATTTATCAAGTTCTCTCTCTCTCCTACTATAACAATTATAATATCAATAATATTGGATGGGCAATAACACAATTATTGTGCTTTTTAATGTAAAGAAGATAGAATTTGCTATAATTTTCCCTCAATATAACGACAACTTTCCTTAATCTATAAATATTCTGGATTAAAAAAAACGTGAAGATTCTGATCTCACACCTCGGGTTCTTATGTATAGGTATTGATTTGTTTACCTTTTAAATTATTAAAAAGGATACTCTTTATTTGCAAATTTAATACCTCGTTATTAAATTACTCGCTACATATTCATCAACTTCATTTATGTCACGTTATATAGTGAATAGTTGTTTAGAATTTCAAACTTAAAAATAGGACCCGTTTTGTATTTTCCCCACATCCATTAATAGCGAGCCTTTTTTCACAAGAAAATTGCTTTTGTTTCAGTGCAATCGTGGTGTAGACCATCTAAAAGTATAACAAAAATTAGAAATTAGACTCTAAATGAGCGAGAATCTGTTTTTTAATGTATAATATTTATAGATTCTGGAGTGTCTCGTCCCATTCGCTTGCACTAGCGCTCCATCACACGTTTTTATGGAACATATTTTCAATCACCTAAAATAACTAAAAGTGTCGACAAAGTTAAATTATTGACTATAGTCATCCTGTCTTTAAGTAAACAAAATGAGATTGAAAGATGCGAATGGCTCCGCCGGGTGTAATGAGAATATTAGATGGAAAAAGTTAGTAAATTCTTGTATCAACGTTTTAAAAAGTTACCAATATGGTGAAAAATAATAGTTATTGAATTTTAAAATTAGTTTAAAATATTTTTGAAATTTAGTTATATTTTTAGACCATGCGACTACAATTTGTAATCGTTTAACATTGAAGATTTAAGTAAGGAATATTTATCCTCTTAAGTTAATTAACAATGTGTGATCACTGGCTAGGCAAAGGGTTCTTTCTCTTAACTTATGATGGCAATAACCTAGTAGCTGCGCAACTTAAAACCAATCAATTAAATCATTTAACTTATGCGTGGCTACGTACGTCAACAATATTCAAACCTTTAAAGCAAGTAATTTTATTAGACAAAATCTCCTTGTTATTATTATATCCTATTTTAGTGCTCGCCTCTAAAAACCTATACATCTATAAACCTCGAGTTTTAAACCTTTAGAATAAGATAGCCACAGGAAATCAGCCAATTAACCAAGGTATACGCTATGTTAGTTTTATGGCTTGTTCAATTCCTTGTTATGTTAAGCATTTTTAGTAAAAAGTTGCAGGCTTGGATGTTATTTTATTTCAAGGCTTAATCCACCCCAATTCAAATCTGTGAAGATTTTCCAAAGAGTCTGTAATTTTAGCCCGATAATGGGGACTTTAACGCAATTCACCTTCAGCTGCTTAGTTCTACTGAGTTTGACAGAGGCGCTGCTATCGTTCATGTTATCGTGAGGGAATACAACAACTTTGAAGAATTAAGTAAGATAAGTCCGGTGCTATAATGGAGAAAATAATGGTCAGAAAGGTTCTATTACTTGATACAGAAACTTCTTTTTAAGTTATGGTGTTTGCTTTGTAACGGTATCAATCGAATAATCTTGTATAGGAAATACAAATTCGCGGGTCATCAGGGGAAAGGTTATAACTTCTACTAGAAATGATGGACAAAGTAAGGAGAGATCGGACGTTCTACGAGGCACTGTTATACCGCAAACTGATGAAACTATGCCAACTGATTGCCTGGAACAAATTGGGCAGGGCAGCATCATCCAAAACCTCTCTGACTACGTAATTAGTCTCCCGCAGAGGCAGACCCTATCGTTGGGCCTCAAATTTGCGGTAGACATGAAGAGATCTGACCTACTTGAGGACGCCATACGAAACCAGAGTAAGAAAGACCCTGTTGACATTGGGTTCGCACAGTTATTGATTTTTTGCAATCCATGTCGTGAGGGAGTTACAACCGCAGACAATCCCTCGAAGATGCCTGAATGGTCTTCAAGGACTTACCCGCAAAAAATATATTTGCATCATGCCAGCTGATAAGAGCTATGGAGTAGTTATAGGGATGATCTTTAAGCGCACGGAGAGCGGAGAGAAGCTCCTGTACCTACTAGAAGAGAGCTCAAGAACTCAGACTGACCTAATTAATTGCCCGTCCACTGGCAGGCTTGATGGGTAGCATTACCGTTTTTCATCTTAAAAACGCTTCATAACTTATGGAGAGAATAGAGGGAGTAAACCCAAAGAACAAGAAAGTCTTTAGTATAAATATTGTCTGCCTCTTCAGTAATTTTTTTCTAAAGAGTTGATATAAGTCGTCCAGATGATCACCAGACATAGGTCCGAGTTTCTACCACAGAGTAAAGTTCAACACCTTCGATATACTAACAGGTATACGGGCTAACCATGCAAGAACCTATCGGCCTTAGCCTTCCTGTTCATGGAGATAATTGTGTTGGTACCAATTAAGGATGTGATTGGATCGCACATCAAATGGCTCAGATACGTAGAAGATACAATCGTGATCGTGTAACAACACCTCAACCATGAAAGGATACATCGCAGGATCAATGAGCTTTCCATAACTAGACAAAAAATTATAGAACTGACGAATACTTGAAATTCTCCATCTACAAGAAGCCAACTGACAAAGATGACTTTGTCTACTACCTGTCGGCCCACGAACCTCAGACCAAAATTGGCATCCTCATCGGGTTTCCTGCGCACACGAAAGATTTGAAGCCAGGAACTCATCGCCCAAGATGAGAAGTACATCCAATACTCATCCCAGAAGATCAGATAGCCCCTGGCTTTCATCAGGAGAGCGAGGAGCAAGGTCATTAACTTCGGCCAAGGGGCTGCAGAAGGAGGATACGAGAGACTTTGTCTACTACCTGTCGGCCCACGAACCTCAGACCAAAATTGGCATCCTCATCGGGTTTCCTGCGCACACGAAAGATTTGAAGCCAGGAACTCATCGCCCAAGATGAGAAGTACATCCAATACTCATCCCAGAAGATCAGATAGCCCCTGGCTTTCATCAGGAGAGCGAGGAGCAAGGTCATTAACTTCGGCCAAGGGGCTGCAGGAGGAGGATACGAGAGACATAATACAAAGTTAATCTCAGCCACTACTAGCTCTCTCTGCTTAGCAGTGGAAATAAGGATTACAACATACACCACAGTCACCATTCAAGCTGAATTCAAAGTCTGAGGCATATGCCTCTCCAAACTACAGACGGAGATTAATAGAAACTGGGTAGTATACAGGGTATCATGTAGCGGCAGGACCATTGGCATACTTTGGTCAGAAACAGTTGGGCGCAGATATCAGAGTAAGGAAGCAAAGGGATGATATCTTGGCAACGATGTTCAGCAACGTTCTCAACGAACACCTGCAAGATGCTGAACACCGCATTAACTAGAAAGAAGAAATCACAGAAAGAGTAACAACAAGGACGAGGAGTATCAACAAGGAAAGAAGGTACCCTAGGAGACCTTACGGTCAATTCAAGGAGGGTACCTTTGCACTAGCAATCTAGCGGGCACATGGCTGCTCAATTGTTTTGCGTCCCTAAACGGCCACTTTTCAAGACCTTGTCTAGTCTTGACTTGAACTGTTCAACAGATTCCCTGTTGACAACTTCCACTGGAAGTGCGTTCCACATACCGCAGATACTGTAAGTGAAAAAATTTCCACACAGATTGCGGTTGTAACGCTTCAGTTCAAGTTTGAAGCCGTGATTGCGCGTTCTGTTCTCACTCAGTGTGAAAATATCCCGGTAGTAAACATTGTCGAACCCTCGAAGTATTTCGAAAACTTCGATGAGCTGACCACGCAGTCTACGGGTTTCCAGCGAGAACAGATCTAATTCCCTTAGTCTATCCTCATAACTTTTATGTCGGATAGAGGGAATCAGTTTGGTTGCCCTAGCTTGTACGCGTTCCAATCTCGCGATGTCCTTTCAAAATGAAAGACTCCAAAATTGTACGGCATACTCCAGGTGCGGTCGGGCAAGTGAGTTGTACAAGCACAGTACAATCTCCTGGCTCCGATAACCAAACTGGCGCTTAATATAGCCTAGCATCCTTTGGGCCTTTTTCTCCGCCTCAATGCACTGTTTCGAGAACTTGAGGTCACTAGTGATTGTTACACCCAAGTCCTTCTCAGTGTCGGTGGATTCAATAGCAGTGCCCTTAAGGATATACTGAGATTGGGGTTTCTGTGGCCGATATGCATCAGTTTGCATTTGTTCACGTTAAAAGGTATTTGCCACGTGTCCGACCACTCTCCAATCTTTCCAAGATCTTCCTGCCGGCCGGCCTTATTTCCATCCTTTGCAACGTTCATACCAAGCTTGGTATCGTCGGCAAATTTGGAAATCTTGGCAACCATGTCACCGTCCATGTCGTTGACGTAGATGATGAATAGTAGTTGTCCCAGGACAACTACTATTCACCACCATTCACCACCACCCGTTGCCGTCTGCCACTTAGCCAGTTCTCGATCCAGCCGGCTACCTTTCCGTCTATGCCCAGCGCTCGCACTTTCCGGAGAAGGCGGCGGTGTGGTACCTTATCAAAGGCTTTCTGAAAGTCTAGGTAGACCACATCCACCGCCTTGTCCCGATCGTGCTCACTGAAAATGAAGTGGAAGAATTCAACAAGGTTCGTCAGGCATGACCGTTGCCTTCAGAAGCCGTGCTGGGAACTCCTCAGTAGCAGGTTTGACTCTAAATACGACGTCACTTCGTCCACCATGATGCTTTCCATGAGTTTACCGACTATCGAAGTCAGACTGATAGGTCGGTAGTTCGAGGGTTGGTTACGGTCTCCTTTCTTGAAGATAGGAGTCACCTCCACCTCACACCAGTCTCTAGGAGCGCATTTGGTTCGGATTGACATGTTGAAGATTACGCTCAGTTGTCGTGACACTTGATCGCGCACTTCTTTCAACACTTTAGGTAGAAACCCATCCGGGCCAGGTGACTTATTCGTCATTAGGTCACTGATCTTCTTTTTGATTTCTTCTTCGGTGAAGTCCATATCCTCCAGCCTTTCCCCCGAGTAGAAATCCGTCGACTGGGGATGGGACCACACTCTTCAGTAAACACTGAAGAGAAGTAGTCGTTGAGGAGGTTAGCATTTTCTGCATCTGAATGCTTTAATGTCCCCTCCTCATTCATCAAAGGGCCAATCGTTCGACGGATTGGTTTACGGCTGTTTACATATCCAAAGAACTCCTTGGGATTCTCTTTACAGAGTCTTGCCACTCGGAGTTCCTCAGACCGCTTAGCCGCCCTTATGCTTGACTTCACTCTCCTGGCTAGCCTCCGGTATTCGTCAAAGTCACCCGAGATCTTCGATTGCCGGTACACAGTTCTCTTCTCCCTAAGAAGTTGGCCGATTTCTCGATTAACCACTTTGGTTGAACAGAAGACCGACGGGGGCATTTCAGAGGGATGAAACGCGATTGAAGACTCATGAATGTGGTTTTGTCGGAGTTGTTTAATTATATTCTCGAACGCAGCAAATGTCAATAGATATATCATAATACGAAGCCTTCCTGGTTTAAGAATTGAATTAGAGCACTCTTAGAGAAAAGTGGAACGGATTTACTCATGTATGTACCAAACGCACATCCGTACTCGGCCGTAAACCAAGACACAGGGCAGTAAAATCTATAGTGCACTCACATGAGCACACTTAATAGAACAACAATACAACATTTGCCAGCAACAGTTTCTCCGCTGCTACAAGGCTGGGCAAACAACATTAACATACGGAGCTGAAATGGTCTGCTTGAGATGCATGTTAAAAGGCCAATTAACACTGACTGCACACGCACAACTCTCCTGTTCATAAACGTCGGCAGTAATCACACTGTAGTAAATCTGAAATGTCCATACATTGCGCAAAAGTCAGCGAATGTATCAGAGATGCGCAGATCCCAATACACACGTCCACGCAGTCCACCTACTCCTACACCCACTTCTAATCCTACTGCCCCCTTTTCCCACATCTCCAAAACATGCATGAAACAGAATTGATATTCAATAAAATGGAAATTAATGAAAACACGGCTGAAAAAAGTAATTGTACAGAAACATAAACCTAACGAAATTCATTTTCCAAATACAAAGGAAAAATACTAATAGCTGTGACAGTGCAAAGAAGCTTCTAGAGGGTTTCCTTAATATATAGAGCAGGCAACAAGAGCTCTGGAATGATTGGAACCACCATTCAGAAGTCGACGTTCCCGCAGTAAAGAAGTTTTCATGGGGAAGAATAAAGAACTCTCCAATGGTCAGAATAAGGCAATCCTGAAGCTCCATATTGATAGGTATAGCTACCGGAAGATTTCCTAGCAGTTGAAAATACCTTTCAGCGCCATTGGCTCAGACTTTATGAAGTGAAAATAGTGGGAACCATTGTAAACCTTTAATGTTCAGATGCTCCTCGGAAGATTACCCACAAACTTCTTATCTAATACTTAGGAAGGTTAAAGTGGCTCCAATGACAACCCGTAAAAAATTTTAAGATGATCCACTGGCTGCAGGAACGTCGGCTACAAAGAGAACCATCAGTATTGAACTGAACCGGCCTGATTTTAGGTCTCGCAGGCCAAGGAATACACCTCAGCTGCTGAAGAGAGACAGAGCTACAAGGTTGAAGTTTGCACGTCAGCATTTGGAGACACCTGCTGAGTTCTGCGATAATGTCCTGTAGTCAGACGAGACAAAAATAAAATTGTTTGGCTGTAACGATGGCCGTCCTGTCTTGAGGAAAGACGACAGTGCCTACGACCTTAAGAACACCACCACTACCGTGAAGTTTGGGGGAGGTAGAATAATAGTATGGAAGTGTTTATCATTAAAGGGCAGTGGCAATATCAACCTCATAGATGGAACCATGATTTCGGCAATGTACAGAAACATTTTAGAACATTTGTTCGTTTCTGTAGAGAAACTTAGATTTGGATAGGGATTGTTCTTTCAACACGATAATGATCCGAAGCATTCTGCGAAATGCTCCGAAAATGTCTCCGTGAAGACAATGTAACCGTTCTAGAGTGGCTTAGACAGTCGCTGATTGGAACCCAATAGAGAATTTGTGGCGAATATTGAAGAGTACCAAGAACATCAAAGAATTGAAGGAAATTTACAAAAAAGAGCCGAAATATCAGAGGGCTGTTACAGCGCACTAGAGAAGAACTATAGGATACGATTGATGGCGGTGAAAGCCAACAATGGATCCGCAACTAAGTATTAATAACCAAATATCGATTTGTACGAATACTTTTTTCACCCCTGTTTTCATTAATTTCAATTGTACTGAATATCAATTCTGTTTCATGAACTTATGTGCACAGAACTTTTAATTTTACCTTAATATTATTCTATTGTGTAAATTTCTGGAAGTTTGATGGGTTGGAAGTCTATTAAAATTTAATTTTGAAGGTGTACGAATACATATTTCCCCGCACTGTATATATAAGCAAAGAATAAAGTACTTTCGAACTTGTTATGTTCATTCTCAAGGAATGACGAATTACTTTACAAAGGTAGTATATATAAGAGACTAAAAAACGGTACCAAGCCCATGTACAGCGAAAGGACACAAAATAGAAAAAACAATTTTGAGAAACTGGATTAAATACCGGATACGAAGGGTAAATACATACAGATAAGATCTCTTGCGGAGGTTACATGTGTGAGAAAAGAATGTAACATATAAGTCACACAGCTATTAACACATACATGTGCAATTATAAATACATTGAAATAAACAAAAGAAATATAAAAAAATGAGTAAATCAGAGGGCTAAGATTAAAATTGACATTTTTGCTACAAATAAGCCTTTTAATTACAGGGTCCAGTTTAAAGACTGGGGGATATCTTGAAATTAGGCGAAGAATTAATGAATGAGCATTCGACAATATTTATTTTAACATAGTCATCAGAATTGTAAATAAATTTGCCCGAATTCCAATTAATACGGTAACTACTTTCAGAAGAAATAAATAAAGAAAGCACTATTACTTTCACCTCTTCTAACTTTGTAATTATGCTGATTTAAATGTATATTTAAGGATTTTCCGGTTTGCCCAAAGTATTGCTTAGTGCAAACGGCACAATCGACAGACCCCCTCCCTATACTTTTGTTATTATTTTGAATCAACATTTTGTACAAGGTAGACTCATACTTGAATATGACTAAAACATTTATAATTCCAAGAAGCGGGGAAGCAAGGAAAAGGACCCTGAAAACGGTGAAACAAGGGAGTTCTTAAAATTGTTTGTGGGAGGGATTTCAGTTCTGTAAAACGATTTTTTGCCAAAATCTAGGCAACCTGCAATAAATTTTTCAGGGTAGCAAAGATTTTTACATATTTCAAAGATCTTAGAAATCTCAAGATTCAAGAAATCCGTGCTGGTGACTCGCAACCCCAGAGAAACAATGAAATAAATACAGACCGATGACTTCATCATTATGACCTGAGTAAAAATAAATATAAGAACCGGCGTTCGTAGGCTTCCGATAGACGAAAAATGAAAATCCAGATGGAGTCCTGTGAATAAGTAGATCTACAAACGGGGGGATACCATTTTGTTCGAGTTCAAGGGTAAATTTAATAGAGGAAACCCAAAAAATTATTCAGTAAGCAAACCATTGACATCCCTAGAAGTATCCCACAAACAAATAATATCGTCTTTATATCGGAACCAAACAAGGGAAAAATCGATAATGGTGGGGAATAAAGTAGTTTCAAAAAACTCCATATAAAGTGTAGAGAGGATAAAAGATAATCTGTCATCTAATCTATATGTACATGGAGGTTTTGCATTTATTACTCCACTCATTTATATATATATATATATAAATATATAAATATATATATATATATATATATATATATATATATATATATATATATATATATATATATATATATATATATATATATAATATATATATATATATATATATATATATATATATATATATATATATATATATATATATATATATATATATATATATATATATACGGAAACTGAGCACCTTGCGGGGTAAGGCTAAACTACAAAGGACTTAGGGGCGATTTGGCTCCCAGATCCGTGGCATGCAGGCGTACCAGTGTATGGATACGTCCTGGTTCCCGGAACCCAATCCCCTAGCTATGGGTAAATAGCTCCCCTGTCTTGTGGACACCTCGGGAGAGGGAATGGCTAGGAAAGTAAACCCCGACAGAAAATTCGCACCCGGAGTCACTTAGGCAGCCCGTTGATGTATAAAGCTTCGTCCTGCCCACCTCCCGCATCCTCGCTGGAACCATGTGTACTGGCTCCCACCTTTAAATTGGATTCCTTCAGCGCCGTGGAGAGGGGATACTTGCTGTATGGGAAACAGCTGGTCTTCCATATCTATTTATCCAGACCTTACATGCTGGAGAGTTCACTCTGGCTTCGCTACACAGCGTCGACAAAAACACTGGAAGCAGCAGATATCTGTTATTTCTTATGCTCGTTTGGCTTAAAGCTAAAAGCCAAAGGATGCTTCCGACGATGGGAAGCCCATCGTGCTTCATTGTGCAGCTGCCGTTGCCACAAGCTGGGATGTTCCCAGTCAGCAAGGCGCTGTCTTGCCACGGTTCGTTAGTCTCACTGAGTGCGTGGGGCTAAGGGGGTGTAAAGCGACAAGCGGCTCGTCAACTTTGCACCAAGCAACAAACCTTCAAGGAAAACATCTCGGCCCTCAAGTTGGGTACCTGGAATTTGAGAACCATAAAGCCAGGTTTCTCAAACAACCTTCAAAACATCAGTAATGCATGAAAGACTGCAGTGATTGATCTAGATCTGAACATAATGCAGATAGCCATCGTCCCCGTCTAAGAGAACAGTATAACATAATCAGGATACGTAAGAGTTACAGACTTGACATTCTTCTTGCAAGAGAAACCTACATACGAACCTAAAGAGTATGGAATGAATGGGGTTTGCTGGCTGTCCAAAACGGTCTGCTGAGATGTATCATTCCACCTGTAGAAGGAACTGAGCGAATCTTGTCTTTTCGGCTAAACACCCCAGCTGGATTTACCAACTTATCACTGCTTATGCCCCAACATTGACCTCACCTGCCGATGCCAAGGATAAATTTTACGATGAAATGAACACAGTTATAGGCCAGCTCTCTGGGAAAGGGGTCTTGTTTGTCTTATGCGATTTCAAGGCCAGGGTGGGCGCCAACAGCCAATTCAAGACTAAATGTCTCGGGAAGTTCGGGATAGGGAAGATAAACGAAAACGAACAGCACCTGATGGAGCTATGTTGCCAGCCAATCTCTATGTCACCAACACGTTCTTCACCACCAAGCTCCATAGTCTCCTGAAAACAGCTCTGATCCATACCATTGGCAACAACTCTCCCTGATTCTCAGCAGACGTCCCAGCCTGCACATCGTCAAACTCACACGCACCTATCAGAGCGCTGACTGTGACTACGACCACTCACTGTTTTTGTAATAGGGTCAAGATGATCGCAAAGGAGCTGTGCCATACTACAAAATAAGGTAGTCCTCCCATTGACGTCAGCAATACAGGCAACGAGGCAAGATTTGAGGCGTTTGCCGCCTATTTTGGAAAATTCCTGCCAGGCCCACCGATAGCAAACCTAATTAGAGATGGAAACACTTCACAGACACCGGCTAGAATGCTGCTGTGGACATCTTTCACAAAAAGACCTTAAAGTCAGCAGATTAGTTTGAAGCCCACTACGAAGAACTAAAAGCAGTCATCGAGGAGAAGTGGAACGACCTGGCCGCATACAAAGCCAGCCCTAGCGAGAGGAATCTGCAAGTCCTCCGGCCTGCTTGCAGTAAATTCCAGCTAACCATCAGGCGCTGCGCCAATGACTCTTGGCGACCACTTTGCTACATGATTCATGTCGCAGCAGACACCGAAAACATAAGGGCAATGTATGATCGCATCAAGGACCGGACCGGACCAAGCAGATGGAGCGTTAGGTAGAGCATTATTCTGAACTATACGACAGAGAAAACATGATCTCTGAAAACGCCTTGAACTCCCTTGAATGTCTGCCCATCCTTGAAGAGCTAGACAATGAACCAACATTATACGAGCTCAGCAAAGCCCTGGACTCTCTATCCCCTGACAAAGCACCTGAAAAAGATGGCATCTCTGCCGAAATCTTCAAGTGCTGTAGAAAAACCTTCATCACCGAACTGCACGAGTTCCTCTACCTCTGCTGGAGAGGAGGTGAAGTACCTCATGACATGAAAGATGCCAACATTTTCACCCTCTGCAAAAACAAAAGCAACAAAAGCAACAGAAGCAAGTGTAACAGCTACCACATCATCTCATCCTCAGTATTGTTGGGCTGCAATGAAGAGAATCCAAACCCTAGCAGAGAGAGTCTAACCTGAATCTCAGTGTGACTTCCCTGCAGTTAGGTTCACTATATATATGATCTCCTTCCGACAAGTGCTGGAGAAATGCAGAGAGCAGAGGTAGCCACTCTTAATCGCCTTCATAGACTTGATGAAGTCGTTCGACCTAGTCAGCAGGAACGCCTCTTCAAGATCCTTCCATGAGAATGGCTGTCCACCCAAACTTCCCACCATCATTAGGTCCTTTCACTGTGATCTTTGAAGGCTCGACATCCGACTCCTTCAGCAATTAAAGCGGGGTAAAACAGGGCTGTGTCCTCTCACCGACATTTTTCGGGATATTTTTCGCAGTCATGCTGAAGCATGCGTTCAGAAATGCCACCGAAGGTATATACATACGCACTAGGTCGGACGGGAGGCCTTTCAATATCTCTAGAGTGAAAGAGAAGTCGAAATTCCAGCTGAAATGACTTAGAGAATTCATCTTTGCTAACGATGATGCAGTCGCCGCCCACTCAACTGTCGGCCGGCAACTTTTCACCCGGTTAAGCTAAGTTTGCCAAGACTTTGGCCACACTATCAGTATAAATAAGACAGAAGTCATGGGGAAAGATGCATATTCTCTACCTCACATCTGCACATCCAACCAAGAATGGGAAGTCATCCATGACTTTGTGTACCTGGACTCCAACTCTCTTGACCCTGAGCTCAACAAGCGAATCGGCAAAGCCTCCACCACTACGGCCAAATTGAAGCTGAGAGTGTGGACCAATTATAAGCTGTCAGAGCGCACCAAAGTTCATGTCTACAGTGCCTGGGGTGTGAGCACCCTCCTGTATGGCAGTGAGTCTTGGACCAAACGAGCACGACAGAAACACAAGCTCAACGCCTTCCACGTGCACTGTCTGCGACGCATTCTGGACATCAAATGGGACGACAAACTTGCCAATACAATTGATCTAGGAAGAAATGAAATCCCCAGCATGAACTACCTACTGAAACATAGACGCACGCGCTGGCTTGGGCACGTTATGCTCATGGACGAAGGCAGGATCCCCAAAGAAATTGTGTACGGCGAGCTGACACAAGGAAAAAGTACACAAGCGCACCACAACTGCGCTACAAAGACATCTGTAAAATAGACATGAGGGCCCTGAACATCGATGCAAACACCTTGGGATGCTCAGCCTCAGAGCTAACGACCTGGAGGAAAGTGATATGTAAATGACTATCTAACTTTGAAAAGACACTGGTCCAACAGTTTGAAGTCAAGATAGTGAGAAAAAATGATTCCAACCTAAGAGATGAACCTCTGTTTGGGGTACCGGTGCCAGAAAGACTGTCATTCTCGAATCAGGAATGACAGAAATAATAAAGTACAATATATGAATCCGATTTATTCACGACAGACTAGTTTCGGCTTTCGCCATTATCAACTGTATAAGTAAAGGCATGATTTGCGACGACTCAAGTATATAAATGTGCAAAATCAGACTAAAAAAAATGAAAACAATGGAAAAACAATGAAAGATATATATATATATATATATATATATATATATATATATATATATATATATATATATATATATATATATATATATATATATAGGTATGGATTGGGAGGCAATTTTGAAACCCGGGAAATGAACGATTTTGAATGTTTATAATTATAAATGGATTGGGAGACAGTTTTCGAGATATATTTGTTAAATTTATAATGTCGCTCAGAAATATTAAAGTTATTAACCTTGCTGATAATTATTGATTCAGCAATCCTTCTTTCTATATAATTGTTGGATTTTTAAAAAATTTGGCTTGATTAAATTCGATTCTATGGTCCGGATTTTGAATATGGACCTACAGGCTAGAGAAAAGTGAGCCTCTCCTGATATCTGCACCATGTTCTTTAATCCTTTTACTAAAGTGAGCCGAATCACCAATGTAGGATTTCTTACAATCTTTACATGGGATAAAATATATGCCTGCTATTTAGTTAGTGGGACGAAGTTTGGACAAAGACTTTTTGATGGTACTCGTATGTTAGTATGTGAATGTTATATTTATGTTATTTTTGTTAGCATGCAATCTTAAGGGTGCTAGAACTGGCGGATAAGAAGAGATTATACATTTTTTAAAGTTCTTCTTTTGAGATGTGGAAATAGAATACATTTTTTTTATTGCTTCAGAATGGCATATGTTAAAGAAATAAATGGTATATTTGAGCTCAATGAAATTGCAAATGAGGTGGTTGATTTCATCCTGAAGAAAAATTGTGTCGCAAATTCTATAGGCTCGAAGGAATAGGGAAAAAGAACGGATATCTTCACAAATTTGTGATGTAATGAGAACAAATGAGTGTATGCAATCGAATTTGTAGGTTTGCGATAGACCGAGCATTGTATCCTATTTTTACAATGGTGAATTTTTACATTTGTTCCCATCAATCAAATTCAAAGTAGAGTGGAAACAGAACAATTCCATAGCGTTTCTAGATGTAAAAATAAACCGTTTAAATCATCGGATCCAATCCTCAGTATATATATATATAAGAGGTAAGAAAGGCTGGTTGCTGATGATGGTATTTCCGTTTCTTACGTAATTATAAAAATAATAAATAACCTTTATTTTTAATAATTAGTTATATCATTGCTAGATAATTTAATATGGATAAAAGAATGAAAAGAATTAAACAAGGTGATGGGAAAGTGGTTGCAGAAGGGTAGTCGGAATCCCACCTTGGTAATCCTTTCTTTTCAGTCATTCTAATCACGATCTCGGAGTAGAAATATGGGGATAAAGAGAATCTGAATCCTACCTTTTTTTCCCTCAATCGTCATTTGCTCATCTGACCTGAAATGGTTCATTCGAAGACTGCAGTGTCTTTTTTGTCTCGTTATGGTAGAGATTTTTCCCTCCAGTCATCAGACAAGGGTGTGCTACGTGGAGTAAGGTTGGCAGGCATCAGCTACAATATCTGTAAACTGCGACTATAGATGTTTCTCAAATTTTCAATTCCTCCAACTTTACCACTTTTTTGTCGTTTTAGCATACTAAATTTATTCAGGATAGGTCCTCTTTAGTTATTGATTCTAGCCATTGAACTCATATCACACATATTTACATCCATACAATTCGTCTCCAACCATATGTTCATATACGAGTATGATCCTTTCAAAGGTGACAGAACTCGTTCTCGCAAACATTCTTTCACAAAGTCTCTCCACTTTTTTCTAGTCGGCTCAACTGTCGTCTGCCGTAATTTTCTCTAAATGAGCCTTTTTGCATTAATCTCATTCGGGATAATATAACACTCTCAACTTCACCCTCACCTTCATTTGTTTCCGTAAAATTCACCACGCTTGCAGAATTAAAAAACTCATTCGCACATTATAGTTCCGCACCGTTTATTAGATACCTATTTATATCCATTAGCGCATCATTTCTCTCATCACTCTTTATCTGGATCACATTCATCTACACTTTATGGTTCTTTCCTTTTTGTCTGTGATTTTGTGCTCTGTAGTTTACCAGCCTTGAGCATAATTCTCTTAAAACATTCCTCTCTAGATTCTTTAATGGGAACTAACAAATAACTCAGGATGTTTCTGCATAATTACCAACTTGTCATTATCGTCATCATCATCATCATTAACTCTATAATTTAAGAAGAGGAATCTTTTGAGTATTTGAATAATAATTCCATCTTAGTTTGGTTATGACTTATGTTTTTTTATCAAATTTATTTCTAATAATTCTTTTATAATATAAAAAACAAAATGGCGAAGTTCAGAAATAAATATAGGTATCGAAATTTTGTGAAATTTTTAAAACCCAACGAATTACGAATGGTGAAGTTCAGAAAAATTATTTTTATTTATCTTCTATAACTCTATATTTTAGCAGCGTGATATTTTGAAAGGGGGAAATTTAGTTCAGAGTTCCTTTTTAAAATTATTAAAATTGGCGAAGTTCAGAAAATTTAGAAAAATTTAACTATGGCTGCTTTTTCTAAGATTTTAAATTTTAATCTTAGTAGGAAGCGCAAGCTTTCCCCGTAGAGGGAAGTGGCGAAGCCATTGCCTGGTTTTCTAAATGCGATAAGTTATATCAATTAATTTAAATTAACATGAATTTTTATTAGCTATCCGATAGATCTCGTTTAATCTTAATACATTTCGAATTTTAGTTTGTCAGTCACTTGGGTATATTTGAGTCTTTTATAAAAGTCTTTTTACAAATGGTGAAGTTCATAACATTTATTTTTATATATCTTCTATAACTCTACATTTTATCAACATAATATTTTGAAAGGGGGAGAAATTTAGTTTAGAGTTCCTTTTTAAAATGATTAAAATTGGCGAAGTTCAGAAAATTTATAAAAAAATTAACCATGGCTGCTATTTTTTAGATTTTAAATTTTAATCTTAATAGCCAAGCGTAAGCTCTCTCCGTAAGGGGGGTGGCAAAGCTATTGCCTGGTTCTGTATATGAAAAGAATTCCCCTAAAAGTTTATTTTTTATTTTAGACCTAGAAAATAAGCAAGAATCGGAAAAAAATCTGGACCTAGAGTAAATTATTAGGAGATATGTATTGGAAACCTTTTAAATATTTAATAACCCACCTTGTTGCTACAACCAGATAGGCTATATACCACAGACTAAATGTCTGCGGCGAAGCGCAAGTTTCTTCTAGTTAAAGGATAATTTCGTATAGTTACAAAATTTCATAACCTATATTCGACTATTCTTGTTGTTTCTCTCATTTACTAAACATGTTGGTAATTATGAACAAATTGCAGTAATTATTTGTTACCGTTTCTCACATGTACCAACTAAAAATTTTGTTAACACCTCCATTTCATGCATTTTTTTCCCTTTTTATCGTTGTACTGTTTAAACCAAGAATATCAATTGTATTTTTAATAGTAGGATCACCACATCATATTTAAGTGAAGCTAAACTCAATTTAGTGTGTATAGCCGCCAGGCGAAGTCCCGTTTGGGCTTAACTTTACGGCAGCTACCGTACCCTTTTTATACCTATGTTTCAGAACTCACGTTAAAGTGTAAATGCTCACTGGAAAATAAAAGGCTTCGAAAATTAAATAGATTTATAGTAAACTGCTAACAATTATTTTTTCCATAGTGTAGTGGTATTCGTGAGAGGATAGCTTCGCTGCAGAGAATGCAGTCTACTAACGTTGCAGGCGGCGAGGAGAAAAGGGGTGGGGGATTATCCTCGAAAAGGGGCAAAGGGATTTTATCTTGACGACTTGACTCCTGGTGAGAGGAGCGATTTTTACGAGGCGGTATAGTCTTGCGACTCAAGGGGCGTTGTACTCTTGACGGAGAGGTTGGAATTACCTGGGGCACGAGTAAAGTAATTTCCAGGCTGGCTAGAGTCACTCTCGAATTGGCATGAGAAATCTCAGACGATGGGGAGAGGATTCCTTGAAATGATGAGAAGAGTGGTTCACGCAATTCTCCAAAGAAAAGGTCCTTTCACGAATTGGCTGATTGACTGTGGCCAAACTTAGGACAATCTGTCTAGACGACGAGACTTAACTCCAAGATTCGACTAGAACCGATGAGATGTCTCTTCGCGAAAAGAGTGGGTGGTACTCTTTGACGAGTAACGGTTGATCTTAGATTAAATGGCCTCCTGGCTTCCTCACTAGAAAGCCTTCATGCATGGCAGTCTCTTAGGAGTAGCCATTAGCACCAGTCTCTTTAGGACCAGGCGAGATAAGACGACCGAGGATGCTTGTTTTCTGGTAGACCCTGGCCTCCAGGCAGGGCAGGATCGGAAAAGGGCATCTCAGTAGGGGATCGGCTGACTGATCATACACAAGTGATACCAGCCGCTTGGTAGTTTTCCCACGTGAATTCTCTCACACACCTTCCTTAAGGAAGATGGCCTTTTCATGGAGCGTGCTAAAAGGGGATCATGAGTGGTGAGAGGGAAATCCTAACCTGCTTCAAACAAGTGTAGACATTAGGGTATCCCATAAAATTCAAGAAGGTGATACACACTCCAGCACATGACGTCCTGGTCGCCTCTCGTGTGAAAGTAAATACTGTAAATTTCTTTTTAATTTCGAGTAGATTTACTTGTAGCACGAATTGTCTACTTTGTGTATTTCGAGTGATATTGACCACTTTAAGAAATGATGTCTTTTCTTCTCTTCTTCAGATAGCTGAAACGCAATAGAACGTGGACGGTGGTCACAAGATACGCTTTGTGATGTGGACTCTTCTGAATGCTTTCCGGGGAATAGGCTGTCCTATCGGAAGGAGGTGTTGGCCGTGTTCTTTTTCCGCCATGTCAATAAGGATTTCGTCAGGGCAGCCGCTGGCTCCACTAACACCAAGATCATCGACGTCTGGAAGAAGGCCAACATTGCAACCTCTAATCCTCCTTACGTCAAGAAGAAAGTCATGAAGCTTTTCAGCGACTTCGAAACAATCACAAAGCTGCAGAATCGCACGACAGAGACGAAGGTGGCTAAGTGAGAAATTTTCAAGGACTCCTTGGAAGACATCTTAGACGTGGCCCACGACGATTCCCTGACCTCAAGAATACCAGAGAAGAAGGAGTTCCTGAGAACCCAACGTGAAGACAGGACGAGCTCTGGAATGGCTGGGGTCGACAAAATTTTAGTGAAGAAGCAGGAATGGTCCTGGTTGAAGACGAAGCGAGAGGAAAACCGACGAGAGAGGGAGGCCACAGCTGTGTCTTCCATGCTGACAAAGGATGTCGCTCTCGAGACATCTTCGGGGTCGTCATCTTCGACCGAATATGAGGATACGTTCCTGGGCCCAATGCCTGCATAATCACCTTGTATTTTTCGTTCAGCGAACAAGGTAAACAAGGAGATGACCCTTTCCTGGGATCGGGCTGCCACCTCCTCATTCGCAGCGACTGCCATCGCTCTTGGCCAAAATATCGACGAGCTGACCCTGTCCCGCTCCTATGTTCACCGCGCTAGAGTGAAGAAGAGAGAGGAGATCACGGCTTCGCTGGCCTGGGGCACCGAAGTACCCTTGGTCCTCCACTGGGGGACGAAGCTCCTCCCTAATATCACGGACGGCAAATCAATACAGTAGAGGATCGCAGTCTTGCTCACTGGGGAGGAAACAGAGGAACTCCTGGGCGTCCCTTTTTCCGCTGATAGAACAGGAATAGAATTAGCTGAGAAAGTCTTTAATCTTGTCCGATAGAATTACCTGGAAACTCGCATTATAGGCATGGACTTTGACAACACAATGTCCAATACTGGCCTCATGCGAAGGGCTTGTACGTAGATTGAGTTGGAGCATCACCGTCCCCTGCTCTGGTTGGCGTGCCGGCACCATGTGTATGAGGTTGTGCTACAGGACGTCTTCAAATGCTGCCACGGTCCTTCTTTTGGTCCGGATATTGCCCTCTTCAAAAAGCTGCAGAAACGATGGCAATTCATCGACCACAGCAAGGCCAAGCCCTTGGACACCGACTCCTTGTCGGCTGAGTAGCCACCTGCGGCAGTCCATGACAAACCTCCTGCGCCAGCTCTTAGAAGCTGGATCTCATCCGCGCGAAGACTACCAAGAGCTGAACCAGCTCTGTCTCGCGTTCCTGGGCGATGATGTGCCAAGTCTTTCAGAGTTCCTGCGGCTTATCATATGGCCCGCTATATGGCGAAAGGGATTTACACCATCAAGATCGCTGTTTAGGAGCGTAATATTTTATTCAAGAAATCAGTTTTATGAATAAAATACTACGCTCCTAAACAGTTGTTTTGCTGATAAATATGTAACCCTTTATCAGACTCAAGAATTTATCATATATATATATATATATATATATATATATATATATATATATATATATATATATATATATTAAGGTGGTATACCCAAAATCTTTTTAGTTTTTATCTCCACATGTCTGATTCTATTACCACATTGCACAGTAGGTCACATACTCAATTTCATCAAAATCGAACAATATTTACTGGTCGCTATATGGATCTTGACTTATTAGTCTGCTGGTAAATTAATTTTGGGGATAGAAATGAGCAATATGCAAATACTAGTTTATTTGAAACAGATCTTGGCGTTAAAAGACCATTTTTAAAAAAATATTTATATTAAAATGAAAATAAAATATTTATATGGAAAATAATTTGTTTTTGAGACAAATTCTAACTAAAATTGCTGATTAAACATTGATCCTTTTGAGCATGAGGGAAAGTTTCGTGATGTTTTGCCACAAGTCTGAGAAGCAACAGTTTCTGTTCTTCATCTTTTGTTAGAGATGCATTATACGATTTGATAAGTGAAATACCTCTTTCTGCTGGATCGTTAACAACCATTAAGTTAATCGCTCGACGATGAAATTCTTGAAAGCACGTATTCTCTTCCCAAGAACTTGGGTTAGTCTTCAGGGATGTATCCTCTGAAAAATTGTATCCATCTTTCATTAGGAGACTGAAGATAAGCTTAGTATTTTGAGTTTCCAGTTCATGCAAGTCTAAATCCTCGATTTTTTAGGAAGATTTAATAGACGAACAACTTTGGTGTGGTCTCAGCATTAATTCTATGATGGAAAAATGCAAGACCAACAAGATGTTCTCCAAGATACCAAATGGGTCTGTGAAGGGCTATCATTGTTTTTTTAGATATTGTCTGATTTGGGTACTTTTGCAAAGTTTTAAGAAGCAGAATGTCATTTAAAGGGGCATTAATTCCTAAATGTCTTATCAATGCGTCCCAGAAAGATGAGACTGAGTCGCAACAATTCCTCATAATCGTCACGCAACTGACGAGATTTAAAAACTTCCTGAAAATATGGGACCATTTCTCCTCGAAGATTAGGCATTACTGGATTGATGAATATACTGCTATCCGCCTCTAAAAAAGAATCCTTTTTAAGTGACGACCATTGTTCTTTGAAACTTTCAAAGAGACTCCTTTTTGGACCAATTGTAGGCCCAAGTAAAATATTGCAAGCACATGACAACATAAATTCAAAAATATCATGACGGCACGCCATCCAAACAAGCTCCCTTCCTAATACTTTCTCAATTATGGTACAGGCTCCTTTTTGTAGGCATATATTTGATGCAGTTGTGTCAAATACAAGGCCTCAAACTTCGTCACGAAGATTTCAGTCATTGATTGATGAAATGCATCCCATAGCCTGTTCTTCTGCTGTTGCTCGTGTTATTTTTGGCACACCAAGAAGTTTTTCCATTACATTTACAGAAGCTATTATTGTAATTCGTTCTACTGTTTCCTTTGCCCCATCAATAGCAGGTAGTAGTTTTCCATCCAAGTGAAGAAGGATCGGTCCTTCAAAAGACAACGAAGCTTTGTCTTCATTGTACTTGTATGTTGCCTCTCTTACTTGCTTTCTGGAACGTCGTATAGAACTCCTGGAAAGTGTCATAGCTGCAATAACCTGACCCAAGGCTTGTGTTATTGATCCAGCAACCATTCTCGCTTTTCTATCCGTAATATTTTCACGATCAAGAACAACAGCCACACGCGAAATTATAAAGATATTTTTTGAATTTGAAGGGCTATATTGTGCATTCTTTTTTCTAGTTGAAGAAGGTAAACAAAACTCTTTTGTCTGTTGCAATTAAACTTTCTCCTTCAGAAGATGATGACTAGAAATCTGCATGAGTAGCAGCCTCTCCGTGATTTTAATAAATATATAATTTTTCTTTGTATTGTAAAGCCTTCTCATGTCGAGATATCTTTTGCGGGATTCCTTGGCTAAGGTAATCTTATCACGGCATGACATACTGCAGGAGAAAATGTTCTCTCTCTGCATCAAAAGAAATTGGCGGTCTTCTTCATTTTTTACAACATTTAAAGCATTTTTTGAGGCTATGTCAAAGAGTTTTGAAAGAGTAGATTCAAAACTACGCCTATTCATTCTACATGAGTACAGTTCGGGTTTGCGATTCTTCTTCAAAGAAAGGTACGAGTATTCTTTATACAACCTTGATAATTTCCTAACACAAGAGTCTATTTGCTGTGTGGGAATTTAAGCTCTTTCCCATACTTTTATGACATTTCTTTCAAGCAAGGTTATAACTTTATGTCAAAGTCATTGAATCCACTTGATGCTGGTACTGAACAACACGAAGCACATCACCACATGCTGGTAGTCTTGCATATGAAAGATCACTAGTAGGATGTCCTAAAAACCAGACTGCTGCAGATGAACGAGTACTTCCAGCCAGAATCTGAAACAACAGAAATAAAAATTTATTGTAACTGAGTGAGCTCACGGTTCCCCTCCATTTAGTTATATTTAGAAGATTTTTTTATACTCTAAAATATCTAAATATTCAATATTCATGAAAGAATAAGATTTCATTTGACATAAATAAATAGGCGCCTGTGTTTTTAAAAAATTACGGCATTCATGCTCAATTAATATATATATATATATATATATATATATATATATATATATATATATATTGTGAATTAAAATATGAACATAAAGTGTGTTAACATATAATTCTAATATTCTTTAAGTAAGTAAGCTATTGATAAAAAACTGCAAATTATCTATGCACTGAATAAACGAAGTATATTACTTACCTAAATATTTTCTATATAAACTTGCATAAACCAGTGCACTTGTATTCACTTGTATTACGTCAACTGTTAAACTTCAAACGACAAATGAGCAATTAATCAATCCTCGCTGACTTATATAGGAAATGGTGCGATTGCATGACCATTTGAAACGAGGGGGCGTTATTGCGTCATCACTTTACAAATGGGCTCAGAAATCAACAAGCTGAAACAACAATTATTATTGGATCATACGCCTAGTATGTGAATGTCATTTCACTTTTCAGGTAATGCAATAGCTTGATTTTTTTGTCTAATTATTGTAATTATAAGGAATGAGTTATCAATGACAAATATATGATAGTATAAAAATAACAACCAATAAATGCCTACTATTAAAAAGTTCTTATATTTTGACTGAAATCTTAAAATATTGAGACACATAGCGACCTCTAAATATTTACCAATTTAGTCAATATTTTGCATTAGCTCTTTTAACACCTTATAGCATAATTTTAGCCATGTGGAGAACATTTCCAACTAATTTCAATTTTTTGCATATATTTTTGGACCACCCTAATATATATATATATATATATATATATATATATATATATATATATATATATCCTGCTATTCATGAGCGGATACATTCGTTGCAGAGAATACAGATTACTTATGTTGCGATCGGCCAAAATGATAGACCAGCTGCCTAGCGCTATTGAGAGTTGAGTGCTCGAGGAGATTAATGGTTGGTCAAAGGGGAAGATTTAATATCATGTTTCATTCAAGGTTATCGAAAGATTAAAACACAAAATAAACTTATATTTCATAAATATTTGTAATTATGGATTGTAATTAAAGTTAAAAAACAAAATAAACTTTAATTCACTAATAATTGTAATTATGGATGTGTCTACAAAGGCAAATAAATGGGAAAATAATGTCGCTCCCAATGAAATAATAAATCAAATACTAATCATTTTAACGGGGATCAAAATATTTCGAATTATTCAGAGAGGAAAAATGTTGTTAAACAATGGGGAATCCAATTAAATGGTAGGAAGGAGGATATCAGGTTGCGAAGACAAAAGGATGGGGGGTTTATCTTCGAAAAGGGGTAAAAGGATTTTACCTTGACGGCTTGACTGTTGGTGAGAGGAGCGATTCTTACGAGGCGAGCTAGTCTTGCGGCTCGAGGGCCGCTGTACTCTTGACGGAGGGTCAGAATTACTTGGGGCACGAGTAAGGTAATTTCCAGGCTGGGTGAGACACTCTTGAATTGGGATGAGTAATCTCAGACGAGGCAGGGAGGTTTCCTAGATGGCCTGAGAAGAGTGGTTGGCGCATTTCTCCAAAGAAAAAGTCGTTTCACGAATTTGCTAATTGACTGTGGCTAAACTCAGGGCGAACTCTCTAACCGACGAGACCTAACTCCGATGTTCGACTCGAGACGAGGGTCTGTATTTTCGCGAAAGGGCGGGCGGTACTCTCTGATGAGTAACGTTTGATCTTAGATGAAATACCCTGCTGGCTTCCTCGCTAGAATGCCCCTAGGCATGGCAGACTCTTGGGAGTAGCCATTGGCGCCAGTCCCTTTAGGCCCAGACGAGATAAGAGGACTGAGGAAGTTTCTTTTTCAGGTCGATCCTGGCCTGCAGGGAGGGGAGGGTCGGAAAAATGCGTCTGAGCGGGCGATAGGCCGACTGATCAAACACAGGTGGTACCAGCCGCTTTAAAGTTTTCCCACGCGAGAGTAGTTTTCTCTCCTTGCGTTTAGAGATCTAGATTAGGCCTAGGGGGTCTCTGCTTGAAAGGGGGACGGCTCAAGGTGGACTTTAGGGTTCATTCCTTCACACATATATTAGAGTATTAGTAATTTCCACATGATAATTCTGACCAAGTTCGTCTCTCTCCAAGATCATTACGTCACACCACTCATAAGTTATGCCTACAGTGCTAACCCCATATCAATTAGACATCCTCATCCATAAGAGAACCAACATCAAGTGTGAGGAATATGCAATGATTATTTTTTCTTTCTTATTCCTACATTCCTATGTATACTTATGTATTTTTTTGTGGTGAATGTATATTCATACAGGATACAATTCCATGGTGTGGAAGACTTTATAACATTTCTATTCTCGGTCACGTAAATAGAAATAAGGTTATGCTTGTCGCAAGTGCAATGGTTATGATTTATTCCACATCAGCAAAACCTAGGCTAATTAATTAATTTTTTAGGACACCTGTTTTTTTTTTTGTTGGAATCACCAGATTAAAAAATGATATCGATATAAAGATTAGTATGACAATCACTAGCTGGTTTGAGGGTAGCAGCAGTTGTTTCTCGGTGGGATTAGGTAACTAGATTCACATCATGGGAGTGTTGTTTAAAAAGCTCTTCAAATGCTTATGAAGACTGCAGAGTGATATGTTGTGTGTGTATGTATGTGCGTGTGTGTGCTCAAAGGAATTGAAAGAAAAGCGGTGTAATTGATTCCTTGAGTTATAAAGTACAGTGGCGGCAACAAAAAAAGTGACATTGAATATTGGCAACAGAAATCGATACACAAAATCGCTTTTACTATTTTACTTGCCAACAATCCAATGAAAATGTGCGGAGCTTATGCCGCAAGTGGACGACTCTCCTGGGCTAAGACAACAGAACTGCGCTCTATTGGAACTCAGTGTCTCGTTTGAGCTCGTACAACGAGGTTTTAGTATATGGCACTCCAGCGTGCTGATTATCTGCATTCGTGCCTACATTTGACGTGCTATAACTTCTGTGCAAGTGGATACAATTGGGTGGAAAAAGCTTTCTATGACAGAGAAAAGCCGTGCCTTGACCCTATTAGAGCAGGAAAAGTCTTTTATTGATGTAGCAGCAGATTTAGTAACCTCAAAAATACGATTCATCGCCTAAAACGTGCAGCTGAGTTATTGCCACCAGGTACCATACCAAAGAGGAAGGAGGGCATTGGTGCAGCTAGGAAGACATCTTCAAGGACTGATAATATCCTAAGGCGTAAAGTAATGTCAGACCCTTCTGTAACCTCCGCTTCAATCAAGAAAAAACACCCAGACCTCCTCCAGAACGTTGCCCTCAGGACCATCAGTCATCGCTTACAGAAGGACTTAGGCCTACTGTCTCGCCGCGCTGCCAAGAAGCCACTTCTTACCAAGGCTATGAAGATGGAAAGGCTCAATTTTTGCAAGACCTATAAACATTGGACAGCTGCCCATTGGAAGAAGGTCATGTTCAGTGATGAGAGCACCTTTAGGCTGGTCAGAGGAGAGTCAAAGATCGTGCGTCGTCCCAGCACTGTGTCTCGGGATGACCCGAAATATACCGTGAAAACTGTGAAGCACCCTGATAGTGTGATGGTGTGGGGTGCCTTTAGTGGAAAAAAGGGCAGAGGAGGTCTGTACTTCCTTGCCAAGAATGTAGCCATGAGGGGGACTAACTATCTTGAAGTTTTGAGGCAGCACATGCTGCCATTTTGGGAAATTCATCAGTGTGAATTTTTCATGTATGATGGTGCCCCTGCTCACAGGTCCCAGTTAGTAAAAAGGTTCTTCAATGATAATAATATTAGTGTTTTGGAGTGGCCTGGTAATTTCCTGGACCTAAATCCTATTGAGAATGCTTGGAATCTGATGAAATCCAAAGTTCAAGTGACAGCACCCGGCAGCTTCAAGGACCTGATAGAATCACTGAAGCAGATCTGGGTTACGATCGACCCCACCTACTTCGCAAACCTTACTGAATCAATGCCCAATCGACTCAGGATGGTCATCAAGTGCAAGGGCAACATGACCAAGTAATAACTTTCATGAAATATTCATAATAAAATATGTAAGTTACATTTTTCTGTTTTATTTTCCCCGAATTGTCACATGTCACTTTTTTTGTTGCCGCCACTGTATGTGTAGGGGGGGAGGGGGATGACTTTGAGTATGCGCTCGACTGAGCACCACGGCTAGATTATAGGGAGTTCCCTACGAGCGAAAACACTCAACAGTACGGGTTTGTTGCACAATCCCAACATCTGACATCATTCTCCATGGCAATGCAGGGTTTGATGAGGGATCCGAACCGCGTGATCACTCAAATTTGTTTCCATCCGAATTAATCTTGTGGAAAAAGTTTTCATTTTGAAAATAAGAAGAATGTAGATGGAAACAAACGAGTGAAGTTTATTCAATGTTGATAAAAACAGGGAGAACAAACAGAATAACAAAGAAATAAGCAGATAAAAAGTGCACTAAATCCTAAAGTAACTTAGTTTAAAATTAGTAAATCTCCCTGCTTCTAAAGCAATGCGTCGTAGGATCAGGTAGTCCTACCTGACCTTGACTACCCTCCCTCGACGTGAGGAAAGAGGCGACAAACAATTATATGGACTGTCTCCCTCCTACATAACATAACATAACATAATTACACCGATGACAAAAGCCACAAGGGCCTATCAAAGGTCATCCGCCTTCGTCAAAACCCACCCACAAAAAGCACCATCAAAGTCCCCCACACTATAATATAACAGATGATAAAAGCCACAAGGGCCCATCATAGGTCATTCAAGTCAAACGGCCTCTTTTTTTAAGGCACCCAAACTCCCAGGAAAACTACATATAGAGGATTGCATCCAGAAACAAGGGTATCACTAATCAAGGCTTGTCAAGAACTAAATCATGCAGCTATAGATATATACAAACAATATTAATATATACAAAACTTAGGAACCATCACAACCTTTCCTTCCCATAAACTCATCTAACCTACTCTTAAATACATTTAGATTTAGACTACCTACTACCCTCTGCGGCAATTTGTTCCAGAAGTCTACCACTCTATTGGTGAAAAAATATTTTCTTAAATCCAACCTACACCCTTGTTTTTTAATTTTCAAGTGGTGACCTCTAGTCCGATTTCCATCATCTAACTCCCAAAACTTGCTAACATCCAATTTATCTATTCCGGAAAAAATTTTAAACAACTCAATCATATCCCCTCTCACACACCTCCTTTCGAACGAGAACATATTTAATACCCTCAGTCTATCTATATATTCAAGGTGCCTCAGGGAAGGAATAATCTTTGTTGCCCTCCTTTGCACTGACTCGAGAAGGTTAATATCGTGTCTAAAATGTGGGGACCATGCCTGAATACAGTACTCTAAATGTCACCTAACATAAGAGCTATAGAGTTTAAGAATAACCTCCTTACTTTTGTAACTGACATTTCTCTTAATAAAACCCAGCACTCTATTCGCCCTATTTCTTGCTTCAATACACTGCTTAGAAAACCTTAATGACTTATCTATTACTACTCCTAGATCTTTCTCATCCTCTACTGAGCTCAGCCAATGCCCATCCATTTCATAGTTAAATTCTCTATTATCTTTTCCCATGTTAATAACTTTGCACTTATCAAGGTTGAAAGTCATTTGCCACTTATGTGCCCAGGATAACAATTTATTTAAATCCCCCTGCACTTTAAAATTATCATCAATATCTTTAACTACAGCTGCTAATTTGGTATCATGCGCAAAAATTGACACTTTATTATTAACTGCCTCCCCAAGATCATTTATATAGATGACAAATAATAATGGACCGAGAACTGATCCCTGAGGAACCCCACTGATAACATCCCTCCACTCTGACTTTACACGATTTAGCACTACCCTTTGCTTCCTGTCTTTCAGCCACGCAGCTATCCAATTTGAAACACCCCCACATATCCCAATCATTTTTAATTTATGAACTAGTCTCGTATGCGGTACCTTATCAAATGCTTTACTGAAATCTAAGTAAATTATATCTACATTCTCTCGCTTATCTACTTGATCTGTTACAAACTCCAGAAAGTCTAGTAAGTTAGTCAAACATGATCTACCTGATCTAAACCCATGCTGAGCATCGCTGATTAACCCCTCCCTCTCTAGATGTTGGCAAATCCCTTTTTTAACTATTTTCTCAAGAATTTTACAGACTACAGGAGTTAGGCTAACCGGTCTAAAGTTATTTGGATCCTCTTTACTACCCTTCTTGAAAATGGGGACTACATTCGCTCTCTTCCAATCATCGGGTATTTCTCCATATTCCAGTGACCTAGTATATAACTTCTCCAGAGCTATTGAGATACTTTCTACCCCTTCTTTAAGTATTCTAGAATGAATATTTTCAGGGCCGGAGGCCTTGGTAGTATCTAACTCACCTATTAGTCCTTTTATCATCCTCCTATCCACACTAATGTTAGTAAACACCTCTTTCCCTGACCCATGAGTACTATACATAAGACTATTTAGTTTCTTCTTTTGTAAATACTGATGCAAAATGACCATTTAGTACCTCAACTATTTCCTCATTAGTTTCTCTCACAACCCCTTCATATTTGATAGGTCCTATTTTAACTCTGCCAGACTTGTTATTAATTTTATAGTAACTAAAGAACTTTCTAGGATCTTTGTTGCTATCCTGAGCTAATTTAATTTCTGACACCCTTTTGTTCTTCTTTATAATCTTATTTAACTCATTCCTAGCCTAAGTGCGCGGGGATTAAAGACGAGTGCAAATTCTAATATCGGCCAACTTGGATAGTATTTTAACCGGCTTTGGGTGCTTATAGGATATAAACAAGTGAAACAAAATTAATTATAATACTATACAAACAACAAATGAGATTAACAAGAATGATACACTTTAACTATTACGTTAATCGTCCGGCAAATGAAAATTGAAATGTATTTACAAATAATGATATTGTCTGAGCCGTACGAGGCACAATAATTACCTGCTCTGGATCCATTCCAAAATCTACAGAACTTTTCTCTGAACTAAGAAATGCTCATTTGACAACAGGAATACACCAAACGCCGTAATTATTAGTAGCGTATACGCAACTATATTAGTTACTATGCCAGTCAGTCAGAGGGTAACCATTTTACTTTTCAATGAGTTCTTTAGCAATAACATCGTAATTCTTCGGCGATTTCTAAGGAAATTTTAAATTCTTATTTTGCTTTTTCCATTCTCTTCCGAATGGTATAATTGCCAATGTCTTCCCACGATTGGTCTGGGTGTAAGAAATATTGGTCACACGGGCATTTCCGCTCTTCCCGCGATCACACGTGTGCTAGCATAGTCGCCCCACCTTCTCCTTTTGGTGTTGTGATCGTCCCCAAACTCCCTAAGAGGCAAGGAAATGAAGTTTACCTTCCCCCACCCCAGGTTCTCTCCCGTAATCAGGATTAAATCGATACAACTCGCCTTGAACTTCACCGAAGAACATTTCTTCTTCAAACTTTTCAGACACGTTCCGTGTCTACCCCTTCAAAATAGAATCTGTGGTTCTCGACGGTAAGGTTCAAATTACGGAGCTACTCAAAGTAAGTGCACAATTTCATATTCCTGGGAGAACGGAGCTTGTCCTTCAAAATTCCCCTCCTATCAACTCCTCCCCATTTCATTTACTTTTCTATTCCTCGAACTGTGAACTAACGAAGTTTCTCTGAGCTGACTCCGCTTTGAGAATCTCTCCTGAAAAGATCACTTGTATTTTTCAAAACCTCGCTCTTATTTATCTCTTACCCTTTTCCCTGGCCTTCAGCCACCCCTTTTAGTTAACTAACCAAATACGTTTGTTTCGCCTCCCACACCAAAACATTTGAAATAACACGGGAAGATTTAAGAGAAAGTTAACTGTGCTTCGGATTGCTCCACTTGTTGAAGGTTTTGAAGGTCGTAAGGTCAGATGATGTTTGTTAATTGATAATCTGTTTGTTAATTAAATTTTTTTTCTCGAAATTATTGAAACAATTGAGAGCACGCGACTTATGTCTGTTGACCTTGTATTTTATATATCTTGCACGCACTGAGGAATTAGCGATGGAGTGCTCTAAAGATCTGGATCCAGTCCACTTCCAAACATTTATTCCCTGACAGAATTTCTCCTCATATACAAAATTTCATTCAAATGTGCCAATAACCTTTTGAGATCTGTTGGATAAAATCTAATAAACTCTTTCTTGCCCCAAATCCAACCTTCCCACAAAATTCCTTAGAAATCTTTCAAAATTATTTGATATCTTCTATGCACACATATTAGAGACAGAGAGGCGATATACACATCATTGTCAAAAGAGAATCACACATCTCTTTCTTCCTTTCGTTGACTATAGGTACCACAAAATTACCACTTAAATTTCATATTCTTTACTTTCTCACTTCTGCCAATCCCAATATTATAACAAAACATCCTTGTTCTCCACCCAACGTGGAACTCCGTTGTGCTCCTTTTCTCCTTCTTGAGTGGAAAACCGTATGTCAAATCCAATCAATCAATCTCTCAGAGCGTCTATAGAAAGAACAGAGAGGGATCACTGTGGAAGCCATAGGAGATCCTGCAGGCGTAGATGAAATGGTTCGTAAAAAACTTAAGAGGGGATAGGGAGAGTTAATAGGTCGGTTATAGACACCAGTAGGGCGCCTCTTACAGGGTGAGGGGCTGGCGCTGGCTCTGGCCTGAGGCGGGCGGTGGCTGGGCATGAAAGGAGGGAGTGCACCAGTGGGCGCCGGGAGCGGCCGCAGCATTGTTCGCACCTCCCTGCCACAAAGTCGGCGTGCAGCTCTTCCCGTGTGGAGTAGCCCAGCCTCATACGCTGCAGCAGTATGCCATTTGCTCTGGGCTGATAAAAGGCTGCGTTAAGTGGGCGATAGGCTGTGGCTGCAGCATACCACGCCACTTGCCTCTTAGTTGCTTCCCATTCTTGGTGCTGCTGGTGGGCGTTGTGGGCGGCTCGCTTGGCAGCCTCGTCGGCAGCCTCGTCCGCGCACGCCCACGTGGCTGGGAATCCAGTGGAGCCGGACACGCCTGCCCTGCGCTGCCAGGTCTTGCAGGGTGCACAGGATGGTGGTGGTGAGGTGGATGTTGTCCCTGGTGTGGGCGTGGGCGTGAGCGTCTCCTGTAGGAGAACCAGGTCCAGGTCTTCCTGGAAGAAGGCTTGCAATACCTGTCGTTTCTTAGGGCGGAGGCCCTGACCATTTTACTGCAGTACCTTCAGCGTGGGCGCCTGCGCTTGGGCTGAGTTGGCGGGGCTATCACTCTTCGCCTCCATCTTGGTTGTGGGATGCAGTGGGTGGAGAGGGTGTTGGTTGTGCCCCCACGGCGTTGGAGATGATGGTGATGGCTGGAGGGCACCCCCTGTGACGGGGGTGAGCACCTCTTTGCGGTGGAGTGCGTCGAGGTCTTCCTCGTTGGGAGCTGCAATGCCCTGCCCCTGGTTGAGTACCTTATTCACAAGTCGCACTACACACACGAGGATGACGTCTACAATAGCTCTGCCATCTTTGTTGAGTGCCTCGCCGTAGCTAGAGGGTCCACGTGGACGTCACAGGTTGTGCATTAGGAAGCGCCCTGGGCGGCTCATCGACAAGGCGTGAGTGGAGTTGCTGGTCTCCCCTTTCGCTAGCTGCTTGTCCTCTTCCCTTATCTCGACCTGACTGGTGCTGGGCTGTTGAGGGGTATAGGGTGGGAAGAGGCCCACGCCAGCCTTTTTGGTGATGGCGCTGGAACGAGGCGTCGACTGCCTTGTTGCTGGGGTGGCCCACGTGGTTCCCCTTGCTGCTGCTGTTGCCCGCTCGCTGCCTAACGCTCCCCCTTTTGTGTTCCTCCCAGACGTGTGCTGGCCAGGCTGGGAGTCGTGGGTAGATGGGTAACCCACGCCGACCTGACTGGTAGTGGTGCGGCAATAAACTGACGGTTTCTTTGTTGCTGGGTGTTTGGGGCACGTAGTTCCCTCTGCTGCTGCTGCCGCTGACCCTGTGACATCCTCATTCGCTCGGGGCACTTCACGTTTCAACCATGGTGCCCCTTGGTGCAGTTATGGGCACCGTGCGGTGGTGGTCTCGCTGGCCTTGAGGCGACCGATCTACTCCTCCGTCGGGTGCGCTTGGCTGTACATGCCGCACCTGACGGGGTTTCGCACATGGCGTGGAGATGACCGAAGTGCTAGCACTTATAGCATCTCACAGGCTCATCCTGGAAGAGGCGCAGGGCGTAGTGGCCCCAGCTGCTCAGGTCCAACTTGGGTGGTGGCGGCCCCTCGTACACTACCATGATCTGCTTGGTTGAGACCTTGTCTCTGTGTGCGAGGAGCCGTGTTGCCGAGAGCACATGGGGTGGGCCTCGACAACCTGAGGTGGAAGAATGGTGGGATAGCGCTCAAGCACCATCTTGTACCTCCTCACGCTGGGGTCGAGCAGGATCACTCGGTCCTCCTCCTCGGCAAGGCGGCGCAGCAGGGCCTCTGACCTATCGTCCTTAGGGGTGAGGACGTATTCGCTGGTGAGAGTGGGTAGAATGTTTATCCGCAGGCCAGAGTGTGCTCTCTCCAGCTCTGTCACCCTCTGGTAGGCACTGGTGGTGCAGTCTTGGTGCAAAAGTTTGAACTTCTGACGGGGGCGTCGTCGGGAATTGGAGACCGTTACCCAATCTCCCTCGTCCTCCTGCTGGGCCTCTTCGTTCTGGGGGCTCTTGTCAATAAGAGACGACCACTTTCATCACTGCGGGCCTCTTCAGGCTCCTCTCTCTCTGAGAATTCTTTCTCCAGGTTGCCAGAGGTCCTCTTTGGTGTGGAGGTCTCCGTCGGTGACGCTGAAGCAGACCCATTCCGCGTCCGCTTTGCATATCTGCCCGGGGTGGCTATGGACGCCCACCCTTGCATAGTGGCATCACTCTTTTTCGTCAATCAGCACCACAGAGTCCAAAGGGGAGAAAAGACCGATTCCTTCTTTACAAGCAGGACAGGAGGTATCTCTAATCACCCCGTCCACGCTTGCTACTGCCTATTTTGAGAGCCACGGAAACAGGAGGAATCTCCAATCAGACAGTGGCTGCCCTTATGGAGCAGCAAAGGTGCAGCTGGTTCAAGCTAAAGTGTAGTGAGCAAGTCCTTCGGCAGGGCGTAGTAAGCATGATCTTCTTAGTGATGCCCGCTGCTGTGTGCCTGTAGCACCGGTTGACGCCGTGTATGCTGTGCATCTCGAGGTTATTCCAACTCTCTGTTTTACATAAACGGCCCGCACACATGCGATATTTTAACAGTCCCAAATTTAATAAATTGGTAAACATTTAATAATTCTCATAATATTAAATTTATACTTTCTAGTTACATTAATTTATTTTCAAAAATTCCCACACAAATATAAAGTTTTACAATTGCCATTAAATAACATAAAATTATTAAAAAGACATTTTTCCTTAAATATTTCTACGAAAGAGGAGTTACTATTTGGGGAACTCAATGAAAAACTGATTTCATATTAGACCGTTTAATACATTAAATATGAATTCAAAAGATTAATAATAAATTTATCCACTTCACTTAATTTAATTAATTTGCAATGTTTTACATAGTTTCCGAATCTTACAATTGTGTATTATTAAACATAAGAAATTTAAAAAGATTTATGAATTTCTTTTAAAATATTTCTTTGATACAAGTGGGTTAAATTTAGAGTGTTTTAAAATATAAAAATAGGAGTTGTGGGAAATTAATTTAGAGTAAATTGTTATATTTTAATCCCATATATCTTAATCTTACACAAGCAAATCCATTCCCACATATTAATTGTTTTCTTATAAAGCTAAAATTATACCTTGCATGGTTGCCAAATCTCACCATTTCTTTTATTTCAGCGCTCTTAAACAAATGCCCTCGTTTAATCGTCGATTAAACCCGATTTATCTTAAATATATAGACGAAATGAGATTATAATTAGTTTCTATAGACTTTTACACAAATTGTATGTTTACTAAACTAAAATCATACAGAAAGAAAAGATATTTAGTTACTCACAGATAAAATTTTATTAAGGAAAATGAGAAACATTTGAAATAGTTTAACTGAGCTGTTTAAATAATGTACCGTTAGAAGTTATTTGAATTTTACGTTGACGGTAATTACTGATTTAACTTTTATTAATTACATTATAGGCAGGTCGTTGAATTTCAGGAAACGAATAATTTAGCATTCACTAAAATTGTTTTCGTGCTATCCTCGGGTCTTCAAGCGATTTGGGCTGTAGACTATAAGCGCTTGTTTTAGGTGTGTAGTTTTCTATCATTAACTGTTTGTTTGCTCACTTATCTAAATCTCACCAGCTTAGAGAAAACAAATTAAATCCGGTCTTTTGACCAACGTCCTTTTAGACTTTGAAAAAAGAGAGGTAATAATAAAATAAGGGATCAGTGCTCTTCTCAGAATACACATTCGGATTCCCTTCCGTCAAATGTTTCGGTTCAATGTAATAAACCAATATAAGATTTCATAAAACTCCAAAGGCTCATTTTTGAAGTTTACTTGGTTGTCTCATTAAATCTTGCCATATGAGCACTACAGAGTAGCGTGAAAATTAGAAAGCCAAAAAGTAGGGGTGAAACGAGGAAGAATGTAATAAAGAAGCAAAATTGACAGAAAAAAGAGATAAGTCATAAAAATAATACTAACATTTGCCTATATAAATTGTTATAGGGTCAACCCACAAGTGATACCAGTTTACTATAATATTAATGTCGTAGGGTGACATTAGAACCCAACCTTTCCCAAATTCCTATGTACGGTTTAGCCGTTTATGAGCGTGCGTAAAGTTATAAATACAAATCCGTTTGGAATTTTAGATTAGCCACTGCTTAGCTTATTATGGAAAGGTTCTGGGGGTAATAGAAGCGGAGTACAGAAATATACTTTACTACTATGCAGATAATATATTTATAAAATTAAAATGGTTTTAATTAAGGCCTATAAACATGAGAGACGTACAAGAATCTCGGCTACAAAGGGGTACATGGCGGGATAAACCTCCCTACACACAAAAGGACAACACGAACTAAATGGCAGAGGCATATAGAGGGGGAGAGGAAGCTTTCAAAGGAGAGTTGCGCGTTGCAGTTACCTCGAAGATTTGGTCAGAAGGAGTAGTCCTGCCTGGTAGAGAGGGCTTAGTATCCACAATAATAGCCTCTTGACAAACAACTATTACGCGAGATGAACTCAGATCTTGCCTTCGGGGTTAGAATACCGAATCGAGAATTTGACACGTCGCGTTCGGGTAACTGGTACCAACGTGTACGGGGTTAAATCTCGTGAGTTCTAGGAGAAGACACGAAACTTGATGAGTTCTGCAAGGGTTTGCGCGGAACTGACGGGAACCGGAAGCTGCTAGATAGTCGCGGGTTTTCTAGACACAGGCGGTGACTTACTCCCATCCAAGTTTAGCGTCAAACTTTTTATAAGGGTGAGACTAGTATTGGAAAATCCTCCGTTTTTTTTTCAAATCATGTTTTTTTTAGAGAAAAAAACCATTTTTTTCTAATTTTTTTTTTTTTAGAAATTTCAATATATTTTTCCCAAAAGCTCTTATTTTTTTAGAAAACAATTATTATTATGTGATTATAGTCAACAATTTAACATTAAGGAACTAAGGTTTGCATTATAGAAGAATGTAAACACTAAATTAATGTTTTGGGGTGAAAATAGCAAAATATTGATTTTTTTACCCAACATTTTCTTTTTGTATGTTTACATATATTTATGTATACCATTTAGATACTTAATTTGATAGGCTTCATTTAACTGAGGGTATAATTTTGGGGGGTACACTATCAGCTTGGGTAGGTAGGTTCTCGTCAAAACATGTCTGTCTTTAAGCAAAAAACTATTTTAATCTAACCAAACCTAAACTAATCTAACCTAACCTATCTTTACCTAACCTATTCTTGATGATTTTAAAGTCAAATCGTTAATTCTAAAATTATTTGATTAAAATTATTTTCTTTATTTTTGAAGGACCCATCCAAACTAAAGGAATGCCAAATAAGTTAATAATTAATGGTTCAACTTCAAAATTATCAAGAATAGGTTATATTAGGTTTGATTAGATTAAATAGCTTTTTTGCCTTAAAAACATATAAGTTGTGACAAGGACCTATCCAAGCTAATAGTGTACCATTTATTGGTGCATTTAATCTTTAATAATTTTCCTATCAGATATAGGTATTAATTTTATTCAATATGGGTAAAGTTCAAGGCTCAGGCCACAAAAAAATCTAAATTAAATAAGCTATTTAAGGACTCGAGAACAGTAAATTTAAAGCTCCAAGAGCAAAGTGTATTTTTGTTTCAAAGAAGTACCAAAAAATGTCTCACGAATGATAAACCATATCAAGGAATGCAAAAAGTGCCATCAATCAGTGAAGATAAAATATTTACCAAGTGGAAAAATGTCTGATACTGGTGATTATGTTGAATCTATTATTGTGGAAGATAACGCAGGTGCTTTACTTGATTCACATTCTAATGTATCATATGAAACTGATACCTTTGAAGAACATAATAAAAGCCCACAAACGATTGCCCTAATTTTTCTAGAGCCAAGTTGTTCCTTAACCCCTTGTGCAAAGACATCAAAAAATCTGGTCTCAAAAAATTGGCACCTCAATCCAAAAAAATCAGTGCTTTCATGGATCAAATGAATTATAATGATAATGTAAGTATCTTAAATTTAGGTAACCATATAATTAAAAGTAATATTTAAATTTTACAACTTCTTCTTAAATAACCTGAATATATTTAATAAAAAAACTCAATTAAATGCAGAATAAAAATGATTTTAGTAGAGAAAGACCTACTGAACTTGAAAATGCAAATATCCTATTTTCTCTATTGAATATATTATATACCTAACTATTTATTTTTTTAAGTTGATAAATATTTAAATTCAATTAAAGAAAATGTGTGTAAAACAACTTTCAAAAGCAATATATGTTAGTGGATGTGTTTACTCAGAAGGTCTGAGCAACCAGAGTGGGTAAAACGCTTCAAAATGTTAAGACCAAAGTTCACACTTCAAAGCCGTAACAAAATTTCTAACAAGCTATTAGATAACCAATATAACAGCTGATGATGATGAAATGGTTGAATTATCCTCAAACAATTCATCAGATTCATATAGCCTACATGATATTAGCGATGAGAATATCTCCGAGTTAGATGGTAGCTCAAGTTAGAGAATCACTACCTAATTCTAACTTCATGTCCCTCAACAGATTTAGATTAATTCTATGTACTTATATTAATTTTGTTTGTCAAAGGAAAATATTGCAAGTCACAGTCCACAGATATTATTTAGGATTATGCATTTAATTTAATTCTATTGGTAAAACTTAATATTGTTATAACTTATATATATATATATATATATATATATATATATATATATATATATATAGTTATGGTTTATAATTATATTATGTGCTCACAAAGATATTTCAAATGAGTTACTGTCAATTTTTTAATGTATACCATCGACTTTAGTCAAAGGAAACTTGTGATACTCTATTTTTTTATTCAATAATATAACTAATAAGTATATACATAATTTTTCAAATATATAAACATATATTTTTTTCAAAAATTATTATATAAGCTTGTAAATATCTTTAAAAATAGATAGGTTCAAACAATGAGTGTAGACTATAGTGACAGAGAAGGTATAACAGCTTATTTTTATGTGATATGATGTTGATATGTTTATATTTGTTTCAATGTTTAAATGGATAGTTATCTTTCACAATGTGTTCTAAAAGATCCTTTAAAATTATAAGTTTAGAAATTGAATTATACTGCAAAATATTAAGAGTCAACGAACAAGTGTTATATTACCTTTATTATATTATCTACAAAATATTTTCAGTTTATCACATGCTTATTGGAGGATTTCTTACTTGTTAATAAACTGCAATTAATTAATTTATATAGATAAAGGGTGTTATCTTATTGTATACGTACTCTTCTTTTAAGTCTAGTCAAAGGAATAATAAGATTTATAACCACAGTTTACTAATTGTTTAAATAATATATATACATTGAATTTAATTAGTGAGTTTATTTATCATCGTAAAGAGCTCCAACTAATTAAACATTAGATCCAAATTTGGGATAAATAATTTCTATTTTTATTACATTTTATTACATATTTGAAATCCTTAACTTTGAAATTAGAAGGAGCCAGATTATTTTCGAATCATAGATCAACAATTTTTTGTAATGAGTCAGTACTAACTATTAAGTAGTGTAAAGATAAAAGGAGGTTACTGGCATTTGAATATTCGTCTATACAAGATTTCATTAAATTTGGTCACTGGGGAAATTTTTTCCTAAGGAATTGGTGAGTTGGCAGTTTATTCATGATTATCTTTATATAGATATCGTCTAAAAGGCTTTTTACAACTCTGATAGAGCTAAAATTACTTATAAATATGAAAATATGGTATTGTTTATCTAGTAAATGCTTAATTTTTTTCATTTACTCCAAAATAGTACATAAAAATATGTTATTTTGATAATATTTTGAAAAAAAAACAAAAAACCCCACATTTTTATGTTTTTTCAAGACATGTTTTTTGGCCAAAAAACATTTAAAAAAACCCCCGGTGAAACTCTAAGTGAGATGGAGGGGCTTTTTCCTGCGCCCAAAGGAGAAGGGTTCAAGTGGACAGAAGCTTCGCCAGGCGAGGTGGAATTTGTCCTCGTCTCGCCGTCGCACAATAATCCCCGGAGGCACCCTCAGTGCTCTTAACCACATCTCATGCTTCCGCGAATTCGAGTCTTCAGCCTGTCAAGGCCTTCTCGCTTTTGCTTTAGTTAGCATAGATTAAAAAGGGTCAACCAGGGGTGTTCTCTCTCTCTCTCTCTCTCTCTCTCTCTCTCTCTCTCTCTCTCTCTCTCTCTCTCCTCGAAAGAATGAGCGCGCGTGTCTTCTCCTCCTCGGTGCACACGCGATAGAGGAGGTCGTCCTTGATGATGAAGGAAATTATCTTATTCCTTCTGGTTTTTTCGCGCGTTTTGTTCTGGGCCCTTGTCCACAGGGGGCGAAGAAACTCGCATTCCCTCTGACTTTTAGCAAAATCACTGCTTATAGCACTCTGGAATTCGGGGGCACACGGAGGTTCCAGAGGTGTAGGGACTTGAAGTTCCTTCTTCACGCAGGAACGGATAGTAACGCGTTGAGCCACTGGGGCGGGAGATATCCGGGGGGGGGGACTAACCAATTAAAACCGCATAAGACTTAATGGGGGGCTGCAACGACTTCAGCCCAACCAGTAAACTATGCGCACCCAATATGACAAATAACGACGGAGAATTTATTGACGCGCTCTAAGTAATCATACACTATGGCAAACTTATAGTGATCCGAAGCCACAGGGAAAGTAGTTCATCTGAACCAACAATGCACGTGCACCCTGGCTCATGGACGAGGGTGGAGTGCCGGCAACCATTCCTTGCTCCAGTTTGGAATTGGAGTGACCCAGGGGTACTATTATTGAACAAAAGGTTCACCTGATGTCCAGCGGTACTCAGCGGGTTTGAAGAAGTAGCGCAAGAGTGGCACTGATATGTTGCCCTTGTGTTTCTAAACTGTGAGTTCTGAGGGCATTTGCTTCTTACCTGACCCTCTACTCCACAGGAAAAACAAATGCTGGTCCTCTTGTGGAATAGCGAAGCAAGGGGATTGAGAGCAAAGGACGGCTAGAAGAGGGGTTTGGGTTTGGCCAGCCCAGTCAGCTTGACGAACCTGTTTCAACTGTTAGGAACGAATATTTTCTTGCTTGCTTTGGACTTGGGAGATGGGGTTTGGATTTCTTCCCTTCTTTCGGAGTGCAGTTGTGGCCTGCCGCGTAGATGTCTGCCTCCCCGATGCATTCCGCGAGAGTATGTCACTTCCGATCCTTTACGAAGGACATTATTTCCAGAGGGAGTGACACAAGAAATTGATCTTTAAAGACAAAGTCGATCAGATTGTCGTATTCCTGAGGCACTTTGAACGCATCATTCCAAAGATTATAGTGACGCCGCAGGGAGTATCCAAACTGACGGAAGGTCTGGTTTGGTTGAATGTGACAATTCCTAAATTTAGCTCAGTAAAAGTCCGGGGTCACATTATAGGCGGCGAGCAGCTCGGGTTTTAACGAAGAGTAATAAATTGTTGCCCCTGAAGAAAGATGGATGGAAATATCCCTGAGTCGGGAGCTAAGCAGAGGCAATAGTTCTTCTACGCCGTCCGTCTCGATGTCCCATTGATTCACCTCGAAGATTTTATCGAAGTGGGTGAGATAAGACACGCAGTCTTCTCCTTCTTTGAATACTGGGAGCTTGGTGGTCGCTTTCTGCGGTGCGTCTAGTCTGGAGCTTGCTGAATTTATGGAGAATGTCTGGTTACTAGCCCTACACATCTCCAATTCCCGGAAGCAAATCCGCTCTCTTTCTTCGCGTTCCTTTACTCTTTCTTCGCGGTCCTTTTCTCGTCCTTCGGCTCTTCTCTTCTCTCTTTATCCTAGATGTAGTTATTATGTCTTTTCCGTTGAGTCTGAGAGACTCACCTTGGGCCTTGAAAATTCCAAATGAAGATGTTACCTGTTTTATGCGAGAGAAGCGACAACTAGAAATAAATTAACGCACGACAATGAATGTGATGGGATTTCTAGTAACGCAAGAACCCAAAGTGCGAACGGGTTTTGCTTGATCCAACAAAATTACGAACAACAAAGGGAAAAAACACTCGCAGAAAATAATGCAATTACTTTGCACAGTGCGGATTCTATCCGTATGATCACTCGGGAAAACCTTTGGGGACGAGATTTTAGCTAAATCCCTTACTGTGATTGAGACAAGAGTTACAGCACGCCTAGTGCAATTTCTAAATGTACCTTCAACTTCTGGTGGAAGAAATGAGGCCTTAAAGGACAAGAATTAAATTCCGTGGAGAAATAAAATAATGGTGATGCACCGTCAGGAAAAATGAATTCACATCCACCAAAAAAATTGGGAATGAGAAAAATACAATTGCGTAAGTAGTAATTCCTCACCTTTTGACCTCCAGAACCGGAATCAAGATTAGCCAACAATTTAACCAAGGCTAACTAATTGATTACCCAAGTTTAACCAAAATAAACCTGACACCAGTTTAATATAATATAAATGTCGTAGGCGCCCCAAAACTAACAGCAGTTCAATAAAATATAGATGTTAGGTAACATTAGAACCCACTTTTCCCAAATTCTTTAGCCCGAGGGAGAGAGGCCTATGAACGGATTAGTTAGTTATGAGCGTAGATAAAATTATAAATACAAACCAGAGTGCAAGTTTAGGTTGGCCAATGCTTAGCTTATCATGGTAAGGTTCTGGGGTAATAGAAACGGAGTACAAAAATATATTTTACTAATATGCAGATAATATATTTACAAAATTAAAAGGCTTTTAATTAAGGCATATAAACATAAGAGACGTACACGAGTCTCAGCTCCAAAGAGCAACTGGCGAGGTCAAACGCTGTACACACCAAAGGACAACGCGAAGCCAAAGGACGGAGGCTTAAAAGGGGACGGGGAAGAGCTTGCACAGGAGAGTTGCTCGTTGTGGTTACCTCGAAGATTTGGTCCTGCCTCGTAGAGACGGCGTTGTCAACAATAATAGCCTATTGACAAACGACTATTACGCGAGGTGAAATCAGACCTTGCCTTCTAGTTTAGAATACAGAATAGAGAATATGACGTGTCGCGTTCGGGCAACGTGTACTAACGAGTACGGGGTTTACTTTCGCGAGTTCTAGAAGAATACATGACGGAACTTGACCAGTTTTGCAAGGGTTTGCGTAGAAATGACGTGGACATGAAGGTGCTAGATAGTTGTGAGTACTTGGGACACAGGCGGTGACTTAGTTCCATCCAAGCTTAGCGTCAAAAGTTTTATATGGGTTAGACGGATGGGCTTTTCCCCCAGCTCGAAGGGGTAGGATTCTAGTGGAATGACGCTTTACCAGGTGAGGTGGACTTTGTATGATTCCCACCGTCGCAGGATAATCTCCGGTGAGACCCTCCGTGTTCTTAAGCACGTCTCAGGCTGCCGCGAAGGCGTGCCTTCAACCGGTGATGACCTTCAGGCTTTTGCGCCTCGTTAGCATAGATTAAAAAGGGTCGACCAGGTGTGTTCTCTCTCTCTCTCCTCGAAAGAGACGAGCGCGTGCGTCTTCTCCCTCTCGCTCTCTTACATAAATGAAAAAATAAATATAATAGCTAAAATAAAAAACACGAAAAAATATATATACCCCTTCTGCAAGAGATGCTTTTGCTGGATTTCTCTTTAAGTTTAAGTAGAAACCAAAACGAATAAGTGAGAGATAGAAAAAAAGATAGGTGGAGAGAGAAGGAGGGTAGAAAGAGAGAGGAGAGAGAGGGGGGAGGGGAAGTAGAGTGGGAAAAGGAGGGGGAGAGGGATAGAGAGATGAAAAGCGAGAGGAAACACGTGAGCCCGCAAAAGAAAAAGAGACAGTTAGAGAGATGGAGATGTATAGTAAGAGAGAGTAGGGTGGGTTAACTCACAAAGGCATAGATCCATTTAAAATAGGCAATAAGTTTACTTTTTAGAAATACAAATTTGTTCTAAGTTTATGAGAGAATTCGCATTCTTTTTTTTGCAGGGTGTAAGGAAAATGGAACTTTTCTCAGCTGATGATTCATATTCTGACTCACTTTGTAAACAAAAAGTAAATGGAGTAAGGAAGAAGAGCTACTTCAGTGCTTTTACCAAAATGTCTTGACTTAGGTAAGTTATTGTCTATACATTGCTGCATATTGGACTTCTTGTAGAGACAATGGTAAGAATGATACATATCAACTGTTATTGATGTGTTAAATAATTGATGATTAGGAAAATTCCATTCTGTCACTTTTATTATAAGTTAAAATATGATGCTGATTTAAATAGGCTCTATGGAGCTCGGTCAGGTCACTGCAGCCTAAGGAGATTACTTGAATCAAAATATGTGTTTACTCTCAATGCCTATTTTAATTTATATTTTGATTATATCTGATATATTATCATCCCCACGGGTCATTATGTATATGAGTATATATTTAGGATCTTAACAAAATGTTTTTAACTAATGTAAATATATAATAATTGGGTCTTTTCTCAATATTCGAATGTATTATCGGGTAAAACACTTGATCCTTTTACTTGTTTTTCTACCAATGTTCCTGTGTTTCCTCTTTCAGATGTCTAAGTGATAAGTGATGTTGAAGGGGCAGTCAACTACCTGTTTTCATTACCTAACAAAAACTTGGCACAAAAATTGAAATTGCTTTGGAGCCTTAAACGATGGGTAAGAATCTGTTGTAGGCGACGCTAGTGAAGTTATAACTGTTGTGAATCGATAAATATCCGATTACTGGGAGTGAGAATTCTGGTATAACCCATACATATAAATCTTATAAACCCAAACAGTGGCACTGAGTCTTCTTCTGCATGAGGAGCATTAATTTCTGAAAAGCAGGAAGAGTTTGGGTGTGGTGATCATGTAGCAGACCTTGGCTCACTGAAGAAAAAGAAGCAAAAACGCTCAAAGCCTGTTTATGAGTTAAAGAAATGTGAATTTCAGATTTTTTTATGAAGGTGATACCCCAAATTTGCATGCAGTACATAAACCATCGATTGTAGAAAAATAAGTAGGTGAAGAATTTACACCTGTGCACAAATTCAGATACTTTTAGTACAAAGAAATGATTGGGGTGATCAAGATAGAGACTAACCGTTAATATAAAGTTTTATTTGGGTAAAATTTCTGTGCTACCGAAGAAGAACTGTATCAAGTACTTAACATCTTTATTCTCTCGGTTATAACCTAGTTTCGAGCCGACGGCTGTATTGGAAGAAACAGGTGGACACCCGAAATCTGACTGTAACTTAGTGTGGAATGAGAATAAACCGACTTGAGGAGTTCGTACGAACCTGCACTTTGTGGACAACTCAAAGAAGCCTTCGGATGATAAGATCTTTAAGATTCACATTCTTTCTGAACATTTCAATAAGTTCTTCATGGATATCACTCAACCACTTCCTATGACATGGGCTTTCGTTAAAGCCATGGAACCATATTATAGGAAAAATGGATTCAAACAATTCATTAGATGAGATCCCGTAAGATTTGGCTACAAGGTATGGTGTCTATGCTCTCATGAAAGACTGTTAATGATTTTCCGCTTTTATGAAGGAAAAGACTAGGTTTGAGGGAGGAATTCCTGTGGTTGATTCTTTTATCCATGCAATGGCAAAAGAGACATTACTTAAGGGTAGCAGTGGATACGTTGACAACTTTTTGACAACACTGCCTCTTCTCCAGTCGACGCAAAGTACTCCACGCTACTCATGACAGCCCTTTCCGAGTTTTGAAAATTGATGAAGCTTATCTCAAACTAGGAAAAGTACATGGCATTGCCCTGGCTTAACAAACTATGTTGAACAAATTAAATTCCCTACTTTGATTAAATTGCGCATTTAAAAGTCGGTTGGTATAAGAATGTAAGGTTAATTTTTACTTTTGAGTAATGACTAGAAAAAGGCATGAGAGAAGAGGTGGGTTTCAGAGCCCGCTTGAAAGCGCCAGGTGAGTAAAAAAAGTGTATGCTAGAAGGAAGAACATTCTACAACATATGGACAATTAAAGATAAGGCAAGATCACTCATGAAGCAAAGAAGCGTGCGTGAAAACGAAAGCAATAGGTGACTTCCCGAGCGAAGTGCTATTTGTTGTGTGGTCACATTCAGTTTGGAGGACAGGCAAGGGAGAGTTTAGGTGTTTAAAAATTTTATAGTGAGCAGGAAGCTTTTAAAACTAATTCGAAAGCCGCAGCGTTCTGGACAAGTTGAATGGGAAGACTTTTAGTTTTGGGGTCTCCAGGGAGAAAAAAGAGATACAGTATCCAAGTAAAAAGGTTACAAATACATGATTGACTGTTTCGAAATAGTTTCGGTCAAAGTGGGATCAGATACGACTGAGGTTACGAAAAAAGCAGAGAGCTGATTTGCTGAGTTTGGCAACATGCGATTTTAAATCGAGCTGATTGTCAAAGGAAACACCCAAGTTTCTAATTTTGTCAGAGAACGCGATCGAGAAGCCCCTTAGATTGAGAGATGTGGCTACATTTTTAGAGTGAGCAGCATCTGCTGAGGTTCCCATCAAAAGAACCTCAGTTTTCTCATGGTTAAGTTTAAGGGTTATCCGTTAGCCATTCAGTAATCGTATCCTAGGCGGCTAAAATGAATATAATGAAGGTCACGGCAAACGAGTTTAAGGAGGAAGAGAGAAATATGTGCGTAGTTTGAGCATATAAATGGAAGGATAGACCTATGTAACGCAAAAGAAAGCAAAAAATAAGAGGGTAGATGTGAAATAGGAGCAGGCCAAGGATAGTGCCTTGAGAAAGGCTTAAATACATAACTCCTGCTGTTAACAGAACGAGTAAGACATGACAGATAAGTGAGAACCAGTTCCAGAGACACCCGGCTGTCACGAAGGTGTTGGGGAAGAAAGGAGTGGCCAACGGTGTCAAATTCATTTAAGATATCGAGAAACACCATAATTAAGGCCTCTCAGCGTCGATTTTACGGCGGACACGGCCATTCACATGTAGGAAGGCCGATTTGGAGCTGTGACCTGACTTGAAGCTGGAATGGAAGGTTTCATCGATGCTGGAGGAGGACATATTTTAAGCGATGCGGGCAGCTACTATCCTCTCATGAGCCTTCAAAAGGGACGGAATTTGAGTGATTGGAAAATAGTTTAAAGGATCATTAAGGGCATAATATTTTTTTCTTTAAGATTGGGCAGACAGTACCATGCTTAATATCAGAAGATACCTCAAATAGCGCAGCGAGACGTTGAAGTTAACCAATAGGTTTGGGAGGACGACAAGTAGTAAATGAACCTAGAGATTGGTTGGAAAAGTGTCAAGCATACAGCAGGGTTTTTTTACAATGATTGGAGTACTAAGGCCAGCTCCTCAGGGGATACTAGGGAGAGTGTGGTAAGGTTGAGAGGTGGATTAAAGTTGGGTTATAGTGAATTAAGTTTAATTATTTGCTCTCAAATAGCTTAAGGAACTTCTTTGTCCTTTGGCATTGCTCAAAGAAAACGCTCGTCTTCTCTAGATTGTTATCAATGAATGCCTTTGAAGTTTTCTTATACTATAAACAAAGCCCCAAAAGGGAGGCGTGTCTGAAAAGGCAGCAGGGACAGGTGGTGTATACAAAGCCGAAGCAATGTTTATTTACAGGATCTTTTGTCTTCTTTATGTAAAACAGGAGAAATATGCTGGTGTTTGCGCGCAGTGCGTTAGAGAAAGTCGAGATATTTAAGTTATTGCTCAGTAGAGCAGTGTTGATAAAGTGTTTTGATATATGTATGTGATAAATCAGTACCCAAGCCTTTGATCTTTGTAGTGCGTTATGTTTTAAGAAGTTTTATATTTACATTATATATTTTGCACACGTACAATTAATTAACATATAACTTCTACAGTTCCTTGGATTTTAATCCAGCATTTCGCAGTTATCAAATTTTCAGCGCCAGGTGATTGTTCTTATCAAGAAAGAACATCTAACTTAAGGACTGAAAAAATGCCAAGAAACTTTGCCAGAATTCTTTGCCTTAATAACTAAAAATCAAGTAACCGATGTTAGAGTGAACTTAAAAGGGAAGGGTAACCTGCTGTTAAAGTTCTTAAAAGTGGATCTGGCACAATTAATAAAAATTCTTCACCTACTAAACGTGCTGTGTTGGACCTTGCTGTGCCACAACCAAACACAAAAGAAGACATTCCAGTCGACAAAAAACATGGTGCGAGTTAAATTTATCAAAGGGTACATTCCTTCCCATTCTTCAACAATTCGAATTAAAGCACTGTAAGAGAATTAAATGTAATTTTCCTACCGAATCATATCAAATGGCCCGGGAACAAAAATGGCAGACACTGATAACTCGTTTCGAAAAACACGATAAGTGGAAGCAAGTGTGTTTTTCCGATAAATAAAAGTTCATTCTTCATGTAAATTTGAACTCCCAAAATGATCGTATTTATCGTGCTCTAAGGTTAGAACAAACATTTCTGGTAATAATCTTCTCGTGGAAATTGATAAATAACAGCCATCACTCATGTGCTATGGTGCAGTTTCCTGGTATGTTTAAACAGTTGCAGTTTATTGAAGGAGATTCTGCTGGACAAGAACATCTTCTATAGAACAAAGGAAAGAAAAACAATTAATAAATTCGTGTATAGAGATGAAATATGCAGCCAAATGTTTCGCTCATAAACCAAGTAATTGGAATATATGAATGGATATGGCAACAAGATGGAGCGAGGTCCCTTACATCCAAGGACACTGTTGCCTGGCTCAGAGGCAATACTCCTGAGTTAATTGAGCCTAACGAATGGCTAACAAAAATATAAGATCTCAACGTAATGGCTTTTACCATGTGGAATTTACTTTTTTATTAAATTCAATTACAGAGGAGAGAAGTAAGAGGCATCCAAAACTTAAAAGCTCTGTTGATAGAAGCTTGGAGCAATTTTTCCTTGAACTCATCCAAAGGGTGGCTGGAACTTGGCTTGACCGTCCAAGTCGTTGTGCCAGTGCCCAAGGAAAGCACTTTGAACACCAAAGCTAACATTTAACCTAAACTTTAGATAAAAGTTCCACACATTAACATATACACATCGTCACACTACAGTAAAGAGGCTAAAAATGGAATTTTAGAAAAACAAAAGAAGTGAATAATAATAAAAGGAGGAGGCGTAACTCACCCCAATAGTTTTGAGGAAAAATAATTAGAGAGATTGATCGGCAATGGCCCCTAAGAACCAAGACAAGAGTTGCAAATATCTCCCAATCCAAGGGAAAAGAAAAATAATAGGAAAATACCTAAATTATTTACTTCCCGCGAGGTCCTACTCGATCTAACGGGGTTTGAACCCATCTGGTTATATAAAACGAAAGAATTCACAGACTCCATTAACTGCTACTTGCATTCTCTCACTCCAATATTTAAAATAATAAAAAATACCCAGGTATTAAACATAAAAATAAATTAATATCCCATTCGCTACATAAAACAATTGATAATTCTTCATTTATATTTACAAATGAGAAGAGGATATTTCCATATTACAGATTTTTTTAAATTTACGCAATTAATAATAGTTAAAATAATCCTTAACACTGTAAACTAGGTTCATGATCCTTTGTGCTTGTCAATCGGTCGAACGTCCCTCAAGTGTTCATCGTCTAGTTACATTTGACACTTCAATAACTACAGGGAGGAAAAAATGACGCCTGCATAAAAGTGTTTTGACTAAAGAATAAAACGAAATTAGGTTTAGTGACCGTATGCTTAGCTCATCCCGATTCATCCATAACTCTACCCTTAGTTCTTAATACAGTTATTTCATTTCATAAATCATCGAATCTATTAACTAACCCTTCCGCCATTGCCCTTAACTAGCAACACACAAGCCTTTTAAATGGATATTATTTGAACTATCATTCCCCTAAGTCACTCATACCCAGCAAGATCCACCAATCAATTGCTCTCAACCATGCCGTTTACTTATTATAAGTACAAAATAAAACTTACTACTAAATATTTCATCAATCGAACCGCAACCTCCTATAACACTTCTTCTAAAGATGCCCCTATTGAGCCTTGGATCACTTTAACCAATTTAATGCATTTGAGCACCATAAGATGCCCTCGATCTCCATGGATGGGTAAGAAATTGCAGCATAGTACAATAAAGAGAATGAAAAATAGAAAGAAGCGAATATAAAGAGAAGAGGCGAATAAAGGGCAAATGAATGAACGGTGGCTACAACCAAGAGGTAATGACCCCCCCGAGAAACTCAAATAAATGGTATAAAACATCTTCTGATCATGTGAAAAAGAAAAATGACAAGGAAAATATGTTAGCAATTGATTCGCCTCTTGTTCAGCCATACACTACCTAACCGAGGCTGATCCAAATGAGTATCTAAGCAAAAGAACTCTCATACACTAACACCACCCGCTGCTCTTTGCTTTCTTTTACTCAATACAATATTTGCAACAATTAAAATATTGCAAGTATTAATAAAAAATATTTTTGAAGGGATAGCCCCTCGCTTAATAAAATAATGACTAATTTCATTTACAAATCCAACATAGGACTCTTTCTCATGAAAAATTATTAAAACTGAAAAAAATAATGTCAAACTAATCTATACCACAAAACCAACCTAATTACATCTCTGCTCAAGGCATAGCTGTATAGCCAAATCACCAAATGAAAAATAGTAAGTTTAGTTCTAAATGAATGAAGAGAATATCAATGTACAGAGTTATTGAATAAAATATGTATGTACAAATATGACTTAGAAACTCAAAAGCCAAAAGAAAAAATAACAACTATTAAAACTGTGTATAGCACCTTTAATGATCATAATACATGATGTACACACAGAGAGGAGATATACAATCAGCAAGAGAGAACAAGTAAAATAAGAGATGACACTAAGGAGATAGCGAACCTGGAGCTCAAATGGATGAAAAAAAAACAACGCTACCATCCAGGAGAAAAGAACGTAAGCTCAGAACATGACTCTAAAGTATTTATGCACCTACGGGTTAGTATTACTTGATTTTTCAAGGCACTCCATCAATATGGAGTCTTTTGATCTTGTATTAAATAAATATATGTATGTACTCATCAAAGGACAGAGAGAAATTTTAACGGCCTTCAAACTGAAAGATAAAATAAACAGAGTTAAGAAACCATACTGCCAACAATAGCTTTATATTTGGTTCCGAAACACGAATTGCCCCATTGACAGACGATTAAACTCTAGCCAAAACATAAAACAGCAGAAAACCGCCACTCCTTAAGATCTAAACCTATGAGGTAGCCATTGATTCGAGATTAGAGTTACAGTACTAGATGGCGATTAATCCTTAGGAGCAATTTCATCAGGTTTGAGGTCCAATGCCCCTTGCTTGGTTGGGTCACAAAATTCTATGAGTTACAATATTTTTCAAAATATATATCTCCAAGGATTCTTTACGAGGAGAGCAAAAAGTTAGCCCTTTGATGTGTGAACGTTTCAGAATTAGAACGTGGAGAAGAAAATTAAATTTTTAATACCACACTGCAAAATTATCGCGCAAAGCCATATGTATCACTATAAGACACAAGCAAATGAACGAGACATCAGATATAAAATGCATTGGATATATTACCAGACCGTTTTCAAATTTTCATGTGCACTACAGTGAATTAACTTTTTTCAACGGTAGAAAACGTATATATTAAATTATAAAGTAAATTATGTAGCATAAGATCATTTTATTCAATTACATATACCTAAATTCAAGACTGGGTGTTACATTGTATGGCAAAATACTTGCTAATACATTTCATAAACAAATGCTGGTTGTATTTTTACACATCTTTTCACGCGTTCTTCATTTGTCTAACCAGAAAACAAACGGATATAAAACAACTTTACAATTATAATATCATCGAATAAATATGGTTTACCCTATGGGTGATGCGATTTTATCAAACCTGTGGAAAAAAATACAAAAAAAACTATGTAAACTAAAAACTCTTGCAAGGAGAAACCCCGTCTCGCAATTTCCTGTCAATCGGTCGATCGTCCATCAGGTGTATACCGTCTCATTTAATTTGACAGTCCAATAACTGACGCCCCTAGAAAAGGAGAAAGCAAGAATAGAGAGGAGAAAAGCAAATAATATAAAAAGGATTATAACTAAAATCTCAAAGAGATCAGGACGTTTTCCAAGTCTTTTAAAAATGAATAGAATTTAAACAAAAAGATTCGAACGCAAATCCAATAAATCCAATGTAATTACAACAGAGTTCATCGTAGCAACCATTTGCACGTCTCATTAAAACTATTTCTCTGAATTTCAAGCTTTAAATAAGTTTTTTGTGGTAAATTGGGCATTTTTCATTTATAAAATTTAAGAGTCATATGTATTTAAAAATATACGTAAAACTCTGATTGTATTTTTGGATAATAAATATATTTGCATACGTAGGGCTTTATCAATACGACTAACACCAAACCTCTCTTATGTAGGGCAGGAAAAATACTCATACCGTATTTAGCTCTTCTCATCAATGGCAACTAAACCCGGATAAAGGCCTCTGGCGTAAGAAGCTGCGCACCCGAAAGACTTTTTTGCTAGATCATTGTGCGATAGCGCTAATGGGTTTCAATGTCGCTACCATCGTTCTATTAAAAGAGCAGCAGCGTTGATGTCGTCATACTCCACATTGTAAGAAAGTAATTGATGAGAATGATAAGATATGTGGAGAATTCGGAAGTTCATTTTCAAGGACGAACATCATATCTTACCCTAGAAAGGAATTAAAGTTCAACCGATTTTAGAGAAGTATGTAATTTATTAATGCAAAACTTAACTTTAAGCATAATTTTCAAACAAGAATATAGAGATGAACATAATTGGATGGTTAGCTCACTCCCATATTTAAGGCAAAAGCTTAGAGGGGAAGAGAATTGTTTAATCCTATAGTTCATTTTGCACTAAGTTCTCAACCAGTGACACATAATTGTTAGCCGTGTGGTTTCCCCAAATGCCGCGATACAACGAAACAAACCACCTCCATGGTTCGTTGTGATATTTTTAAATATATATTTTCTAGTGGTCAAATAAATTCAACCACCAATAAATATTGCTCGCCTGAATATATAAACATCTCACAGAGTTAAAATGGCCACCTTATAGTGCATTAGAAAATCTATCATTAATTAATGATAATAATTTAACTACAATTACAAATGTGTGTATAGTTGGTGATTTTAACCTTGCTGAAATTGATTGGTGCATGATGAGATCAAATTTGGATAACCGTAGCTTGAATGTATTTTTAAATATCTATTTGATACAATTTGTCAAGAACATAACGAGCGAATAATATAATGTACTTAATTTTAATTACCACGTATAACTTAATTGAGACGGTTCGAATTTAGGAACCATTTCGAGGTTCAAATCAAGCAAAATGTAACACAACATTTTTGTTCCTGGCTTGTACGTGTTGTTTTTCAAAAACTTTAATTACAAAACAATTCTTTTCCCTCTATATCATGTTATAAAAGTAAAAAAATAATTTATTACTCTTTTGGTTTACAAAATTACCAATAGTTTAAATACTTGTAAATATTTAATATTTTAGCCCTTGCAACAAATAATTTTCTTACCCTTCAAAGTTTTTTTATCATTGTTTCAAGAAAAATGAGGTGCTCAGGGTTTATCTCAATCCCCAACTGGCATGAAAGAGTATGATTTGTAAGCTTCACACAGTTTCATAGCTTCTGTAACACCAATTGTTTTTGCTCTTCTTTTGATGAGCTGTCTTTGATGTAACAGAATGCATCTGGAGAATGATTGCAGCCTCTTGACGCCATTTCTTTTATGATGTGTTCACTATTGTAGCTAGAGCCAAAATTATATAAAATCTGTGAATATCTTTGTAACTATTTCTGAAGTAAATATTTCAGAAGATCCAACAAGGTTTTAGAAGTTTCAAGAGGTGTGGCAAGTTCTGGAACATTCTGGAAATTTCATAAAGCTCGATGAATTTCTAGAAATTTCTCAGTAAATCTAGAATGCCTTGGAAGATTTCCTTAGAATAAATATTATTCGACAACATTCCAATGCTTTTTTAAAAATTAATTAGTATTATCTGCCATATTTTGAAAAGAATAAAGCCTACATTGTTTTATATATTGCCATTTTTTCCTAAATTAATAATACCGTAACATTCTTTTCTAAATAGGTAAATTTAGAAATACAGTGCCTATCTACAAAGGAAGAGTTTAACGATCAAAATATACCTTACACTTAATTTAATTAGGAACAACTTGGAAATCACACTTTAACCCATTAATAAGAAAAAATGGAAATTTTATTATATAGTATAATTCATTGATATTTTATGTCAAATGCGATTTTATTAAGCAGAATACTGAATAAAAGGTTCTCTTATACAGCTTGACAAATTTGCAGGCAATTCAAGATCTATTAAAAGCATGAGATTAGCATGGAAATTTTATCTATAAAGCATCTACTTTAGCTATAGTATCTCTATTAATCTTATAAAGAATAACTAGTAAATGTTGAGGCTCGTATTCCCCAACGTCTTAAAACAATGACAGGCAAGAAAATGTCACTTTTAAGCGGCTAAGTGTTCAACAGACCATTAACAGCAAAATTTATCGGATTGCAAAGTAAGATAAAAAGAGAAGGCCATGTCGATAAATGATGAAATGAGTAAAGATTAGCAAACATGTCACATGATAACAAGAGCATTCTTCTCATATATTTAAGTATATAAATAAAGTCTGTTCAAGTTTTAATGGAAACGTTGAGGTATTTTAACACGACCTTGGACAGGAGTAGATTATAGGTAATTATTTTGCTTCTATTTGGAGCAAAATAGTCTGAGTTAAATAAAAAAAAACAGGAAATAAATGCAAATGTACCAATAATGAATGATATATTACATACATATATAGATACAGCTGATAAGGTAAGGGAGACAATAAATAAAATAGGTACACATAAAGCTAGCACTGTAGATGCAATATATCCACAAAAGCTTATCCAAGTAGAGAATGAAATTTCTTTTATACTTGCGCATTCGTTCATTTATGTTCTAAAATCTAACTTTGCTCCCATAGAAGGGAAAGTCGCAAATGTCCCGCTATGCAAGTAGGATAAGTTGTATAGGACATCTAAACTACGCGAAACGAATAGAAGCGTACAAAGTATTGCGAAACATGCCAGAAACTGCAGGAAATTTTGCACGCATGACAGCATCGTAAATACATAACAAGAAGCTAAGGAAATCACAATTGTAAACATCGCATAGGAATTCATCTTCCGAAAAAGCATCGTTCAAGGGAGGAACACCCTACCGCAAGAAGTAGCAAACGCATCAACTACGGATAACATGAATAGAGAATTTTATAATTTTTAATAAAAATAAACTTAAATTAGCCAATATATATTAAAAATTAAATGTTAAATTAGGGTAAAATATTAAAAAAAGGCAATTAAGACTAGTAATGTAAATAATGTAAATAATTAGCATATTATTAACAGGGGGAAACCCAGTCTAAGTTAAATAAATTCTAGTAGCTTCCAATAAATTGCCTGTTTAAAGTCTAATAAAATACAGCAGACTTACGGTCCTTGTTCCTTCAATTATTAATAAAATTTAAAAATTCAGGAAGTAGAACAATAAGATAGTGTAACAATAATTTTCATTTACGCTGTTTCGTCTTTCAATAATTTTAAAAGTGAAGTGTTTGTTTAAAATTCAGCAAAATTTTGTTCTAAATTGTTTAGTGGCGCATTTGACTCAGCCTGTGTGGTAAACATGAAAGTTTAACCGGAATTATATTGATCTATATTTACTAAACATATTCTATTTATATTCACAAAGGATAATGGGTAAACATCGATCAAAAGATTCCAAGAAGGATCATCTAAACGAGATTATCAAAGTCAGAATAAGAAAAAGTTGGCTGAAACTTGTATTGCTTATGGTTTAAGCTGGACAAGGGATAAGATTAAATCAAGCGCATGGTGTATTCAATGTGAAAAAGTTTTAAGTAACAGCAGCTTAACTCCAGTTATACTAAAAGGGCATACAGAGATTTCATAGTCAAATTTAAAATAGGAGTAAAAAATATTTTGCCCCAAAAAAGAAAAAAAAGAGTTGAATTGAAGGAAAGAAAAGCTTTATTTGCTTTATTTGCGTCGGAAAAAATACTTTTCTTGCTCCATATCAAATTAATTAATGAACAAAAAAAAATAACAAAAGAATAATAAAATTCAATGAGAAAAGATTTAGGAGAATGAATGAGACATAAACATGTTTCAAATATTGGCAAACTGCCATTTACAAAACACAGGTTCAGGAAGAGCGCATGAAATCTCGACTTTCTCTGAATTAATATGATGAGATAAAATGAGCTCAACACTTTCTCTTAAAATAGGAGAATCAACTGAGTTTACTATACTATACTTTTGTTTGTATGGGAGATTTATGAGGATAGCATGAACGAAAACATATTTATCGGTAGACACTTGGAGACTTACGCTACAAGAGACGCAATATTTAATTTAATTGATTCATTTATGTTAAAAAATTAACATTCTCTGGAATATTTGTCCGAATAATTGCATCATAGACACCAGAAATATCGTAGGAAATATTTGGATGCTTTTTCAAGAATAAAAAAAAAATCCTAATATTAAAAACATACTTTGTTATCTTCATCATCAAGCACTAGACGTAAAACTTATGCCTCATGAAATAAAACTAGTATTAAATTATGTAAACCGTCAAATTGTCAAAAATTGTGGACGCGGTTTTCGAATTACAAGAAAAAATTCGGTCATTTATTTTCTGAGCATCCCTTTCAAATCTTAACCAAAGTAAACGATCATTTTTGGATAGAATAAAATATCATATATATTCGATAAGTGTGATGTTGAATATTTTAGTTGAAGTTACATGTTCTAGAGTCATTATACTTAAGAAATATTTCACTGGAAGAAAATGAACAACAAAGAGATATAATAATGGACTCTACCTAAAATCAAGTTTTCAACAGAATGAACTGATAAAATTGGGAGATTGAATTTTTTGTGTGTGCAGCTTCAGGATCTTGTTACCTATCTACAATAGGGAATATCTGTGCCCAATTTGTTAATGACAAAATTAATCTTCGCGCTGAGTAATATCGGGCATATTCAGGATTGTGAATTTTCTAGGCGTGAATGGAATTTTCATTACTTTCTTAGCGGAATTTAAATTAGTAGGCTAAATGGTTTTAACTTTTTATTTATTTCGAAGAAAATTAGAGAATTTCTGTGGTATAAATACTGAATAAAACTTTTATACAAAATATAATAAACAGTTAGATTAAAAGGAAGTGTTACAGATATTATTTTCAGACAAGTCTTTATACTATCCTCATAAGGCAAAGGATTCGACTTACTAATATTTTCATCAGACTGCTTCGCATATTTAGGCTAGCAAAAATTTTTAATTTTGTAAGGCTTTACCGGCGTAAATTTTCTATCAGGGAAATCATGAATGAAAGGATTGCCAGAGGCGGTGCTACGAGTCAGGAAACTCGCGACGGATGATGATTTAGTATGAACTTCACGGACTTGCTCTTGATGAATGTGTCTATATAGCTTTACAGCGTGGCATCGTCCTTTATGTTCATGTCTTCCCATTGAGAAATAAGCCGGGTCTGATCGATTCCACGCAGAGAGGACCTCACTTGCTTTCTTGGTCAGAGCATATGGAAATGCCGATTCTTGGCCAGGTGTTTAACTCATGGAAAATGTAGCGGTGCAAAAGCAGTGAATTCCTGAGATGCTCGATTGGAAACCCTGCCTTCGGGAAAACATGTGAGTCACGGTGCGATACGCAGGCGATTTAATATGAAGGGCGACGACCACCACATATTCTTCGTAGAGTAAAGAGTTATAAAAAAAAGGTTGAAAAATGTTTATGCGATTTCCACCAACATATTACTGTAGAAATATGTATTTAGAAATAGCATCATATAGAAACTCATTAACAGTTTTGAGTAATATCCATAATTCTAAATATTACAGTTCTCAGTGATAAGAAGTAGATACAACCAAAAACTAGATTTTAATGGTCTAATCATTTCAATGAACCCTCTCTTTTCTGGAAATTTCAATCCCCCATCCTTGTTTTCCCGCAAAAATAATTTACCGGATAATAAATTTGAGGTTCAAAAAATAGAACAGTCCTCTTTATCGTTCTACTATTAAATCAAGTCTGCTTAATGGAGTATGATAGTCAAGTTCCACGATCACCTTACATTAATATGCTTACTAAACAACAATACCTTCTAAGGAAGCAAATTATATATTGATATCTTCTATGGCAAAGGAAATCTCTTCATTGTTATTATTCTATATCGACTAAAAAATAAGCACTATAGAATGAGTTTTTATACTTTGCGTGTTTCAGGACTTTCTTTACTTTGTAATTAATTCTGCGTTTGTGTAGTCTCTGTTTGATGTTCCTTTTGATTCCATCAGAAATTAACTAGCATAGCTGGACTCTATTTTACTTTGTACCTGCTCTATATTATTGATATGTGTTAATGAAACCATTTTGCGTGTTCATCCCGTATATAACCTTATTCTCTAGAAAAAGATGAAAATGCTGAAAATAAAGCTTACGTGACATGATGTGGCATAAATAATGCCTAGACTTGATTAGGTCATTCACTATATTATTCGTTTGTCCTTTTTATGCTTTCCTAGTAGTCAATTAGACACACCTTTGAATTTACACCATACAGTGCATTCATTTTCATTTATCGTTAAAGTTAACGAATCTGAGGGCAGACAAATATGCATTCTTTAATTTTAGTTAGCTTCATTTAATTTTGCAAATATTTCCTTGATGTATTGAAAACAGGGCATATGATCCTTAAAATCTCAGTTCTATAGACAAAGGAGGAAAATGATCTTATACTTTTCACTAAGGGTTTATGAATAACGTGAATTAATGGAACTTATCCCAATTGCAAATAAACACATTGTAGGGAAATCGATATATAACCTTTAAAACAGAGGCCCTTTTCATTAACCGCAACATCCTGGCATTTGGCGGCGTAACCCGAATACCTACTCCCCCCCACTTCTCTCCCCTCACCTCGAGGATTACCAGAAAGGTCTGCCTCAACCACATAATTCACATATCATCAGATTTCGTTTCCGGAGAGCCTAATATTGGTTAAACAGGCAATATTTCCCCTAAGAGTTGGTATTTAATTTCACTTTATTGACGAAATTAGAGAAGCGTCGACCACAAGCCAGAAGGGGCCTTTAGGGCTATGTGAAAAACGCTCAAAGAAGCACCGTGAGAGGAAGAGGCTTATTCCCGAATACCTCATCTCCCTTCCTCCTTCCCCTACCCCCAGTGGGGTGGTGAAGTATATATGCCGATAACTGTAGAAGAACAGTAGAGATCGAGCTAGTCATCGAGACGACGAAGTCTGGCTAGAGTGCCCGGAAACCAACAAAAGGGACATAGAAGAATCTCATGCTGAGCCAGTTCTTGGTGCTCACACCAAAAATTAGCTTAATGTCTCAGGAAGATCAAGTTAGCCATCGAGACGACCAAGTCCGGCTAAAGTGTCCGGCAATCCAACGAAAGGAACACACAAGAAGTTCATGTTGAGCCAGTTCCTGGTGGTCACACCGAAATTTAGTTTAGCTTGTATTGAGAAACGTTTTTAATCATCTCTCGTCAGAGAAACCCCTATTCCGGTTTACAACAGAACCCAGAGATAATCCTCGGCATTGAGGAATAACCCAAAGTAAACTCCCTCAAACACTCTCTATTCGTTAAAGGATTCACTCGTTTCCTCATCGCTCGTCAGTGCGAATCATTCCAAGATTAACCAGAAGATTGAAAGAAGCATACTTCCCCAGACCTGTGGTTGAAATCATCTTCCCCATACAACGTGCTTAACGCCATCCGTCACCTACACCGAAATCACAATGGCTTTAAGCCTATCCCCGCCCCAGACAATCATCTGTAGTGTCTGTGAATACGTTCACGCGCCTGGCTGCAGACAACATTCTTACGTCTACAAAAAAATTGAGGCCAAGGTCAGTCTCCAACTAAATTCTCGTGTGGTTGTTTAAAGGTAAATAAATTACACTATTTTTTTAAGGTTAATTAGCGTCCAATATTAAAGTGAGCTTTGGGTCAACCATTACTTTATATTCATTTGATTAATTTAGGGAGTCTCACTTAAACTCGTTTACTTCATAGCTGTGGAGTTTTTTTTTTTTTATTTCACTTGTTTTTATGTTGTAATTAAAAATCTATTTTCTTAGAAGTATTTAATTCAATCCTCGAAACGCTGAATGTCGCATTAAAATCCTTAAAGTTTAAAAAAATAATAATAATCTAGCACTTTTGAAGTACGTAACAAACCTATACGTACGTACACCACAACTCGGTCCTTGCAACACCACGACACACATATTTGGTATAACCAGTTTTTAAGTCAATAAAAAAGGCCACAACTTTCAAATATGCACAATTAACCCATTAATGTTCACTGTACTTTTGCGATTTATAATGAAATAAACGTTTTTATAATGTTTTTCTTCAAATGATTGAGTGAGAAATTGGAACGGAGTGCATGTTTTTTTTTAATGTGCGGTAAAAGATTTTAAATGCTTTTACGTGATGCATAAATAAACAAAACACAATGGCTTGGGTCATAATTCAATTCAAGAGCATCAAAGAGTCATCTAATATCATTAAGAGTTTTCTGAATGTTGTAGTTTGTAGAGTTCGCCAAGGTGTGAATGATGCACATGGTGAATAAACCTTTATGGCGATTCGCTAAATTTAGGTGTATATTTAAATATAATTTTTTTGTTTTATGATATTTTATTTCTATATGATGGTAAGTTTTATATCACTGCATTATCCTTATTTCTACTATATCGAACGCTGTAACTCTATTCAATGTTAAGGCTTATATTATGTACGACGATATGCAAAGCGTCACTATATGCATATGTCTTAAGGCGCATTTTCGACACTTTTATTCATTTTCAATCGAGATGGGAACAATGAAAACGCAGCCAAAGCTCGTCGCGATATTTGTGTTGTGTATGAAGGAAATGCTTTATCAGAAAGGACAGCTCAATGCTTGTTTTCACGTTTCAAAAACGGTCATTTTAATCTTAATGACGAAGAACGTTCTGGTCGCCCCATTAAGTTGGATGAAGATTGATTGAATGACCTTCTTCATGAAAATCCTCGTCAATCGACTAGAGAATTGACTGTATAATTGGCGTGTGATCAGAAAACTGTAGTGAATCACCTTCATTTAATGAAGAAAGTTAAAAAACTCGGTGCATGGGTTTCACACGCTTTGGACGAAAGCAACAAACTTCAACACTTCACGATTGCCGCAGGCTTGCTTGCTCGTCACAAGACTACTCGTGGATATAAGGACATATTTTTTCACCGCATCACCACTGGCGACGAAAAGTGGTGTGTTTATGTCAACATGAACCATCGCAAACAATGGCTTAGCCCCAATAAAAAAACACTTCCGCGATTAGAGCAAGGACTTCATCCACGAAAGACGAAGCTGTGTGTGTGGGGAGATTGTGAAGGCATCACTCTTTGTGAGCTCCTTGCAAACAACGAGATTGGCAATGCAGAACTCTACGTTCAACAAATGTATCGACTCGCCGAAGCTATTCGTGAAAAGCGACCTCATCGATGTTATAGTGTCTTCCTGCAACACGACAATGCTCGTCTTCACATTGCCAATATGACAAAAGACGCAATCTAAACGATTGATTGGGAAATCTGGCCGCATCCTGCATATTCGCCAGATTTGGCTCCATTGGATTTCAATCTGTTCCGATCGCTCTCCAATAAGTTGCGCCGTGTTTCGTTCAATATTGATGTGGAATTAAGAACCTGGTTAGACGAATTCTTCAAGTGAAAATCCAGAGAATTTTATTTCAGAGGCATCGAAAAACTAGTTGAACGTTGGGAAGAAGTCGTAAATAACAACGGAGAATACATTATTGATTAAATTACATATTGTTCTCAATTAAAAATGAAGTTTTTCTAAAATTGTTAATGGTAATGAATAAATTTGATAAAACCGCAAGAACTTATTCCTCAACCCAATAGTTCAGTATAAATATTAAACTCATAAACCTAACTATGAAATTTAAGTATTTTTTGCAGTTACTAATTTAAATTAAAAAAAAAAACTGACTCTTTACTATAAATCTAAACTCTAATTTTAGAAATTGTTTAAATCCATCTTTTCCTATTCAAAACTAAAATTATCACTGTTATACTCGTATTTGTACCTTTAGAATTCTGCTTTAGTATATATTTTATAGACCTAAGAAGATGACCGTTATTTGGTCGAAATGTCGGCACTAGATAAATGAAAAAAAATGTCAGCACATTTTCCTTGCCTTGGGATTTCTGTTAAAATTAAATTCAGGCTCTCGAGAAGCAATCCTCATCACTATATATATATATATATATATATATATATATATATATATATATATATATATATATATATATATATATATATATATCGTTTCTCTCAAAAAAAACTGTACTCTTAAAAGAGTAGATTTAGTATTTTATAATGAAGTGCTTTTGTATATCAATTCTTAATTGTCCTTAATTTAGTAAGTAAACTAAGCTATCAAAACCCGAGTATGGTAGGGAGATAAATGCATATAAATTGAGTTGACGCCACGTGTTCCAAAATTTTTCTTGGAGACTGAATGCCTTTTTTATTGCTTCAACTAACTGATCCACTGTGATGGTTATCAACATGAACTTGTGAATTATCAGATAACTTGTACCTAGAGTTGTATTAATTTACTGTTCCAGTCAACTTTTGGTTAGCTCTATCAGCCAACACTATTTTGTTGATAACATATTTGGTTGCATTGATTGAACCATTCACAAAATTATGTCTGGTATTATGGTCTTCAGCTATGGACTGCAGCATAAAGTTAATTTTTCTTTCATTATAAATGACTATAACAAAATATTATATTAATATAAAATATATGATGTTATTAGGCGTATATTCTTTTCGAGAGACAACCTGAATATATTTAGAATCTTAAACAATTTACGGCAAATATAACATAATTCTAATTGGGATTAGAAGATATACATGAAACTTGAAGATAAAACACAAATAGTGAGAGCTCACCAATTTAAAGAAAAACAACGTTTAATTTGTGTACGACAAACTTTGATGTTAGTTAAGATTGTTATTCATCTAATGGTTTTTGAGTGAATTCTGAGTATAAACTATAATTTAGGCATAACCACTTAGTTACATCCATTCTATTTATCCGATCCAAACAAATTAATTTTTTTAAGCACAAAAAATATTTTCACACTTTACAGCACTCCAAAGGAGTAGTTCCGTAGCTAAGACCAAACTAGCCGAGTTATTCTTTCAATTATGTGTGATTCTTAGCAAGGAAGCATCCTATGAGTCTCATCCGCTCTCAAGCAAGGTGATGGTCCTTCAAGATATTCAGGTTCTGATTCTGGGGAACTTGATGTCAAATAACGGCTGCTGTAAAAATCGGTACTTCATCGGCATCCGTTGCATTATGCGATCTACCATGAGAGAGATATTGCGAAGGTAACTCGGATTCCTGGTGAAATCGCTGAACCTGGTATCCTCAAGGAAATATTTTAGCCGTGAATTTAAACTTTTTGATGGATTGCAGTGCCTAAAAATGCTAGTGTCATTCCTTTACCCTGCCACTAAGCGACCTGCTTACAAAAGATTTATCGACCTTAACGCGTATCGCCATCGTGATAAACGAGTGATTTCATCCGTAGCACTTACGAATTATTACCTGCAAAGTGAAAGTTAAAATTTATTGTTTCCTAAGATTGGATGTTTCCTTTCTTCAAATACACATTACTCTTCTGAGTTATTATTATTCAAAGTTCAAGCCACAATAAATGTCAAATTTCATAAATATTTATGTTAAATTTTCATGGAATTTAAAAGAGTCTTTTCAAGAAAATGTAGACATAAGTATTTTGTTCTCTAGTTTTGATAAGGCGGTGTCTTTTCTCCATTTCCTTTTCGATAAGAGATAGAGAAAAGCATATACTCGTAATGTAGGTACCAAATGAATCTACAAGAAGCGCGACAGCCCTTTCAATTCTCGCCATTGCTTATTGAACTTGCAAGAAATGATGTAATTTATGACTCAGGAATGAGGTTTATGACTCTGAAGTGCCAACTCATGATCTTATCATTATAAGAAGCTTGTAGACTGAAAGGAAGAGGCATGTGGATAACGGCTTTCAAAGCGCACACACTATTAGATCAACCATGTTACCTTGAGGTAACATCTCGTCTCCTGAAACAGGCAACTTTCTCTACCCACCCGTTTCATTAGACCATATTTGCATTGTTCATGGCAGGAACAATTTTATATAAGGTCTGTAATAAATTTGTAAAGGTTTCGCATAACCAAGAAAACTGCTGCAAAACCAGTAAACCTTCCGTTCCGTGAACAGTCACTAAAACTGAGTACCGCGACATTATTGATCTAAAGTCTGTGAACACTTATCGAAAAATCTAATAAAACCTGGTCACACAGACGTCAGTGACCGTTCCTTCCTTTAAAAAATCAGTAATAAAAAGTTGGTGCGAAAATTCACACATTTGTGATAGAAAAATATATCCTGCTCGCGATTGTTTTTCTCATCGTGTCCACGCAAACTCATTTTACAGTCATTGCCCCAAATTTTAAGATAACAAATTTATTTTTAGATTTAAAATTTACGTTATATGAATACTGTAATCATCACTTCACTAACTCTTTAATTTAAGAAGGGGATTTTTTTGAGGTATTTGAATAATAATTTCATCTTAATTTGGTTATGACTATGTTTTATATCAAAGTTTTTTAATCATTATTTTATAATATCAAAAAACAAAATGGTCAAGTTCAGAAATAAATATAAGTATCGAAATTTTGTGAAGTTTTTAAAAGCCAAAGAAAGGGGGAAATTTAGTTTAGAGTTCCTTTTTAAAATTACTATTACTATAATTGGCGAAGTTCAGAAAATTTATAAAAATCTAACCATGACTGATTTTTTTAAATTTTAAATTTTAATCTTAGTAGCGAAGCGCAAGCTCTTCCGCAAAGCCATTACCTGGTTATTAAAATATTTGAATTATTTAATGTTTATTAAAAGGTTAGCCTTCTAAAAATAATAAAAAAAACGGTGCATCTTAATCCTGAATCCAAATCGCGCTCTTGTCCTGTTCTTAAGGAGATGAGTTTTAGTCCTTGGATCGTTGTTATTTGAGCAAAAGTTTTAAATTATCAGGAATGAACGAGAGGAATCTCTGATTTTAGGGTATATATTAAAATTTATAAAAACCTGGCTATGGACATTTTAATCATGAACATAACATCCATTGCTTTCTAGAACCTCATACCATCTGTCAATAATATTTTTAAATATAATACTAGAAAAACTCTTTATGTCTTGATGCAAAAAAATGAATCCAACTCGTTTACAACCTCTTCTCTTAGTGAGAACCTAAAGGGATCTAAATGTTCTGTAATCCCTAAACAGACGATATTCAGAATCAGTAAGGTTATTAAGGTATGGAGGATGAAGCAATATCTCCCAATCGAGCTCCTACCAGAGATCGTGATGGAGGGTGACAACCACTTCTGTTGACTTTCAAACAAGGAAGTTGATTGCTGTAATGATGAACAGGAATTGTTTGGTTGTCTTTAACACATCGTAATGGACAATTTATTCAATATCTCATCATACAATCAAATGATCCATTTTGGAAGAATGCTCCCTGTTGGATTTTAAGAAATTCTGCTTCCTTGATTAATCCACAAAGGGCGGCGTTTAACGTTATGATAAAGGATCCAATTCTAATTACCAGTAACAAAGCTTCCCCCCCAACGTTAAATTTTGCCGCTGTACTTGTATTGACACCTTTATGAATCTGATAGAGTAAATCATGTCTAATGTCAGCATAACTTAGAAGGACATAGGGGTGAGTACAGAAGGAAATATTCAACAATATGTTTATAATCTGAAAAAAGTATAGATCACTGAGGGCATCATTCTCAAATGATAAAAAGATGCACTACATTAATAAATACTATCTAAAACTTTATTCTAGAAAATCAGACATTATTTTTGTTCTAGCCTGAAATAAAAATGGGTTAAATGAAAACTGGTGTCTAATTATAATCTTTTCGGAAAAATAAATGTTTTAAGTTTTTTTAAATTTCAGAAATGGTTTTTTCCAAAGAAAAGCGTACACCCATTGTTACTTTGCCCCAACCTGACTTGAAGTACAAGGAGATAGTACCTAATGGTAATGCATCAAGGAGCACCAGCTTTAGGATCATTATTCACTTTACAAAGATTGGTTACACTCATGTGATATGTCTTCTGGGCCACCAAAAGATTCAAATCAACGCCACGATTGCCTCCCGGTTAGGTCTTAGCTCCAGAATCAGGTTGACTTCACTACCAAGCTCCAGTACCAAGGTTATTCTACGACACTTGGTAACTCACCACAAGGCGTTGTGATCAAATTTATTTCACTCGTCTGATTGAAAACATCCCTCGTAATCTGCTAGACAATTAGATTTTTTACATATTTCTTTTATAAAGTTAAATAGAGTAATACGGTTGGGGTCAGATGCACTCTCGAGAACGTCCAAAACCACAAAAAACAATTCATCCGCTGTAAAAAACAATTCATGCACCATAAAATCCACAGAACCCTCAGAGATTGTTGACACTGATGATCAAGAGCTGTTCTTCACGGCACTTGGAGGAAAACAAATATTTTCTCAGATAAAAATTTACAGATCAAAGCTTTCTTTCACTCTCTCTTTCTCTCTTCCCCCTCTCTCTCTATCGCTCATTCTCTCTACGTAACTCTGACCAAACTATAGTGTCGATTCATCCTCAGGCAAAGGTTTTGTGCCTGTTACTGATTTGTTTAAAGAAAACATTTTCGAACTCTTACCTCTCTAATTACAGCTGAGCGGGTCAGAGCTAATCTCTCTTTCTTAGGTAGCAAATACTATACCCCTTGATGGGTAAATATACCAAGTATATTGTCGATACTTGCATATGTAGATCCAGCCATCAAACACGATCAAACAAATTAACGAGAAAATCTTATAAGAAATTCTCACTGCTTGATGGTCAATATATTTCTCTCTCTCTCTCTCTCTCTCTCTCTCTCTCTCTCTCTCTCTCTCTCTCTCTTTCCAAATTTGCCGACGATACCAAGCTTGGTATGAACGTTGCAAAGGATGGAAATACTGCCCGCCTGCAGGAAGATCTTGGGAAGATTGGGGAGTGGTCGGACATGTGGCAGATGCCTTTTAACGTGGGCAAATGCAAAGTGATGCATATCGGCCACAGAAACCCCCAATCTCAGTATATCCTTAAGGGCACTGCTATGGAATGCACCGACACTGAGAAGGACTTGGGTGTAACAATCACTAGTGACCTCAAGTTCTCGAAACAGTGCATTGAGGCGGAGAAAAGGGCCCAAAGGATGCTAGGCTATATTAAGCGCCAGTTTGGTTATCGGAACCAGGAGATTGTACTGTGCCTGTACAACTCACTTGTCCGACCGCACCTGGAGTATGCCGTACAATTTTGGAGTCCTTTATTGCGAAAGGACATCGCGAGATTGGAACGCGTACAAGCCAGGGCAACCAAGCTGATTCCCTCTATCCGACATAAAAGTTATGAGGATAGACTAAGGGAATTAGATCTGTTCTCGCTGGAAACCCGTAGACTGCGTGGTCAGCTCATCGAAGTTTTCAAAATACTTCGAGGGTTCGACAATGTTGACTACCGGGATATGTTCACACTGAGTGAGAACAGAACGCGCAATCACGGCTTCAAACTTGAACTGAAGCGTTACAACCGCAATCTGTGTGGAAATTTTTTCACTTACAGTATCTGCGGTATGTGGAACGCACTTCCAGTGGAAGTTGTCAACAGTGAATCTGTTGACCAGTTCAAGTCAAGACTAGACAAAGTCTTGAAAAGTGGCCGTTTAGGGACGCAAAACAATTGAGCAGCCTTGTGCCCGCTCAATTGCTAGTCCAAAGGTACCCTCTTTGAATGGACCGTAAGGTCTCCTAGGGTACCTTCTTTCCTTGTTGTTACTCCTTGTTGTTTCTCTCTCTCTCTCTCTCTCTCTCTCTCTCTCTCTCTCTCTCTCTATATATATATATATATATATATATATATATATATATATATATATATATATATATATATATATCAAACCCGGGTTCAAATTCCGGCAAGGAATAGGAATTTCAAACTTTTTTTCCTCTAGCGTTATTTCTCTCTTTTCCGTAAGGATTGCTTTCATTGTACCTCCCTTTGCTCTCTTTGATCCTAATGTTCTTCTAATGTCCCTTTCTCTAACCTTTAAAAAACTCCTGTTTCTTGTCTCATTGCTCATTCGCGTCAAATTGCTCTTTCTCTTGTACTATATATATATATATATTTAAATATATGTATATATCTCTCAAATTAGCACGAGAGAATGATGAAAATGAATCCATTAAACCACATTGAAAGAGAAAACGGAATAATTTTTCCTGGCAGTAATATTTTTTTTCCATTTTTTTAAAAAAATCCGTGCAGGAAAGCGATTCGAACCAGGCATACTGAGGCAGCGAGCACCGCTTTGATCACAGTTAAAAGTATGCCGTTAGTACACTACGCTACGCAGAGAACCAAAAAAATTCTCTGAATAGAATAGCTTTTAAGGAACACTTTCGCCAGCTCGAAAGGAGACTATGAAAGAAATAGAAAATTAATTGGGAATTAAAAGAATAAATGAGGAATAGTTAAACGCGTGGCAGATATACAAATGTATATATCTCTCAAAGTAGCACGAGAGAATGGTGAAAAGGTAATATAAATTTTACTGCGACGAAAAATTATTCAGTTTTCTCTGTCAATGTGGTTTAATGGATTCATTTTCATCATTTTCTCGTGCTACTTTGAGAGATATATAAATTTGTATATCTGCCACGCGTTTACCTATTCCTCATTTATTCTTCGAATTCCCAATTAATTTTCTATTTCTTTCGTAGTCTCCGTTCGAGCTGGCAAAAGTGTTCCTTAAAAGCTATTCTATTAAGAGAATTTTTTTGGTTCTCTGCGGAGCGTAGTGTACTAACGGCATACTTTTAACTGTGATCAAAGCGGTGCTCGCTGCCTCAGTGTGCCTAGTTTGAATCGCTTCCCTGCACGGATTTTTTCGAAAAAAGGTAATAAAAATATTACTGCCAGGAAAATTTATTCCGTTTTCTCTTTCAATGTGGTTTAATGGATTCATATGTATATATATATATATATATATATATATATATATATATATACTTATATATATGCATATTTTGTTAAATACCATTGTATATTTAGCCTTAATTAATTTTCTTTGGAAACTTTCTATTTTCCTTAAAAGTGGTAATCTACCATCTACAAGAAGGACAAAAGAAGATAATAAGGGAACTAGAAAGTTTTCAAAGAAAATTAATTATGGCTAACTATACAATGGTCTTTAAGAAAATATGCATTCAAGAAAAACTACTACCCATCTATACTAATATATATATATATATATATATATATATATATATAAATTCAATATACTGAAGATTATGAATTTAATGCACTTTAACCGTACGCGTATCTTATTCATCGTTGATAGATGCTGATTTACGTGTTTATGGCTGATCATCCTTTTCGATGATGGGTGTTTTGCAGTGGAGGCGTCTACAGAAGCAGCGATGATAAATGAATGCTACAGTTTACGAGCCATACTCCTTTCTACAGAGGCCGAGCAAAGGAGATTAGTGTCAGAGAGAAGTCTCATAACCATCTTACTCTTTCTCTGCTCAGTGATAGAAGCTATAACCATCCAAAACTTAGCCCCATAAGTCTATTCATGCTATTTGGCATGTATAGATTTCGTAGTTTGGGTAGCTTAGGATAATTATTTTTTAAATGAGGATACTATTCGGTCGAGTCTTTTTTGTGACTCTAAATGGTCCCAACTATTTAGTATATCTTTAATTTGAATCAGTAATGTCAGGGAAAAAGAAAGCCCCAAATATATTAATGTAAATATTAACATAAAGAAAATAGTTTTTTACGCATGTTTTTGGATTCACTAAAACTCTTAAATTTAAGAAATCGCAAAATAAGAGATAATGAATGCTAGGTACAACTTGTTCTATAGTACAAGGGGCGGTCAATAACTTTTAAGAATCGGTAGGGTAAAACAGAGGAAGGGGGATGGCTGTTTGTAGGGGTATTAGGACAAGTTATGACAAGTCAGAACCTGCAGCCGCACGCTCCTGCCTCGTCTATTTAAGAAACAGTAGCTGATCGCAGATTGTCAGTCACAAATTTTTCAACAATGGAGAAGGTTAAGCCCCACACAGTGATAAATTTTTGACCAAGGAAGGCAAGAATGCAAAAGAGATCCATGAACGCATGGTTGCAGTGTACACCAACACCGACCCTTCCTATGCAACCATTGATCGCTGGAATTGGGAGTTACGCCATGGTCGTGAGTCCCTTGAAGATAACCCCCGTCCAGGACGCTCGTCAGGCGTGAACAACGAGGAAAATGTGGCCCGTGTGGAGAGGATAATCTTCGAAAATCAACGGGTTAAGGTCAAAGAAATCGAGCGAGAACTTGGAATATCACATGGAAGTGTTATCAACATTATCCACGAAAATTTGGCCATGACAAAGGTCTCTGCCCGTTGGGTCCCTAGACACCACACGCCTCATGATCGAATTAACGTCGTCAAAGTTCGGAGGAGCTGCTGCTCCTCTACAAACAAGGGTCAGCGGGATTCGAGTCACGCAAAGTGACAGGTGATGAAACGTGGGTCCATCACTAGGATCCCCAGACCAAGCTCGGAAGCATGGCCTATAAGCACAGGCGGTCTCCAACCCCCATTAAGTTCCGGACCCAACCCTCGACTGGTAAGATCATGGCCACCATCTTCTGGAAGGCTGATGAAGTGTTGATGGTGGACTATGCGCCTCGTGTAAGGACCATCACAGGCCAATATTACGCCAAGGAACTGGCTGGGTTAAAGAAGTGCATCCGTCAGAAGCGGTGCGGCAAGTTGACACGCGGTGTCCTGCTCCTCCACGCCATTCCCTTTGTCCACAAGGCCAGAGTTGCACAAGCTACCCTGCGCGAGTGCGGATTCGAGGAGCTCAACCATCCCCCCTCTTCCAGATCTGGCCCCTAACGACTACGTTTTCTTCCGATAGCTCAAGGCTGCACTGTGTGGACGCCGGTTTGGGGACGATGAAGATGTCCAGCACGCCGTCCAGGAGTGGATTGAACAGCAGTCGGGAGATTTCTGGTTGTCAAGAATTCGAAGCCTCAGGGACAAGTAGTGCAAGTGCATTGAAGTCGAGGGTAGTTATATTGATAAATAATAAAACACTTATCTCATATCTCGTTCCCTTATATCCGAATTGCAAAACTTATTAATCGCCCCTCGTAATTCTCTTGAATTGATCAATTTTTATGGTCATTTCCTTTTGTTATATTCTCTCTTTCTTTATAAACTTTAATGTAAAGTTTCTTTTCTTTTTATTTTTTCCTTGGCTTTTCTTTTTTTAGTCGTTTCCCTTTTTTGTGTTTTGTTCTTTTTTACTTCGACCTATTATTCTTTTTACCTTTTCTAATGAATTTTTATTATAGTATCAGTTTGTTTTTCACTCTATACATTGCAACTATTTCTTTTATGATACTTTTGGTGTGTTTCAAGATAATGTACATAAATTTATGCGATAAAGCCGTCAATTGATATGAACCATTTCTTCTACTTCTTTGGATACAGAATAGGTCAGAAAATATACTCGGTGGTCATTATATCTCTGGGTAAAGAATAATTTGGGATAATATTTAGCCTGTAAGTTGAATGACCTTGATACAGCCTTTAGAAATTATATGATGATCCCTCTCCAGTCTTTCCTAGTTCTGCCCATTAAAAATTATACTTTCTTTGCTCTTTGTCATTTTCTTATTTTATTTGTTTTGCAACCATCTGATATTCTTATTACCGGGTTTTCGTGATTATATGGGCGGATATACCTCTTATTACCCGAATTTCAAATTCATCCAATAATCAATATGAAAAACTGGAAAGAGATTAGGGTATATTTTAAACGTTCTCATTTCACTCCAAGTCAATATATTATCGTTTATGTTTTCGTATTCGAATCAAACAAAGCAACTGAAGCCTAAAACCACCAATTTGGTGTCCAGGTTCCAAAGTCGTTGTAAATCTGCGGGACACTTTACCAATTGACAGGAAAATTCAATACGGGAAACATTTTCGACTTTACCCATTATATCTTGTATTTTTCTAAGACTTGCTGAAATTTCTATAAATAATAGGCAAAATAAGATTTTGTTATCGATATTCTATTTTAAAAGCTTTATGGGCTGTGGTTTTCCCGTTTAAACATATATTCAGTCTAAGACAGAAATCGTTAACATGTGTGTAAAATACAAGCTCGTTTTTTACAAAAAATAGATATCAAGTATTTGTGAAATAATTTTGCGATTAACAAATAAATATTCAATACCATTTCCTAAGCTGATACACGAAAATCAATAGAATAAATCCTGAATTGGAGATTAGACGTCATTTAATGCTTTGATGAAACATAGTCTAGAGATTATTTATTAATTTGAGCAGGTCTGCTGTTTTAGAAAGAGAGTTTCTATGTACATCTTGCGCAAGATTATACACATAATGTTTTTTTGCTCTATTTTATAATTATTGTTTGCTTACGCTCCTTAGTACAAGGTCATGAATTCAGACTAGAAGGGAATGAGTCGTTATTCTGTAACTAGAACGCTGATCGTCTTCTCGCTCCCTGGAAGTATTTTGTGCTCTCAAACAGTATTTTGCCTGTTAAATTCTATTTAAATCAATATACACGATTTTTTCTCGGTAAAAGAAGTGAGTGTAATGTAGTGCGCGTGGAAATTGAAAACATTATAGATATATTATAGTTTATTTTATATCCGTGATTGCGTAGTTATATAGTGTGATAAAGCACATAGCTTTATTTGATAAATTAGTCATATGTTACCAAACATTTCAGCATATTCTACCCTTTTGCATATGGCGACGTTCACACACGAAAATCCTTGTCCAATATATTTTCTCGTAACGGAGTCTTGGGAATAAATATTATAGAAAATATAGTGTCTCGTTTTATTCTGCTACCAAGCCGAGTTTCATGAGAAATAAAACACTTTTACGAGGATCCTAAGAAACAATAAGAGCTTTTCAATCAAAGTTTTTTCTTACTCTTTGTGACTCTTTTTTAGTTGTTTCGCACCTCCTAGATTCCTATTACTGAGATAAGTGTGAACAAAAAAAGCTGATATACCTAATTTTCTCCGAATTTTAAATTAACCCAATAAAACTGGCTCGCAAAGGAATGACTTGGTAAGCCGTCTAGGTTTTTTAACCGATTTAGGACAATTTTGCACCGTTGAATCCATAAATGACATCCATTTTCTCCGATTAGGTCAGGTTTTTGTGATAAGTCGATTTTTCAAAAGTCCAAAATTATAACTCAACAAATTACATTTTTGTGAAATCTGTCAGTAATTTTTGTTAATATTTCAAATCCGAAATATGTTTTAAGATAAAAAACATCGTTTTCATAGACAATTTATTAATTAAATCTTACAAAAATTGATTAGTTACATTGAATAATATACATTTATAACAGTAAAAGCATATAAATTAGATATCAGGACATCACTGCTCAGATTTCAAGGCATGAACTTCGTTTAAGCTCCTAGCACGGCTAGCGGTAGTATGGTCTCTTTTAAGAGTCCAACAGTAATCAGCCATCGTGAGTGCATTCCACTGTCCTTGATACCTGGTATCCATCTCTTTCATTCCTCATGGAATCTCTTCCCCTGCTCGTCGTTCATTCATCCTAGATTCTCAGGAAACCGATCCATATGTGAAAATGATTAAGGCATTTTGATACTCATGTTGCATCCGAAGTTTCTGAAAGCAGAAAGCATATTGGTAACAAGTTCTGTCTAAATTATGGTCTTTTGTTGCCAGAAAGGTTCTTCACGAACAGAAGAAAAGCCTTTCATGCTGGAATTTCCACTTCGTTTATTGAATTTTCAAACTGGATCTCTGATGAGCTGACGGATTTGAGGACCGTCAAAATCAGATTTTAACTTATCATTTTTTGTCTTTTGTAAAGCGTGGCAAAGGTAAGTGACGTAGCCACCATCCTTGTCCAGAACTTTGGTGAACTGTTTGATCAAGCCTAGTTGAAGTGCATCACTGAGAAGATTATTCTGTCTCTGTCCACCATCTGGTCATTTATGACTTTCCTTGACCTGGAAGCCCAAATCCCCGCCCCCTACACATCAGTCCTTATCGTGTAATGCTGAGCTTGTTCCCTACTATCCCACATGCAGAAAAAGCACGGGTACTAGTGAACTTGGACAGTTCTCAAAAAATGTGTATCTTCATTTCAATACATATCAACCACTAATGCTGGTCATAACGAATTTTCTCCAGCCCGTACTTCATCACTTCATAGTTCTCCTTCAGTTTACTCTAACAAGGGGTTGCAGAGGCAAACTGGCTGCCGTTGTGCATCAGAACACATTTCAGCGATCGTTTGCTGCTGTCAATGGCAGTCTCCAAACTTCAGGTTAGTACTATGGGACTACAAGTTTGCGCACACGCTGCGAAATATCTGTACAATATACTAAGTCTTTTTTTAGAAATAAAAACGGAAGAACTCTTGATATCTCTTGCGGTAGAAGGTCATGCAAGTACAGACAAGAAGGGATTTTCATTCAATCTGGATACCAGCAGTTCTGCAGGGGACTTTGACAGGCTGAGATCGCGATCTAGATAATAAAGCTCTTTTTGGAAAAAAAGATGTGGAGAATCATCTTCAAACACTAATAAATTTTGCACAGGTCTTCAGAGACAGCTACTGGAATTTTATCCCAATAAGCTACAAGATAACGTGCTAATTAAATATGAAGATACATGAGGCTTCTCAGGTTCTTTGTGGTGATCCCAGTCAAGTCAAAAACTTAGAAGTAGCAGTCAGGTTGATGATTTGTGGGATCCCTCCAAATCATGGGAATTCCAAGTGACGGATATACTCGATGCATCTATAGCATAGCATATGTGGCTCACAAGCTTTATCCTGGTGGACAAGTTTCATAGCAAAATAAGCATGGTAATCACGCTTTATGAAACTTGACTGTATCTCTGTTAGGAACAACGGTGCATTGGCCCAAGATGTAGCAGAAGGCATCAAAGTTGTTTTTTTTGCAAGATCTTCTGGCTAATACCATTTATTCAACGGTAAAATAAAAATACCAGTTAGTAAAAGATTTCTGCAAGTAAACTCGTCAGAATTCATTTATTTAAAGAAATTAAGATTTTTTCATCATATTAATCGCAACTACCTAGAAATGTTGACAAACATATAAAACGTGGCGATACATCAAAAAGTTGACCTGATTGAGCAAAGAAAATGTGATTTTTGGATTCATCACATCAAAATTGTTCTAAATTAGCTAGAAATACTTATATAATAAAGTTGGTGCTGGGAAAATCTTGCAACTGAAAGGCAGAATAGAATTGTTAATCTGTTACGTCGGGTAAAAAGGTTTACATAAGGCCGTCGAATTTACCATTGAGGTTTTAAGACGCATTTGACAAAACAAATGTATAAATCCATTTATATTTCTAATATACATTTTTTAATGCTAAAGGTTGAGGATACGTGGAGGGAATTCTGAAATTAACTTCATTTGTAGGACGAGCAATTTTAGTTAGCTCTTCTTAACTTTTGGACATCGGGAATGTTTTTTTGGGGTTATTTTTGTCTTTAACTGAGTTGTATGTCGATTGGGTATTGTGTTTTTGGGTTAGCGATGATTAAGGTATTGGTGATAAGATAGATTCTTAATTTTCTGTTTTCGATTTAGAGTTTGAAAGCTTTAGAGATTTCTTTCTGTCTTTAGAATAATACATATATTCATTTTATACACGAACTAAAGACTTCAGAAGTAGGGTTGTGTTAAGGGAGCAACTAGTGTCAAAGTGATGCTGCTAGAATAATTTCCAATTATGGTGGCCTACCAGCCACATTAATCCACAATTGCCTTAAAACATCTTTTCTGCCCTCACATGCCTATTCAGCGCCTCTTTTTCATCAGGCCACTTCCTCCAAACACACAGAAGATAAGTCTACACAAGAAAAACAAAAGTCAAAACACCGAAATAACTACAGGCTTATTGCTCTTTTAGAGTACCTAGGCAAAGTACTCGAACGAATAGTCAACTACCCCCTCCAGAACTTCGTGGACGAGAGGGACTGGTTCTCCCCTTGCTAATATGGGTTCAGGCGGGGCTGGTCTACTCAAGCGGCTGTGACCATCATTCACGCCATAATACAAAAAGCACGACAGGCAAAACAAAAGACACTCTCCAACAGTAAGAACGAAGAGAAGGCTTTTGAAAAGGTGTGGTACGAGGGGCTTTGTTGGAAACTAGCTAACAACACGGAGCTGCCTCTTTTCACCAGAAGGCTCCTCTTTCACTAGCACACAGAGCGGAGATGCCACATAAAATATAATGAAAACACATCACTCCCATTTACACCACACTCAGGCATACCCGAGGGCAGCGAACTGGCACCTACATCTAATATATATTTCCAAAAGTTTGTATTTATAATATATATATATATATATATATATATATATATATATATATATATATATATATATATATATATATATATATATATATGACCAGCAAAGAAGGCCACTTAGAGTGAGCTTGAAGGCCAACAAAGGTTACCATTGGGGGTAACTTGACCAGCGTAGTAACATAAGCAACTCAAATTTGGTAAATGTGGCGCCACCTGATTGTCAAAATCCAAAGCAATAGGTGATAAGAGCTGCAGATGCTTCAGTGCATAAAATGACAATTTTAGTTAATCTTTATGGACAACAAAAGCCAGAATCGGGGACACCCCAGAATCAAAAAATTGTGCACCACAACCAGCCATTACATTACTCCCAGGCAGTAAAACTAGGTATAGGTGAGCCGTGGCAAGGTCAAGGATTAGCAAGGCTAAGGGTCTATCAAGGTAAGATACTATCCATCACCATGACCTCTCATGTTTTTCTATGAGATCCGTCCCTCCTCCATGGCCTCCTAACTTTTACAATGACCGTTCTCTCTTCTTGACCCCCATTTGTTCACGATCCCACTTTTTACTATGAAAAATTTTCTTATTCCATGATTCTAACCTTTCTCCATGACCTCGATCCTATCTCCATTACCTCTTTCATTTTTCAATCACATCCTACCTTTCTTCATGACCTCCCAGGTTCTCCATCACCTCATTCCTTTCTATATCACTCCTACCTTTCTCATTGACATCCTCCCATTCTCCATGACCCCTACCTTACTTTATGTTCCTTACTTTTCTCCAGAACGTTCCTTCTTTCTCCAATACCTCATTCTTTTCTCCATGGCACCACCCTTCTCCATTAACTTCCATGTATCTGATGACATCTCTTCTACTTTTCTTCATCACCCCCTACCATTCTCTGTGTCATTCTCCCTTTCTCTATGACCCTCATCTTTTCAAAATCCATTTAAACAAAGATATTTTAGTAAGAAAGTAGGTTAAGATTATAACTAAGACTTTATAACCTTTTTCTTTATGCGTCGCAGGAATTTTTATCCCGGTCAACACCGGATACCTATGCGAGTTGTACATAATATTCATAAATGACGCTCCACGCTCACCCAAACACTGCCTAAACACTTACACAGTGTCCTATGCCAAAGACGAGACCATTCTCGTCTGCGATAGCGGACGAAGCAGGATCGTACGCCATATGCACGAATCCTCAGATGACACAGATGACAGTATATGGCGTTAGCAATCATTAAATGCACAACATAGAGATTTACTCATACACACCAGGCTATAACTACCTAGAGCACACAAGACTTACCTACACACTTCAGACAAAAATCCTCGGGGCAACATTCAACAAGTCCCTAGGAATCCACTTGCATCAACACAGAACACAAGAAAGGGCCAAACACAAACAAAATGCTGCGCAGCTTCCACCTTGCATGCAAAAAACTACAAATGCACTTATACAAAAGCACTGCTAAGAACACTTCTCACATCCGCCCCACTGGCACTTGTATCTGCGAAGTTCTCACGGCAGGGGAAGGCTTAGGGCATCCAAAAGTCCGCTCTCCTTTGTGTACATTAATAACCACACTCCACGAAGACAATAAACTAGCACCTCTTAACATACGCACATACCAGCCTGACAAAACATTTGGGAAAACTCGCCAGATACCCCATGTACACACCACTACACGAGAGACAATACGCTGGGATGACAGTGCATCATCCTGCAGCTCATGACCACCCGCAACCACTGCCACTCTACACATAAGTTCGCAGCATCATGAATGACGCGTTTCCGGGTACACTCGCACAATTCCCTTCCACACCCAACATCCTGCCATTCAGTAAAACTGATACCCCAAGTCTCACACAAAATAAATCACGCATCGGTTCTAGTCATCGACCTGTTAACTCTCCTATCCCTTTCGAGTTTTTTCCAAGCTTTTCCTCTTTGCCTACCTGAACATATGATTGTCATACATACAACTCATTCGCTGCCTCACTAACTCCATGCCAAGTATCAGCTTTTACATCAGCCTCTCAGAAGCTCTCCATTCACGCTAGCTGCAAGCTCCCTCACTTGAGACTAGAAGGACAATTAAAACATGAATTTGTCAATAAATAATATTAATTTAAATTAATATTAAATATTAATTTAAATAAAGATAAGATTAAATTTGCATCGTTAAACCCTCGTCATTTAAGTGTTTTAGTCATTGAATGTTTATCTGTTTCAGTCTTTTCAGGCCAAGCAACAGAATTTTTCAGTTCAATATTTGATTTTCCAAAAACTTTGGACCTAAAAGGCATGGTTTAGAGCAAAATATTTTAACAATTAGGTACTTATTTTCGTGAATATTTTAATATGTAGTAGCAAAACATTTCTTTTTTCCATTTATTTGGAAATACTATTGAACAAAAGCAAATGAAAATGAACAAAAGATTCCGAACATATATGGAAAATTGCGAGTAATTATTAGACGTGACATATTTTTACTTGTCTCAGTTTGATACTACTTTGTGTAAGCAAGTTGTAATCTTTGTATGATTGAATTTAAATTGATTGAATTATGATAAAATGGTTACGTTTATTTAAAGAAAATATATATAACACCGATGATTATGTATCAGGAACTGATTTTCCCGAAAATTGAACAGTTTCTAAATAGGTTTATATCGTTTTTATTGAAGTGGCTTAAACTATTTTAATCCAAACGAAACTTAATACACTTGCTGAGTCGATTAAAGTACCTGGTGGTAGAAAGATCGTTAAAGAAGTGTTAATTGTTTAAGCCAAACATAAAATACGAAAATTTCTGCTTTTAAGTGATATAATTCATGGGAGAAGTAAGAATTTATTTGCTGATATAGAAGAAAATATACAGAACAAACTTTGGAACTAAAAATTTGCTTTAGAAGTTAATGAATCTACCGAGATTAGCAACAAATCACTATTAATACCATTTATCAGTTTTATTGAAAGAAACAAAATGATAAGTTCTTTTGTTGCTAATTAATGTCGCTAACTACAATAGGGCAAAATATCTTTGACATTTAATTTATCTTTCCAAAAAAGGAACTTATCATAGTAGTAATTGAATATGCACTAATGCTGAACCATCTATGGTAGGTTCTAGTGAAGGTTTTGTATCTCTCTGCCAGGAAATGGGAGAGAGAGAGAGAGAGAGAGCGGGCGGGTGTGATCAAGTCACGAGAAGGGATTCCGAGCGAAGTAGCATTGCTTCCAGACCTTCGGTAAACTTTCGGAGCGATAGAGAGCCAGAAACTCGACCCGTTGTGGTGTTAAAACCTTCACCAATGATTTTCACCATCGAGGCTGTGGAGCGAACTGATAACGCTTCCGTCGACAAATATTGCAACTTTCGATGGAATAATATAAATTATCCACTCCGAGAATAATCGAGGAAGCATTCTTTGAGCTTTCAGCCCGCAAGCTGTCTCCCCGTTGCTTCCCAGTAAGCAACCCACGCAATACACAAGGTATTCACGCGGCATCATAAGAGGTATTTGGAATCATTCATTGAAGACGCGCAATCCTCTACCGAAAAACAGCGGTGCTATTCGGTCTCGCAGAAAAACGACGACGACTACTTTGCAATATCGTGCTTAACCCTCCCCCTTGAAGAAAATATCTTCCCCCGAGTACCCCTACTCGTGGTCTTATCCAGAAAATTGTAAGATTTACATTTTCCTTCATCGTCGAAGATTCGTGACGCTCTCCGACGAAGTGACTCACCCTGTGATCGCATCCTGGTCCCTATCGGGTAATTATTGTAATAATTATTGAACCTCGTACGGCTAAGACTTACCACCTAGTCAGCCCCGCTTTCCCTCGGGTAATTAATGTAATTATCGAGCCTCGCACGGCTACGACCCAATTAGTAGTCACCTTCCGCTTTCTCTCGTGTAATTAATGTAATTCTCGAGCCTCGTACGGCTAAGACTCTCCTAGCAGTCACCTCTCGCTTTCTCTCGGGTAATTAGTGTAATTATTGAGCCTAGTACGGCTGAGACGATTCCTAATTGTCATTTCAATTTCATCCAATTAATAACGGTGTTAACTAAATCGCTTGTATATTATTCTGTAAATATCTATTGTTGTTTGAATAAGATTAAAAGATTATTTTGGTTCTCCTGTTTAAATCCTCCAACCACCAAAACCTTAGTAAATTATATCAATACCAGCCACGAGTAATTCCTTCTCGCCATTTAAATCCCTATCACACTCTAAGAAAATCTCGTTCCCCCAATCAGGGTTGTTGTCTTCCCTTCCCTACCTCATTGGGCAAGGAAGTCAAAAAGGGTTCAGCCGGACTACCTGAATTCTAAGACACTCTCATACAAGAAAAAAAATCCTATTATTATATGTACTCACTGTCTCTTACCTTAAGGGGGGCTAGTGTCAAAAATACACTTTGAATTAAAACAAGTATAGAAATCATTTGTTGAAATGCTAAATTATGTAAAAAGTAGATCATTGAGGCCGGCGTACTTCAACAAATTTGTTTTAATATGGATTTCCAGACCAAGCACTTAATTTTACAGAGATAAGTTAGATGTCCCTAAGCGGGCAAAGTGCTTTTTCGCATACATGAACTTCAGAAAAAATTCTTTGTATTTTTTGAAGAAGAAAATCATGAACGTTTCTGTCAATACTATCGGACTAAAGCGTAAATAATAACCGATTTTTTAGAATAAAGCTGTCGATGATGTTTATTGAAGTAATGTTTCTTGCTGCCGTTTAGGAATGGTAAAATAAGTAATTTATACCTTTTTTCTTTAGATTCTAAAAAAATATTATTCATAATCTTCTTCCGTATTCATCTCTATATTTGTTCCATCCAAAACTCACATTAGAGGCGCTTTATCTTATGAGTTTCATAAAGATGTCAATGCAAGTATGTCGGCAAAATCGATTCAGAGCACAGGAAATGAATGAAGTTAGAGAAGGCGATTTTCCTGCTTCCGAAGTAGAGATTTTATTCTAAAAGACTAACTAGAATAAGATCGCCCAAAAGAACTTGATTCCGAAGAGTCAAAGGCTTCCTTACAGCAAATCATGGTAAAACTCGATAAACCTTGCATAATAATTTAACGCAACTCATACGACTATATTAACCTAACTGAAAAGGATTGGAAGGGTTCCAGTGATTGGGAAATGAGTCGCACATGAACTGTACATGGCGAAACTGCAACAATGTGTTATTTGCTGTTAGTCCTTGGTTTTCCGAGACCTTCAGACATCCTTTGGGGGCAGGTTTTTACTGATGATGAGAAGTTAATTCTTTATCATAACGTTAAACGACGCCATTGGTGGGTCATTCGAGGAAGCAGAATTTCTCAACAACCGAGAGGAAGATTTCATCCAAAAATATCATGTTGAGTGTATAGTAGGATATCGAATTAATTTTCAATTAAAAACTATTAGAAAAATATCAAACAATTAATCCAAATAAGTACTGCAATCAATTGTGGCGTTTGAAAGCCGCTCTGGGCCAAAGTCAACAAAGGGGTGTCATCCCCCATCACGATAATGCCTGTCCTCACAAAACTCGAATGACCGGATATCATTTTAAAGGATTTTGGTTGAAACATATTGCTTCATCTTCCATATTCTCCTGAACTTGCTCCTTGTAAATATGACTTGTTTTGGAGATAACAGAACAATAAGGATGGTGTTAGATTGACATCAATAGACGGTGTTGAATACGAGTTAGTTTCTTAATTTGCATCAAAACCTAAAGAATGTTTCAAACCAGGCATATATAAGCGTGTTGACAGATGAAATCAGGTTCGAGAAGGCAATGAAGGTTTCGTTTGTAATTAAATATTTCAATAGTCATGTGTTTTTTAATTTTTAATATATACCCTAAAATCAGATATTACTTTCCTGCCAACCTGATACAATATGAATTTGGGATTTTTAAGCTGAAATAATTAACATAGATTTATGCATAGTTATTTGCATCGATAGAATTATGCAGGCTAGATATGAAAAAAACCTTATTCGACGCATAATCTGATTTTATTTTAAATAAAGTAAAAGAGATGAAGATGTTAAAGGCTGTATAAAAGAAATGATTCCTTGTTTACTTTAACATTTAACAACTTGGAGAAAAATATCTTAATTTTCACTCAATAGAAGGTGTTGAATACAAGTTAGTTTCATATTTTGCGTCAAAACCTAAAGAATGTTTTAAACCAGGTATATGTAAGCCTGTTGACAGATGGAATCAGGTTCTAGAAGAAGATGAAGGTTTTGTTTATAATTAAATATTTCCATAGTCATAAGTTTTTTAATTTTTAATAAATACCCCAAAGTCGGATATTACTTTCCTGCCAACCTGATACAATACGAATTTGGGATTTTTAAGCTGAAATAATTAACATAGATTTATGCATAGTTATTTGCATCGATAGAAGTATGAAGGCTAGATATGAAAAAATCCTAATTCGACGCATAAGCTGATTTCCTTTGGAATAAAAGTAAAAGAGCTAAAGATGTTAAAAGCTGTATAAAAGAAATGATTCCTTGTTTACTTCAACATTTAACAACTTGGAGAAAAAAACTCTTAATTTTCAATCATTGAACAGAGAAGTGTCTGATGGAGTTCAAAATCTCTTCATAAAAGCTCCATCTGATATTGGACTGAAATTATGTGATGAAGCTAAATTGGCTTCAATATACAGTGGTCTTTGAATTAAAATGAAACATGCTGAGTTATCCATTTATACAATTGGGATTGATAGTAAAGAAGAATACCTCTTGCAGCTAGAAAAGCTTTCGTTGTTTTGTTGAAATTTTCTACATCATATTTAATTTGATTTGGGATGTTAGGCCCTCAATAACATCAAATCGGTCTGAAGAGAAAACTTCATTGCATTCAAAAAGAAATAAGGGATTATCTTTTTCAAATTTATTTTAAAATTTCTCCCACCTATAGAGCGCATATTTATCATTGAAATCTTTTCTTCATTCATTGAAAGAAGAAATATAATTTCCTGTAATTTTAATTGCCAATTTTTATTTGATGCCATGATAATATGATAAATACCTTTTGGAAATAAAAACTAGTTTGCGTACCTAGAATTAGGAGACAAAGATTTTTCTTTCGTTTTGAAGTGCGCTGTGAGTAAAAATTGTTTGTGAACGAATTTGTTAATAGGTAGAAATATCTACCCTAATTTACAGAGGAAGGATACGAGATTAATTGGAAAAATAAAGCAATATTTAAAGCAAGTAATGAGTGTAGCAGTTGTCAAATTATCTTCGATTTCCACCAAGATGAATCATATTCTAGTCGTAGTAATATAAATGTCGCTTATAAAAATTCAAATCATGAAGATGAGAATAAGTTCGCCACTTATTACTCAAACTCTTACAAACTTAACATAAAACACAAAAACTTAAGGTGATGCTTCATATTACATATAGGGAGATACCACAATCCCCTTTTAATCCGCTTCCTACACATAGGCACTCATAAGGGTTCAGCGCAAAATCAAAAGATGAGATGGACGTTACTAAAAGCGTTTCTGTTTTTCGGACTAAATTTCAGGCAAAACCAGAGAACTTCTCCCGCAGAATGTATGAGAGTAGATTATTATTATAAAAACCACTTAAGCCCCCAAACAGGTTGAAGGTCCCACATGGCAACCCCACAAGTCGCATAAAGGCCCTGTAAAGGAGTATAAGTAGCATAAAAAAATGACTAGAATTCACAAAGTTAAGACACAAGAATTCATTAAAATATAATAAAAACAATTATTTAAAATTAAACTTGAAAAATAGAAATAACAAAATGTCTGCCTAATTCAGTTAATCACTTAGACAAGCAAATAAATCATGAAAAAAAGCATTAACACCAGATTTAAAAGCATTCAGGTCAGAATTTTTTTAGGAAGATCGTTCCATAATGGAACAAAACATTTGAAAAATTGATTAGTTCCGAAGTTAATATTGGAAAATAAATAGTCATTCAGAGTTAAGGTACGCCTAGTAGGTCTATTTTGGATGAAAGGAACAGGTTGTCTCAAGTACAAGGGATGGTTAACATTATGGAAAATCTTGTATAATAGAGATAAACCACCAATTTTTCTACGTTTCTCCAAAGAGATTCTTAAATCTGGTAGAATGAAACGAATACAATTTAAAGCTCGATCTAATAATTTAAGATGACACTTAGCTGTAGAAAGCCATATAGGAATGCAATACTCAAAACATGGTAGGAGGATTGCCTAAAAGGTTTTTATAACAGCGTCTTCATTACCTATTGCCCAGAAGCACTTAAGAAGAAGTCTAGGTTTTGTGAAATAGAGTAAGCAATAAATCTTCGATGCTTCTCAAAAGTTAGCTCATCATCTATCAAAACACGCAAAAGTTTAAGGGAGCAAGAGACCCTCAAAAGAAACGCACAGGAAACAATAGTGGATGAGGAGGGTAATAAGTCCTCGATCTACTAACAATCATAGATTATGTCTTGCTTGGGTTTATCTTTATGTCCCATTTAAGACACCACGATTGTATTCTATAAAGGCAATCAGCCACATAAACACGATCACTAGGAGAGTAACTGAGGCATGCGAGGCAATATCATCAGCATAAGTAATTAATTTATTTTCTAAATTTAACCACATGTCATCAGGGTACCCAAAACACTACCTGTGGAACGCCAGATAAAATTGGTTTAAAAGAGCTAGAACTTCAACCAACTAAAAAACGCCGCTGGTGGCCAGACAAATATTCTCTGAATACATTGATAATTAATTGGACCACCAATACACATCAATTGCAATTTATACAATAAAGCCTTATGATTTACTTAACCAAATGCAGAGCTGAAATTGAAGGAAATAACCCTGGCCTTGGAGCAAGAATCGAAAGAGGATTGCAGATCATGGGTTAATACCAATAAGGCATTAGTAGTGATAAGATGTTTTCTGAAACCAAATTGCATAGCAGGCAAAACATTTATGGAATTCACAAACTTGTATAGTCTTATTTCTAATAACTTTTCATAAACTTTTGAAAGAATTATTTCAAAAGAATTTGGTCTATTTTGTAAGGAAAATTGTGTAGAGAGGCTCTCGCAGGCGTTGGGGCTGGAAAGATATGCAACATTTTATTACATCGCAAGGAACGAAAACTCCTTGTGGTACTTTGTAATAGAAAACAACCATGGAGCAGTAGAAGGAATAAAGGTCAGAAAATGCGTTACTTCCTCCATATAATGAGTGTGTGTTAGACGAAAAACCGTTGGAAGCTTAATAACAGCTTCATGCTTCCAGACAGAATTACAACGGGTAAATGAAGTATAGTTTTGTCATGAATCTACCCCCCTACCTCGACCACTTCCCTTAACCTAACTCTAACACAACCAATTTAGATTTATAAATATCGAGTTTTAAATAGATTGAAATATTTTAGACAACCATCAATGACCATTAAGGTCGTATTTGCTTAGATAGCAATGGCAAAAAACACTAGAAACGGGGTTCAATCTGTGGGTGTCCAGGTCAAATGGAAAAGGATGAATTCGTGCATTTAAAAAAATGAATGGTGTGCTACTAACTGGAAAATCTCGAACAGATGGGGTGGCTCAAACGGCAAAGACTCTGCTCGGAGGGCGGGAAGCCCAATCACCTCGGTATCTGCCTGTGATAGATCAGTCTGAGGCCGCTTTAATTCAGCCTCTATCACATGTTAACCATGCGAGAGAAATCAGAAGTGCGTTATCTCCCATCATAGCTAATGTTTAATCAAGGAGGTTCACTCCCCTGTTTCGCCTCCATACGTCGATCTCGCCAGATTGAATTAGTCTTTTAAGCAAATAAGGTATTTTTCCAGGCGCCACGGGGACATTCCCCCGAATTCCCCCACTCATTTATCCCCTACGCCATGGAGATGGCTCCGGCTATTTATACAATAGCTTTTTCCAATTGAAGCAGATCCAGATTATCTTTGCGAGGCATCAAGCCGAGTTCCTTGTGCACCTAGGAACTCTGCCGAGAAACTTCATGTTGTCCAGAATAGGACAATATCCCTTGAGTGCCAAGCTTCGTGCCCTTCGAGACGCCAAGTCAACAAGGCCCCCCTGTTGTTCAGAAAGAGAACAACGTTAGAACAGCAATTGTTCTTTGAGCCCGTTTAAAAAGAAACGGTTCTCACCCCCCATCCCTGTTGTTCAGAAAGAGAACAACTTTAGAACAGCCATTGTTCTTCAAGCCCGTTCGTCAAAAAACGGTTCTCGTTCCCAAGACATCACGTCCAGATAATTTGATTCCCCCTCTTTTTAACGTTCTTCAAGAGAACGCTTGGTTTCAACAATAACTTCCATTGTTTATCTAGAACATAGTTTAATTAATAAAACTTTATTTTATTAATGGTAGCCATATTATTTATCCTTGTGCTCCGTTACACTTCTTAATCATATTTAAGATAAATAGGCCACCCTAGGTCCCCGCCCCCCCTTTTTGAACTAACCTAGGTCAATCAGATTACCACGCACTCGAAATATAGAAATTCCCTTAACGAATAGTTATATATGGTATATCGTCGAGAGCCTATTCTACGACATATATATATATATATATATATATATACTATCTAAATTTCGTGTCAAGTGTGTAAGGTTTAACGCTATATCTTTGCAAACACTTGTCTCAGTCAAGTGAAGCATACTGTTATTCGTTATAAGAATATAGTATAGTATTTGCCTTTTGTTTTAACGATTGCTATCCCCTTTTTGGAACTTAAGAAGCTGGAGTAGTTTAAGGAACTGTTATAATAATTGTTTGTGTTTTTTTTGTTATTTTAGTCATTGTTTATCTAGGTCGTCAAACCAATCACGAATAGGTCAGTGCCCATATAAAGGTAGGCCAATTCTCTAAAAGGCATATTTCTTATCGCAAGGAATTTAGTTGGTTGACTATTGCGCCCCCAAGTTCAAATATTACTCAGTTTGAAATCTTCAAAGCGCAAGGAGAATCCTTGGGAAATTCCAGAAGAGAATTAATTGAGTACGTTCAAGAGGAGCAACGAACAGAAAGAGAAAAGTTAAGAGAAGAAAGGCAAAGAGAAGGAGAAGAACGGAAAAGACAAGCCGAGCTTCACCATCAGCTTGAAGTGGCTCGCGTACAGGTAGAACCCCATTCGGTAAGTTCACGTTCAAAAGCAGTGCTCAATCTCCCCCTTAAGTTCCCTAATTTCAAGGATGGAGAGGATTTCGAAGATTTTTAGCACACTTCGAAAAGATCTTCGAAATCAATAATCTGGATTTGGAGGCCGAAGGTGTAGTAAGATTACTTCCGCTTTTAAATTGTAAAATGCGCGACATTTTCATATCCTTACGATCTGAATGTACAAATGACTACAGCACCTTAAAAGCTGAGATATTGGCCGCTAATAATATGACTCCCGATTTCTACCGACAAGAATTTCGAGGAGGTCGTATTATACCCAAACAGACGTTCCGTCAAGTCGGATACATTCTTCAGAGGAATTTTAAATTTTGGTTAGAATCCTCAAAGGTTGATCCTAACTACAAGTCCTTAACAGAATTCGTGTTGCATGACCAATTTTTTGGCGTCTCTCCCGACGGAGATCCGCGCGTTCGTCAAGGAACGTCGGAGCCAGACCTTCAAAGAGTGTAGCGAAGAAGCGGATGTCTATGCCGCAAGCCATAATTTATACTCCAAGGAGAATCGAAATTCTCACCAATCCCCCTACCAATAAGAAGGAAGGACTCGCGCCCCTTCCCAAAAAAGCCGACGAAGTTTCCGGGTCCCGTAAAACCCCAAAACTTCGTTCCCCCAAACCAACAACGGGACATCAAACCTCCCGTTAAGGTTTCTCCACCATAACTCTCCCCGAAGTGACCAATCATATGCTTCACCTGCGGTGTAGAAAACCACATGAGCTGGAATTGCCCCCCAAATTCTAGGCTCAAAAGCGGACCAGCCCACCAAGTTCACCAGATTAATGCCACCCCGGCTTTTCCGGTGGTGCAGACCCAAGAATCAACTTCTTCCCCTCTGTCAGGCCACCAGGTAAAGCGTGAACGGCTGCTGTGTATCTACTCTCGTCAGGGACACAGGGTGCACATGTTGTATCGTGTCCGACGAGCTCCTCCCCCCAGTGGACCCTAACCACGATAAATTTGCGGTGGTACATGACTACCTTGGGCGGGCAAACCGATTCCCCTTCGTTAGAGGTTACCTGCAGTGTCAGTACAATGATGACTGGGCTGAAGTCATTTCAGCACCCATAAAACTTTGTTCCGTACTTATAGGACAGAGCCTTCAAGTGAGCTCCGACCCTGTGTCCCAGGCCGCCCTTCCTCGAGGCCGAGCTAAGAAGGAAGCCCAGGAGCCCATCTCCCTCAGAACCCCGATACCGTCCAAATTCTCGGAGATCCTTAACCAAGATTTTAGGTCCGAAGATCAGAAATTTGAGCCCGGTGATGAAGTACTCCTGCTCCTTCTCACAGCAAGTAATAAATTACTGAGCCAATGGAAAGGTACGTAAACGGTCCGCGAGGTACGAGGACCGGTAGATTACCTCATTGGATTGGTGCTACGTTCGTAGCACTGGACGAAACATCGGCGCTTGAAGAGGATTACCCCGCGGAGTTCCTTAATTGTCATACAGGCAGTGTGCATCCAACCTGATGCCGATTACCCTCTTCCTTCCCTGCCAGGCGAGTTTTTTGAACCCTCTGACCTGGATATCGACTCACAGCTGACACCACATCAAAAGAGTCAGCTAAAAGAATTATTATGTCATTTCGACGGCGTTATTTTAGAGTAGCCTGGATGCACTACTAGTTTCGTGCATGATATTAAATTAACAAACTTAGAACCTGTCCGTTTAAAACTCTATCCATGCTGATTTATTTACGCCAAGCTTTTAACGCCAAAGTCGATAATTTGATTAGTTTAGATATAATAGAACCTTCCACCTCTAGTTATTGTTCCCCAATCGTCATGGTCAAGAACCCTGGTGGTTCTTATCGGATGTGCATCGACTTCCGGAAGTTAAATTCGGTAACTGTGTTCGACGCCGAGCCCATCCCGTTGGTAGATCAAAACCTTCACTTTTTTGAAGACGCTATTTTCATCTCAGAACTTGATTTATGCAAGGCATGTTACCAAATTCCCCTCGGGCCCGATGTGGAAGCATATTCCGTCTTTGCAACTGCGAAAGGCTTAATGCAATTTAAGCGCCTTCCTTTTGGCCTCGTGACCGCTTGTAGTAACTCCAACCGTCTCATGAGAAGGTTTTTAGATGGACTTCCGAATGTCTCCTTTTACTTCGATAACGTCTACGTCGCTACTCCTGAATGGAGTCATCATTTAACCACCCTATTAGCTCTCTTCGAGCGACTGCGCGAAAATGGCCTCACCATTAGCCCCAGCAAATGCCATTTTTCCCACAAAACCATAAAATACTTTGGTTTTAAAATAGGACAAAGCCAGTTAGGTTCACATAAGGACAAAATTAAGGCAATTGCCGATATGCCCCTCCCGAATACTAAGAAGCAATTAAGATCATTCCTAGGATCAGTTTCTTACTATCGGTGATTTGTCCAGAATTTCACTGCAATTTCTGCGCCCCTCAGCACCATTTTGAAAAAGAATTCCCCCGATTTACTACGTTGAAAAGATGTCGCTGTTTCTCATTTTAACCAGCTCAAGAGTAAGCTCATTTCTGCCTCCATTTTGAAGTTGCCCAAACCGGAAAAATCCTTTGGGATTAAGACCAACGCGAGCAACGAGGGCATTGTAGGTGTAATCCTTCAATATGAGGATGACGGAACGAGTTATCGAGTTGCATATGCTAGTTGCTAGTTATTACCCCGCGAAAAGAGATATGCCACTATTGAGAATGAAGCTCTAGCTGTTATTTGGGTTATTGACAAGTTTAAGATGTATTTGATAAGAAAATAATCTCAGATAGGAACTCACCACCGCCCGTTGTCCTATATTTGAAATCTACGACAATCAACAGCCGAATTATGCGCTAGAGTCTACTCTTGCAAGAGTAACAATTTAAGATAAATTACATAAAAGGTTCCGATAATCAGGTCGCTGACGCACTCAGTAGGAATGCGTTACCAAATAGTGAAGATTAATTGTATTCGTAGGATTAGGATCTCCATGTATGTATATACCGTCTTGTACGACTTAAATTAGATTCTTCTGTAATATAATTAGTTAATTTATATGTCTGAACTTTGTGGCTCAATGTCTATTTTTTATTTTTTTCGTATGTGTATATATTTGTACCCATTAATTTACGTATGAATTCTTTTGTCCCATATGTACTAATTTTATATTAGTTCATTGTTCCAAGTCTCTTTTATGGTTAAGTTTGTATTAAAGGTTAGTTTCCCGGATAATCAAATGATTAACATAATCATATGTATTGAGGTAATACTAGCTAGGTGAATGAAGGTACGGTGGGAGCAAAAAAGCGAGTCCTTCACAACGGAGGTCTATGGTTGTCACTTTTCTCTTTTTTTTCGAAGTGACAACTTCTCCTGGAATGGAGAGGTGGGATAGAACGGTCTAAGGCCGCTTTAATTAAGCCTCTATCACATGTTAACCATGTTTGCCCATATGCTTACCCACGTGCATCCTGCCTGCAAGAGGAAGCAGAAGCGCGTTATATCCCATCATAGCCAATGTTTAATCAAGGAGGTTCACTCCCCGTTTCACCTCCAAAGGTCGATCTCGCCAGATTGAATTAGGTTTTCTGGGCAGATAAGGTATTTTCCCATGCGCCACCGGGACAGTCCCCTGAAGTCTCCCTCTCAATTACTCCCTACGCTATGGAAATTGCTCCGGCTATTTATACCATAGCTTTTCCCAATTGAAGCAGATCCAGATTATCTTCGCGAGGCATCAAGCCAATGCGGTCCCCCTTGTGCACCCAGGAACTCTTCCGAGAAACCCCATGTTGTCCAGAAGAGGACAATATCCCTTGCGTGGTAAGGTTTGTGCCCTTCGAGACGCCAAGTCAACAAGGCCCCCACTGTTGTTCAGAAAGAGAACAACGTTAGAACAGCCATTGTTCTTCAAGCCCGTTCGTCAAGAAACGGTTCTCGGTCCCAAGACATCACGAACGGATAATTTAATTCCCCCCCTTTTTAACGTTCTTCAAGAGAACGCTTGGTTTCAACAATAACCTCCATTGTTCATCTAGAACATCTCCGATTTGTTGTCACAAAGATCGCTCGTACTTCCGAGCCTCACTTCGCTCTCACTCCTCGAAGACAGTCCTTCCCCCTTGTAAAGGACAACCCCTTGAAAAACCCTTCTGCGGGAAATCGCCAGTGGACCGATGATTCCTTCGCAACTTCTTCCTCTGCACAACAACTTTCTAATTACGTAAGCTGAGTATTACCTTTAATCATTTAACCTTTTGTCAACGCAAACCTTTTCCTCAGATTATTTAGATATTCCCACGACCCTTTCATTCCCCGTTTATGTAAATATTTTTTTTGTTTGTTGTTGATAGTTCAATTAATAAAACTCTATTCTATTAATGGTAGCCATATTATTTATCCTTGTGTTTCGTTCCACTTCTTGAGCATATTAAAGATAAATATGCCTCTCCAGCCCCCCCTTCCCTTTTTGAACTAACCTCGGTCAATCAGATTACCACGCACTCGAAATATAGAAATTCCCTTAACGAATAGTTATATATGGTATATCGTCGAGAGCCTATTCTACGACACTGCCGAAGGAACAAAAAAAGTCCCCAGACTGCGGTGGCTCCCTCTCATTATTCGCAATGAAATGTGCTTAAAATAGGAAATGATAAAAGAAACACTATCGAGGGTGACAGAAAAATGCTATTCCACGATTACTACCAAACCCAAAGAGCATAGCAACAGCACGTGACCACAGCCAGAAGTGACGAATAGCAGCCAGAACATGAAGGTGATGGCAATGCCGTTCTACGCAGACGCCACCAGAGTAGCACAGCCAGGAAACCTTAAATTACGTTATAATGAACTACTTAAGAGAAATGGGACCACCAGGGACCTATGGTTTCCGGCAAACTCCAATCATTCGAAGTATTGATAGTATTAAATACCTAGTAGAAGAAATAACACAAACAAAATGAAAGAGAAAAAAAGAACAAACGAAATATCGAAAAAATCTTAAACAAAGAGATAACCGAAAAAATTGCAGGTGAAGAAAATAACGAGAAAAGGAAAGCGGAGATTACCGGAAAAAAAATCCCTGATATCAAAAGACGGGAATCAAGAAACACAGTAGGGATTCCACAGAGTACCAGGAATCAATCTGATATCAAAAACCCAACATCCCCGAAACCCAGGAAACGGCACAGACTCTGAAAAAAAAAGCTCAGGCGAGGAAGAGGAAATCACAGAAGGGGCCCTACACTTGTGAATACAACAAAAGAAAACGCATTCTTCGAAGATTGTAATAACAAAGAAATAATACTCGAAAGTAGCAAAAATGAAATTTACAAGTGGCAATACTCATCACATCACAACAAGGATCAGATGGTGACTATTATTCGACGGAACAATATGAATGTAAAAAAGCCGTAGGAGAGTTATTAAAAAGAATAAAGTTAACAGACTCTTGAATGAGGAAACTATCAGAAAAGAAAGAAAAAACTAAAATGGAACACAAAACTCGGAACAAAAGAAGTTAATTAACCTAAAGGAAAAATAAATTAAAAGTAAAAAAGAATAGCCAGATCTCCTCGCACCTCTGCAATTATATTCACATCTAAAAGATTTTTCCGTTTATTTTTGCCATTATCTTTTACATAACTACTCTACAAAATTTATCTCTTGAACTTACCCCACAACTAAGTCTTGAATTAACGAAAAAAAGAAAAAAAGAAAAAATGTGAATATGTGAACATTCAGGAGTAGCAAATTCCTAACGGATGGCGACATGACTCAACGGTATATATAGACCCACACCTAAATTGAGTTATTCGATCAGTGTAGTTAATAGTTTTATCATATCGTAAAAATCACTAAACTAAAAATAACTATAACTTCATCAAAGTTGTGCGATAACCAAAAGTGGTATCCACCCTGCTACTAAAATGATTGAATGCCTCACTTATGACTTACGTCACTCAAAATATAACAGAATAGTAACCAAAGCACACGCCATAGATGCCCTTTCACCAGGGACCTTTTCCAGTTTCAGTCCGTACACTCTCTTTTTAATCGATAACTTCACCCATTTTTACCATTATATTCTCTTACAATATATATCTTCCACTAAATTTTTCACCTCTTTTTTATGTCCAATTGGAATATGAAGTTCAGTTGTCTTTCTACTTGGGAAATTATGTAATAATATGGCACAAAGTTTCGAGTCGTGTCGCAAAACTGGAACCTGGTGTAAAAACCCACATTTCCTATAGAGATAGACTAAGGAAATTAAACTTTAGTTATAGGAAACTAAACTAGTGACAACAGAGCTAATTTAATAGTTAAAAAATTAATTAGAAATATTTTTATTCAAAGCCGAACCAACAACAGGACTTGAATTAAGAGATGTAATTTGCCTGCTCCGAGATTAGAAATAATATATTACGAAGAAAGTCTTTGCCTAAAAAAAGTTCTAAATATAGGGATGGTATTTCACTGACTTTTAATAACACGTCCATGAATACGTTCATTAACAACAATCAAGTTCCTTTCAAGAGATCGAACTTTAATTAAATCGGACTAGATTGAACGCACCTATTCAGGTTCGTTGACTCAGTATGATCTAAATGCATGTCTGTCTTTACCTTATTTAACAACATTCACGTCCATGTCAGTATTAGTGCTGACCAGAATTAACTGATATAACTATCATAGAAATTAGATTAAGAAGTGTCCAAGAAAAAAACCCCTTAAATTTAGACGTGTTATGAAAACAAAACAACCTTATCTCGTGATACTATTTTCCAGTGAGTGATTTGCCACCCATCTTCCGCCATGTGGGGGGAGACACGTAAATTCATATTTATATTTTTATTTTAACTTTGTACTTAATACATTTGCCAAGGAATGACACAGTGTTTTACTATCTAATATGGGTACATACGTAATTGAGTCACACCGGAAAATCTTGACTCTGTACTCATACATGTATGCAACGAAGGCAAGCCAATGGCCTCCCAAAGTAAGAGTGCAACTTAATTACAGGTTGGCTATTCGAAAGAGGAACTTATTTGCTAGATTTAACTCAGGAATTATTTAAGGAAACACCTCTACAAAAATAAGCTTTAATATAAGATAAATGATTAAATATGGAGACAAAAATAATAATGCAAATTAGCACAAAGGTTAGCTTGACAATGAAATTTATAGCGGGCAGGAATTAATGGAAGCTGGGCCGGGAAATTATTGATTAATTAGATGGTTTAAATAAAAGGAGTAAGATTACTAAATCTTTTCGTAATGCGATTATGGTGTCTTCTTAATACTTGAGAGAATGAGGTGACTTACGTGGGTAGGATTCTGGATTACCTCGGATGATTGAAGGGAGCGGAAGACCAGTGGCAATGTCATTGTAGAACGAACTCGGGGTATGAGCGTTCAGAGAAATCCAACGGGTTTGCGATTACTCCGACTTACGAGGATGGGGGAGCGACTACAGTAGAGACTCATCAAAGGAACGTTGTAGAATCTCCAGGAAGACGGATGAGAAGGGGCGAAGCCCAGCAGTCTTCCGGGACGTAATAAAGTAGTGGTAATCTTCCTTGAACAGAGCGGATTACGGAGAGGATCTGCTCAAAAGATCACGACGACGAAGCTCTGTTCGACTGGGGTACAGCTGCATTTGATCTGCGCGACAAAACCTCCTAACTCGCACTCTCTGATGAGAATTATGCACTTCGTCTGAAATAGGAGAGTTCGTCTGGAGGCAAGGGAGGGGGGGGGAGACGCGAGACGAGCGAAGTCCCAAGGGATAGAATGGCGTCAGACAATGCAAACAAGGAAGTTTGATAAGCGCCGATTTGATGAAGCGACAGGGTGATAGTGAGATAATTTTTTCTACCCCATAGGGAGAGGGGAAGACGAGGGAGACACCAGCGGGCAGACGGGCGGTAAACGTTATCAGAGTGGGGGATGGTGGTCATAAATGAAAACAAACATAGCTGGCGCCAGTCTAGGCCTGAGAAAATTAATCCATATGGGCACGTTCGCTTTCACACTTCACAACATTAAATACTCGATTCCAACCCAAACATTTAGAATTTACAAGGTTTTATTCATTTTCACCCATGAGTGATTTATCCTTATTCGTGTTTAGTCGATGTGGTATAAGCAACACCAATTTTCAAGACCTTTAAACAATTCTTATTTTTTTCTAAATTATTATCATTTTGTTTTAGCAGTTAATTTCCGTTTGAGTAAACATGCCGAGGTGGGATCCGAAGAAATCCACATCCGCCAGTAAATTATGATCTTCCTTTCTTCCTTTCGGTGTATAAATGGGCTCTAGGCTTGGAATTAATCCTTAGATTAGATCAGTCCATTTTCCTTCTGCCCACTTGGTCTCTTTAATAATTTGTGTATTCGACGGTGGCTATTTTTCCCCATATCACGCATTTTCATGCGATTTCCTTGTTTTTAAAGCAGGGAACCCTACGTCATCGCCTTTGTGGACGTGTCTCGAGAAATCCGAAAACGTATATGACTCACTTTGTTCCTGTCTAAAGTGAATCTTGATATTGCGAGTTTTGTCGTGCATATCTTTTGTCCGAACAATACATGTATCTAGGGAGGGAAATTTCGCACCACATTCTCCTTTTGAAATTCTCTACTGCTATCGTTGATAGTTGTTTAGTGCACAATAAACCTTCCTTTATTTGTAGGAAAAAACTATTAGTTTAGTGACAAATAGCCTTTGAGCAGACAGGAAAACTTCCTCGCCTATTGGTGAAGGGTCGAACAACCGCTAATACTTTCTCTGAGTTGCTTAGTCTTGATACCAAACAAGTGAGTTAATTATTCTGAGTATTACTATTATTAGTATGATGTAATTAAAACAGCTATTATGCCTTGGCCAAGATGCGTTGGCATCTTGGCTAGACAGGTTTCACCCTAGGTTAAAAAGATCAACACAAGCCCTCACACATCCACACCCAAATCCTTAGTATTCTCTAACGATTTGACCAGCTTCGAGACATCTACCATTTCAAACCTTGTTCACGCAATTTGCTTCATTAGTACCTCTAGCGTTCAGGATATATCTTTGATACTTACGCAATATATCGCAGGGTTGAAAGCAAACACCATGGACACCATCACATTATTCGGCTTGAAATTTCAGCCTTCACGTTACTTAGGAAACGTTTTTACCTACATCTACAAAGACCTTGTTTGTACTTCTCTCAGGACTATCCATAAATATATTTCAAGGCTAAATGGTAGTTTGAAATTGACTATAAATTATATGAAATATAAGAATTTGAGGAGTGTAACGTATTAACCAAATTGATTTCCTATAAAAATTTCATAGTCTAAGACAATTCATTCTAAAACCCATTAAGATAGGTCTTTTCTTGGTGAGTTCTTTAGCAATGAGTGCCTTTTTTTAAGCTTGAAACTTTTGTCTTTGAATTCTCTATCTTTTTTAAATGAACTATAAAGACACGATTAATTTTAACCAGAAAATTGAAGCTCTTTATCTCTTGATTCTAAATTTTAAAATTAACGTTAAATTCCTAAACTAGAAAAACACTATTTCGATCACTAAAGAAGTAAATCATTCTGGAAGTATAAAAATAGGAGGCAGTACTAGAAAGAGCCTTCTCTTAGTTAATAGAAAACAAATATTAATAACACTGTACAACAATGATAAAAAACAGAAATGAGAATAAACTTTTCTACGGATATTTTTTGTATAAATCACGAGAACCTCCATGTTCTTGTAAATTACTATCTTGCTTTGGTTCTATAGGGATTAAATGCAAACAGGATTGAGCCGAAACTGACAACTCTAAAAGTTATAAACGGATTTTGATATATTTTTGGGGGGGCTGGTCCTAAGGTATTTGTCAACCTAACCTATGAAATATATTTAAGTATACTCAATATTTTTTTAGTTCTATGGGTCAAAAACCGTAGTAACTGTTACGTAACGCATTATAATTTGGTAACTTATTATTATAAATGCTTCTTATTTTTACTTTTGATTTACTATTTGTTGCTGTTATTATTTTTATTATTTTTTACATACTATTGTTTTTTTCCTTACAGGACACAGAGCTAAAATGCCTAGAGAATGTAAAAGTTCCCTAGACATTTTCTGTTATATATATGGATCAGTTACATTAAGACAATACAAGAAACAGTTGACGAAACATGTAATGAAACTGTATGAGCTGTACTTTGGATGTAGAGTTGTCACCAGGACAAACGCTAGACACCTCATATATGTTGTGTCAGGTGTACAAGTTACAACTCGTCTTGGGTAAAAGGCAAAGGGCCTGGTCTCATGTTTGGCCTACCAATGGTCTGGATGGGGGCAAAGTACCATTCAACGGATTTTACGTGTGCTTAACAGATATTAAAGGTGGCTATTCAATGTGTTTTCTTTCCTGATCTTTAATCTATTTTAAATACATGTATATTAAATTAAAAAGATCAAAATACATAGCATGTTATACTTCCACTATTTCTAAAAGTGATCACAGCCATTAATATCCATTTTTGTATGATTTTATTTTATATCACTGCAGATAGCAATAGGCAAGAAATCTAACATGTATCCAGATCTTCAGTCTGCTGTTCGCTCAGTTTGACATTCAAGTATATGGCACATCTTAAATCTGACAAGAAACCCAACCTCATCACAGAACCATAACTCAATGATCTAATTCATGATCTAACACCTACTAAGCAACTGAGTGAACTCGTGGTCAAACCCCTGCAACAATGAAACCTGTTAGCTGAACATGCTCAAATTTTAGTATATAGGAAGCGTTCTGCAGATCTACAGAAATTCTTCATAATTGAAAATAAATTAAATTAATGTAATGTTATCAGAGGCCTATTCAATGCTCTTGAGCTGACCTATGAAGTAAATGAGTGGAGGTTATTCATAGATGCATCCTTTTACAGCATGAAAGTGACTTTGTTGCACATTGAGAACAACATGCCTTGAATTCCAGTTTCTCACTCAATCATTTTAAGAGAGACATAAAAACCTTGCTTCTATTATAGACCGTATAAGTTACAAGGAGCTTGATTGGCTAATTTGTGTGGACTTAAAAGTAGCAGCCCTAGTTAATGGGCTACAAACTGTATACACCAAGTTTATGTGCTTCCTTTCCAAGTGGGATAGTAGAGCCAGATCATAATATTATGTAGCTCAGAATGGTCACCTCTGGAAACTATGACGCCTGGATGCCATAATGTAATTCATGAGTCACTAGTTAAGAAGGACAAAATCATTTTGCCACCACTGCATATAAAACTATGCCTAATGAGGAAAATTCTAGTACGTTCAAGCTATCTTCCCTTAAATAAGCGATGCCAAGATTAAAGAAAGCATATTCGTAGTCCCCTCAGATTCGTCAACTTATAGCTGATGAAGACCTTGAGGCGACAAGGGATTAAACCGAGCTTGTGGCTTGGAATGCATTCAAAGATCTATGCAAAGGACTTCTGGGAAAGCACCAAGGGGCCCAGCGAGAGCATATAGTGGAGAGCCTAACCAAGTTCTACCAAGATCTAGGATCCAATATGTCACTAAAGGTACACTTTCTTTATTCTTATCTGTCCCTCTTCCCAGAGAATGCAGGAGATGTAAGTGATAAACATACAGACAGGTTCCATCAAAATATAGCGTCTATGGAAAACAGGTATAAGGGAAAATGGAGCCCTGCTATGCTGGCTGACTTCTGCTGGAACCTGAAGCGTGACATACCGGAGACATCTTACAAACGAAGATGTAAATAATAAAAGGTTGGTTAATACATTATATAATGCTAAAAAACATACTTATTCATTAGATATTCATGAATTGATTACAATGGACACATTTAATCTGACTTTGAGAGCGAAATAGGTTTATGGTATCGTGGAAATCGGTATTAATTGCATAATTATTAAATCGGAAATTTACCTAAAAATATGACGTGATGGGAAATTTCTTTTATCAAATTAGAATTTAGCACACTCAACCTCATAATAAAATAAAAATGAAATTTTTTGTACGGTATAATTAGAGTAAATAATAATTTTTTTTAGTATTCAGGTCATAAGACATGACTTTACTGAAAAAAATGCCATTAGGAACAAGCTTGCCAATATTTCAAAGAAGGTGGAAGCAATTTTGAAACACCAATCAATCTTTCGGTAAAAATCACTATTGCCTTGATTAGCAATTATAAGTTTGAATATTTGCCTGCAAAAACATCTCTCATTTGGGTGCTTCAATTTTGCAAGGAGTATTTTTTAATTTCTCAAATTTATATCTATGCCTTTTCTCAACAACCTGCTGCAATTTTTTTCATGTTTGGTACAAATGCTCAGAGGATGTTTCCTAACTTGATCCTAAAGTTTGATAATATCACATCATGGACTACATAGTATTTACAGTGAAGAAGGTTGGTTAAGCAGCGCTTTACATCTTAGTATCAATATTCTTTTGGTTTTCTTTTCACAATAAACTTACCAAAGCTTTGGCCTCCCTGCCACAGTAAAAGCAACACCAACCCCTGGTGGTTTCCAGCTCATTTTGCGCAAAGTTGGGTGATGGAGTTAGCATTTCATACTACTTAAAGATTGAGCAGTTGAAGAAAACTACCGAACTACAGAAACAAGGACCATCAAAGACCCTAAGTTCCGCTCCCCCTGCTGATTTTAAAGTGTCACTATCTAATGTAGGTGTATCATGTTTTTAATTTCAATTCTATGGTACACACTTGTTTACATGTGTACCCTTTGACATTCAGTTTCAGTTATTAATCAAATGCACGTCCACGCTCCCGCAAATGTGGGAGGTGTGTATATGTGGGTGGAGGGGGGGATAGGACCGTACTCTCTTCTCCCGCAGGCTTCTCCTGCTGGTGATGAAAATAATATATACATAAGTGTTATTATAGTCTGGGATTAGATTGCATCGGCTGCAAGGTGGGTTTGGAGTAATATTTATTCTGTGATTGTATTATTGTGAGGATTTTCGAATGGACTGATCTTATATTTGGGACGGAAGTACTCTGTGGTAGAATGTAGTCATCTACCCGATTTGTAGATTTGGATGGATAGTTGATTTGGGATGTTCGTTTGGTGAGAGATTGTTTAAGTGTCTTAGGTTGAGGTCAGTGTGAATGGGTTTTATCTGGTTGTGGTATTGGGAACAGTTGGCAGGTTATTTGAGTGGCTTTGATAGTAATCTGTTAGGGAACTTTAATGTCTATGGGTTGAGATCAAGTAGAATAAGACTTCTTAAAAATCAAATGTCTCTTCTTTACTATTTTAACTTAGGGGTGGCTTATTTCTAGAAGCGGTTAAATGAGTTCGGCTTTTTGTGTTGTATGGCTATTTTTGTTTCAGTGACCTTAGAATATTACTAAGAGCAAGATGGATTTTGTTAATTGTCAATTGTCGGTCTATATAAACTATCCTCTACCTGACTCAGAGAAGACTTGCCATTTATAAACTGGCCGAGTAAAGATTCACGTAAGATATCTGAATTTGTACTTTTCCGAACCCACACGTACTTCTTTACTTGCTTGATGTTACATAGATGGCTTATCTCTACTAGTCATCAATAATATGGCTTGTCTGTACTTGTTGCCTTTGTGGAGTTGATTATGTTGTAAATTGGTGCTCGTCGTGGAATTAGATGTATTCCAATCGGTAAAATTTTAGTTTCGGTGTATTTATGAGGTATGAGGTTGGTTTATGTGCATCCTATGATTATTTTAAATGCTTTGGTGTATAAGTGATTTTTATATTTTGTCTATATGATTTCCTTGCTTGCAGAAAAAAAGGTTTGTTCGCAATTATCGGCTGTTGATTGTGAGGTTAGTTTTTAATTTAAAACCAACTGCTATGATTATGTAGTGTGTCAAAAGCTTTGTTTATGTCTGTGAGGGAATCCCCACGTGGAAGCTCTTGAGCAAAACGGAACTTCCATGCGCGGCAGAACGCCCGGTTTGGCCTAAATTGGTAAGCCTACCCCCCCCCCTTCCACAAGCGGTAGCCTCGAACTATGACCACCCAAACTCACTTTTATACGGGAAGAATAGCCTCTGCAAGAAGATTCGAGGCCATTTGAGAGTAGAGCTGTTTCCCACTAAACCCACCGTCTCGGGGAGAGCCTCAAACATATATATTTCTCGCTCTCCATGAGACAAGCACAGAGTTGAGAAGTCTCGCCCAGACCCCAGACGATTCCCCATGGTTCCAAGTCAAGTGCTAATAACAAAGCAAAGTGACAGCTGAACTATTTTTGTGTATTTGGAATTAGCCCCAGCAGTGAGATAATTCCACTAACGATCGCCACCGAGTGATTTTCTGTACTTCTCTCAGCAACTACTGTCGAAGCCCTCCTTATTTTGGATAGCCGAAATACTCTCCCCTGGACCGGAAGTTACCACCCCCTCCCCCTGTCTTTGGAGAACCGTCATCCCTTGAATCTCCTGCTCAGAAGTTCCGAGCGGCCTCACCCAACGTGAAGAAGACATCCGTAAGCCAACTCCCCCCCCCTTCCTCTAGTAACCCAATTAGGTTAATTCTCCCCCCCTATTTGAATAGTCTCCTCCTGTAATACCTTAAGTTCAACTTCATAGTCTCATTTATAACTACAATTCACCCTTTCATTTACTGATGTAATTTTGCCCGTTAATTCTCTGAGATAATTTTACCCATCAATTCTCTTATTATTTTTGTGTAAATAAAATTATATTTTTGTCATGCCTCTTTAAATAACCTTGAGCTTTGCCATTGTCCATAATTTACTTGACCTCGTTGCACTCTCTTGCTACTCAGCCCGTCTAAACTCGTGGTTTTCCGTCCCTTTTGTCGGTTCACTTTCAAGTTATTGGTCCCTCCTTCATAGATATAATATGGTATTGATATTATGTAATTTCATACCACGACAATGTCAATTGCTACTAATATTTTGTTCTATGGATGGAAGTTTTTGTTGCCTTCTTTTAGAATGTACTGTGTTTGTTACGAGGGTTATCACAGCTGTTTGCCTCTGATGGAGTATGGATGACCTTGCCCTTGTATTTTAAAAACAAGCGGGCATAAATTATTTCAAAATGGATATTTTTATTGATCACAGACAAAATTAGTGCTAGAAAGACAGATGAAGAAAAAATATACTAAAAATTATGAATAGCATGAATATCAGAAGTGGGGTTAACAACGACTGCAATAGTATCCGCGGTGATTTTTGATAATGTGGCAGAGGCTACTTTCACTTAACCACAAAAAAACAACATACAAATATTTCAAAGTAGAAAACTAATATTCTTTGCGGAAAAGAATGACTTTGTTAGTCGTAATTCCCTGCCTCCTAACTAATTTCTCCGTTGCTTAGATAGACCTAACTATGTTGGTGTCTTCTCCACTTAGAGAATACCTTTTAGTGGGAGAGCAGTTGGAAGGAGATTCTTGCTTCTCCATTTCTGAAACGGAAAGTAATACCTTTTCCAAAATAATGGTAATTAGTAATTTACTAAAAAGTGTAAATTTAAAGTTACCATAAAATAATGAAAAAAGATTTTTACTGTGCGCGTATAAGAAGGGGCGTAGCAATGAAATTGACCTGCCAATCTCAGAAGAGTCAAAAGGAGGTCATGTCACCCGAAGGATAGGTACTTATCAGGTCATAATTACCCTCTTTTAAGCATTTTTTACTTTACTATTTAAAACTTTCATCTTTTATTTGTTTTCTCTTATGTATTTCTAATAGAAATACCTAAATGGTTTGATGTGCGTTACTATAGTTCTAGAAAACTGCAATTTAAGCTAAATAGTTGTGAAGCACAGAATTTGTAGATGTTCTGAGAGAAAAATCGCTCCTTTGAGAGATAATTAAAGCACTAATAAAAAAGAGGGAGGGCCATCCTCATCTTAATAGCGATAGACTCCGTATTACCTTGATATAAACGTAGATGAAACTTTGTAAGTTCAAGAATAGAAATCATCTAATTTTTGCTTTTTTGATCAGCCGATGTCATCGGTGCATCTTTCCATATAGTAGTTATGTAAACAAGTGATTATATAGACCAATACTTTTCATATTGAATGATGTTCTTTTGCATTTGTGATGACTACCTCTGTTACAACATGAGCGACGACTTGCCTGGGTGAGTAAAGGTAAAAGGAAGCGTCCAAACAAACAAACTTAGTGGCATAGACGGATGTTAAGTGCGCAAATAAGGATAGGGGTGTCATTTTGTGCTCTAAAAATCACACCAACCCTTTAGTATTCCTTAATCCGCTCTAGTCAAATCTCAAAGTTTCTCTTCGCTCACGTTTCAGCTTGTCTGTATTTATGAATCGAATAACCTAATTCTGTCTTCCAACTGTATTAAGGAAGTTAATATGATATAAAGAGCAATCTTGCTACAAGAATAAAACTAAATTGCATTTAAGGCTTCCATCCCACCACTGAAATTAGACTTGAACAAAGTAGTCTTTAACACTAATTTACATCATTGTTCTTTATCGTCATTCGTAATCTTTCAGTTCGGTGTGGTGCATCAAACGATTACGTTTTTATTCATTTTCTTTTTCAATTTTTTTCTATCATATCTTACTTCTGACCCTGATCCCCCATCATTGACTAAACAGACCTTCGTGGGATTATTTCTGTCCTCTAACTGTCAGTAATTAACAACGCTCTCTTTCTTCTCTGGAGTGAGAACGTGCTTCAAGGTCTGTTTTCACAATTGATGGCCGAATCCTCTAACACGTTGTGTCCTCTTTTTCTCCGTGACGATTTGAGCAGTTGATGACCGCTATGTTTCATGTCTCTAAATCTTCACTGTCACCCAGTTTCATTATTAGTAACCCTCGGAAGTCTACTCCTTTGCCATTGTGACCTCCTCAAAAGGTCTATGACTCCCTCACTTCCGGTCTAAGGCGACTCCCGAATCGGCCTGTCTTGTCGCGGTTAATTTCCTTTCCGTGGTCTCGTGTATCTTGTTAAGAGGTTTGTGTTCTATTTTCTGCTCTCATGCGTTTCTACTTCTATTGTTGATCCTCACTATCGGGACAATAAACTCTCTTTAAACTTTTACTAGAACAATTATTATTTTCTTATTAGAATTATAATTATTGTAGAAAACCTATATCAGCTTTATTTTATTATACTTTCTAGAGGGAACTTACAATATGCTGAAAATCTTTTTCACATTAAAATTCAATTTCTTCCTGACTATTTTTGAGAGGCCAAAAAGCATGATGCTTTTACTGGGCAATGCATTTTATTTTGAGGTTTACTCAAACGCAATTTGACATCTATAGAGCAATTTATTAAAATTAATAAATGCCCACTCGTTTTATTTATGAAGATTAGTAAGGGGCAGTAGGGTGGAAGGGTAGAAGCCTAAAGTATATAGGAAAGTGCATAATTTAAAAATTATCCCAGGTATAAATTGTGCATAAATTCGTTCGTTTTTATGTTCAAGTCATGTTCGTTTTGAGATTTGTAAATTACTGTTTAATATTTTATGGTCTAGTTTTGCTTTCATTTTGTGCATACGTTCAAGATGGTCCTGAATTTTTGTCAGTTCAAACGGATGTTAATAGGCGTGGGTTTTGAGGAAGTTCGTGTCCTAGGCATATATGAAGATGTACAATTTTTTACATTACATTACATTTGTTATACAATGTCACTTATTTTTCTTGTTGTCAATTAATTTGCTAAGTCAAAATTTTTATGAAAACACTCGATCTTAAATTTGTGTATTATCGGCTTTCGCTTGTACATGTTATTTATCATCATTATCATTATGAGTATTATCACTATTATTATTTTATTATTATTATGATTAATAATATTATTAATGTTATTATTAAGTCTAAACCCCGCTGTTGCTGACAACTATATCACAGAAGTCTCCGAATGTCATATGGAAAGAAGTGATATATGGCTACCCGTTGAATTATGAGCTGAACAAAACGGAGTATATAAATTGCAGACTCGCCCACTTGTTGTCCATTTGTAACTCAAATATTCCATTTCATTATGAAGAAAACACGTCAGTGAATTTATGCCTGACGTTAAAAGAGCGTTACTCGAATGTTAAAACGCGACTACTAACTTGAGGACTAATAATTTTGAGTAGAGGGAAAATAGAACGAAAAAATCAAATATTCAAATATGCAAGAGTAAAGCTCGGTTTGTGAAAAACAATGAATGACGTCTCCATTTTCTTTCTTGATTGTAAGCTTAAGGATGAAATGTAGTAAGAAGTTACAAGGAAGGAAAATACCACTACTTTTATTTTTTACAAGAATTAGAACTCGAATCTCTAATAAATTTTAGAATTTTTTTATGAATTAGAAATAATAAACGTCAAAAGCAACCCGACCCAAAATGCGAGAGAGCATAAATTTTCTTTGGTAGCAAATATCTTATAAATGCCTACGATTCTTATTGCAATTTTCTTATCCTTTTTACTTTTTCTTACTTGCGCTGACGGGTGCCTAAACATAGTCACGGACCCTAAACATCGTCGCGGATCCAGGATTTTCATTTATAGGCAGGTAGTGATACTAGTAATTATAGTTGTATACCTACCTATTTGTTGTTTAGATGTTGGGAACTAAAGGTTAGGAGGGAAAAACAATGGTCTTCAATGATCTTTCCCTTAAACATCGTTGATTCCAGTTTGCTTTCATCCTAATTTCTTGCTTCATTTACAAGAGGAGTCAAGCTGTTTAAATAGGAGGCTCTATTAATACTATCAATGATTGAATTTTGTGACTTACGGCCGTATGCTAAGAAAAATGTGAAATGCACTTTTATCAAATTTAGTGTAGCTTCACACTTATTTATAAATTTATTATATGCAAAAGGCTAAAATATAAAATACATAAAATAATAGGTTTTTTGCTCAAATGTGCATTTCACATTTGTTTTGGCATACGGCTGTTAATTTTATTTATTCACATTTTTCATTAAACTTTTGAAGACCGTCTCTTTTACGGAGCAGAGAAAAGGAGTCGAGAATAAAACATTTCTTCAGATCGTTCTTGAAAGATGAGATAAAAAGATATGGCCGATCATTTGCCCGCAGGCTGAGTCAGAAGCTCGTTAGGTCTCGAAGTTTACGTGTAAATGGAGACCCTTTGCTAGAAATATAGGATAAAAATAGAATGCGAATTGAATTTCATAACAATAAATAATACATAGTACGAATCCCAAAAGTTCTTTCGAGCTTTAGAAGATTATCTTCCGCTTGAGTTTATTTTCCCTCGTCATTATCTGCAGTGAATCTGAACGTTTTCTTATAGTTTCCCATTGCAAGTATTTACCGATTTTCCTGATCTCTTTATGAGTACTACATATATATATATATATATATATATATATATATATATATATATATATATATATATATATATAAGCAAGATGGAATATAAATAATGGCAAACTTAATACATTATTTGAATATTTATCGTCAAAATTCCACAAGTTTTTTTTTTTTTTGTTGTAAAATAATCACATTTTTATTAAATCGGACTAATTTAGTTGATAAGAGCCGAGAATTAGTTTTAAAGTAAACAAAGAAGGAAACAAAACTCGAAAGATTTTTCTCTTCTTGATGAAGAAACAATGATTAATTCGTATATCTAATTAAGATTATAGATTATAATCACTCTCTTTAAGAGTCAGCTCAAGTTAGATTAAAAAATAAAAATGAAATCTTTATTTTTAAATTTTACAAGAAAAAGGAAGTCATGCAACTAACGGTGGTAATGTCACTAAGAGGAAAAATGGTGATGGAAAGAGCATGTAAATGAAGAAGAGGACTAAAGAATAGCGAGAATAAACCGATTTAAGTGTGACCTAGGTACGCAATATGAGCAAAGTTTCTTGAATTTTTTGTGAAATTTATAAATTTAAGAGAAAGGATTAAAGGCTTTTCAAGTATTCTATGGATTAATAAAAAAAATAAACTGGTCAGACCAACAAGAATTTCTCCACTCCGTTGTTAAACAAGGTCTGCTGAGCAAAAAGTCGCGTGATCTCACTTATTCTGATTGATGACCTTACGACCTTCAAAACTTTCAATATTTCCCGGAATAACCTTGGGAGGACCTTAGCAATTATAGCATTGGAAACAGAATGTAAAACAACCAAAGGGTTTTAAATTTCGTTACCATCAGTTAAATAGTTATGATGTTATTGCTAAAAGAAAATAATTTCTGGGCTAACATTGAGAGAACCTTTTCAATTATATCATTCGGAAGAAAATATAAAACAACATGACGGTTTCAAATTTCATTAGAATCGGTCGAATTGTTAAGATGTTATAGCCAAAGCAAAATAATTCCCCGGCTTTCCTTAGGAGGACTTTGGCAATTATATCAGTCGGAAGAGAATGTTAAACAATATAAGGTTCTCAAATTTCGTTAGAATCGGCAGAATATCTACAATGTTATTACAAAAAATAAGCAAAACGGGAACAAGCGAAACTGGTACCAAGCGACATAGTGAGATGTAGAGTTTCCCGCGATAGACTCGCACGTGATTAAAATAAGAAGCGGGAAAGACACATTAAATGAAACGTGAATGAATAGAATAAAATTGGAAAAATTAAGATGACGCGAACAGTATAGCCTAAAACGGCATAGTTTATACCTTTTGTGATCATAACCCACTCTCTATTGGCCTAGAGTAATGACGCCAATTAACTACATATAATGATCAGAACCCAATTTGACTGAACTAAATTACATTGAATAATGGCATCACTTTCCTTATGATGAAAGAGCTAAAGAAACAGGTGATGGCACGAAGATAAATACGACACTAAAAAAGTAATGAGTAGTTGGTACAGATAATAAAATCACATGAACAATGCAATGAATGTAAAAACTGACAAAGGCGCTGAAAGTAATCAGCCCTAAAATTGTGTAGATGAGTAAGGCACTTATCTTTACATACATGCATAGACCCTTCACACAGACTAGCCGATCATTCTGAGGCATTATTTATCCAGAACTTAACTAAAAAATTCCTTACAGTAAAAGAAGAAATGATGAAATCTTCTTGAATATATTAGTTAACGGATCACTCTGGCAAAATCTATTGGAATTTTGCTTAGAGAAAAAAAAGAGAGGCATAGGACGGTAATCCCATAATGAAAGAGGGGAAGAAAACAGTGAAAATGCGGCAAAATATTTAGCTGTAAAATATTTGGGCTATTAACCAAATAAATTTGGGGTTTATCCAAGTTGATACAATTTTCTGCTGAAACTGACTTTAAAAAGTTTAGTTCAGAAAGACAAACAAAAGAATAAAGACAAAAGAGAAGAGGAAAAAAATCGAAACACTTAATTTACTCCAAAAGATTTACAACAGCTTCAAGCAAGGCTGATCGTGGAATCTTCAAGTAAGAAAAATTAAAAAAATATCTGTAAGAACTTGACATTAGACATAGGAATATGGTGTGATTAATGGCACCAAATGCGAAAAAATACTAAGGAGAAAGAATTCATAACTAAAGTATGAAGCAAAATTTGCTAATAAGATCTACAATCACTGAGGGGTAACATTTTTTATGATTATAGATTAAGGCATATTGAGAACGTTAAATTTTCTATACGATGGAAGAAAGGAAGTGATTCAAATTTAAATAATCGCCAGATGGTTTGGGGTTTAGGTTTTTACAAGGCTTCCATTCCGAATCTTCATTTCTCCCAAACACAACGAACATCCTCTGCAGCTGCAATTTATAACTTAGTTGAGCAAGTAAGCTACACATTAGTTTAAAAAATACGCTTTGAAATCCGAAGGCGGGAAGAAGCATCAAAGAATTCATTTATTATAAATTATGATTTAAAAGATAACGTAGATCATTTATCATTTCGTCACTACCTTGCCATATTACTTTTTAATTTGAAGAAGAGAGCCTTAGGAAAAGAATCCCATTTTTTTCCCAATTTATCAATAATGGACATTTCTTCCATGTTGAATCTTTTTTTGTGACAGAAACGAGTTTTCACACAGTACCAATGGAGAGATTCTGAAAGGTATTTTTGATTACCGCGAAGTCAAGATGATGTTTAATACAAAGTCATTGTTAGTCAATGCAGAAACATTAGTGGGGCACATAAACGAACAAAAAGGTGTATAAACAGAGAGAACAAGAAGGATAGGTAAAGTTAAATAAGCAAAAATATAGATACTCTAACGTAACACCGCGGCTATACCAGAATATAACCCCATATGAAATTCATTCTATCAGTAAATACCAATGGCATAGTTTTGGGCAACTATTTGAGTTTATAGTCGTCAAGTTAGCCAACCTTAATTAAAAAGATGCCTATTAATTTTATTTGAAATCTAATTTGATGTCACACCTTTAAATGGCTGCTAAAATACTCTGATTTTCTTACTTTTTTATGCACGATTTATGGACGTATTAAAAATAGCAGACATTATTTTAATAAATTTCAATTCATACGTTTCTTAAATGTTTGATTCATACAAGAGCAATTTCGATTTGGAATTGCCTTTATTCTCATAAGGATGATCCCCCTTGATAAGCTACGTGGCAGTAAAGCTTGTTTACTCAAACTGTTACGTGTTTTCTTCTCTTCTCTTGTTGTTTTCAGTGTCATTAATGCAATTTATACTTTGCTGTAGTAGGATGAGTAAGATTAAAGCCATGATGATATCACCTGCTTGGCATCAGATATCAAATTTTATTGCCTTATAAGTTAAATGATCATATAGCTGGCATCGCTTGCCACTTCTACATATTTATTCTCTAATTTTAACCCCATATAGGATTACAGCATGCGGTGGTTAATTTGTTGACGTGGGAAACTTTGAATATGACGCATGTGTGTTGTCCGTCCTTGGTTCGCTCTTCTCCCTATTGTAGTAAACTCACTTATACAGCGTCTGTGTATGAAACAATACCCTGTCTGAATTTAATCCTCTGAAAACTGGTAAAGGAATGATCTGCTGTATGGTATTCACGCCGCAGCTTCAATGAAAATCTCTCCGAGTAATTGACTGTCAATTTTAGAACGATGCAGAGAAACAAGAAAGAGTTGTATGAATCAGGCGGTAGTATGGATGCTTGGAAACGAACCTCTAAACGTTCTGCGAGGAAAATAACATCCAAATTGTCCTGGAGATCCAGGTTATCATTTATAGCGATCCCAGGAAGCCAAGGTCAAGGGAGTATCAGATTCTCTCACCAGAAAGTTAGTACATGAGGGCATCCACTAATACTCATAGGGTGGATATTTATATCTGCTAATGATTTGAATGGATATATGTTAAATGAGCTAAAAAATTCTTTCGTAGTAAGAAGGCCACTTTCTTTTATAAAACTTGTCAATCCGGGATAGATATTTTATTCGTTAAATATTAGGCGGAGGGTGGGCAGATTCCCACCTCTGTCAAAGGGTAGAGAGTGGCGTCTCAGTGCGCCGAAGGTGGGGTACTCCGCGATGATGTGGGTCGTTGTTAGGGGGTTGAACATTTTTGGCAGTAAGGGTTGGTGCTTTGACCATTAGAAATCCGTGCATCATTCCGCTGTGGCCGATTCACAGTCGGCAGATTGCAACTTCTTGCTGACGTGAGATTGTCGGTGGTTTCCAAGACGATGAGTTTGGGAAAGTGTGGCACACTTTGTTTGAGCTCTCAAGATTGGCCCATCTAACTAACCAGGTTTCCACGAATGCGTTTTTATTGCATTTTGTAGTCTTGATACGGAATTTGGTGGTTGAATGGGCATATGATTTGTTGGGTGGCGACTTTGTTGCTTTATCAGCTTTTTCATTCCCATGTACACCTGTGTGCGCAGGGACTCCGCCAAGTGAAGTTTCTTTACCAATATTGTTGGTTTTAAATATCCCTTCTTTTATAACGTGGAGTATTCGATGCAGGTAGTCCAGACTTCTGAAGCTTGTAGGATGCTCCAAGAGTAAGAGTAAATGGTATTTTTTTCTAGACCTTCCTCTTTGTATGCCCATCTTGCTGCATATCTCAGGGCGTGGCATTCTGCCATGAATATGATCGCTATTTTACATAGTGTCTTGGTATAGGTATATTGCTCAGCTATCATTGCAAATCCAGTCCTTTCGTCTGATTTCGAACCATTTGCTAATATTTTGACCCACTGGCCCCCAGATCTTCTTCTACGTGATTAAGGAACGAAATTCCTTAACATTATTTTTTCAGGGAAGGGTTTGCGGGTATGACATTTCATGGATGGAATTCATGATAATTCTAAACTCTTCTATCACGAATCCCGCCAGCGATTCCTGATATAAATATATAGTCTAGGCCGTTGGTTAGATCATGGCAGCACCATTAATGGACCATATTATGCAGATATACTGGGAAATCTTCAGAAGACTCTTCTCTAGAAACGCCGAAAAAAAGTCGCCCAAGATGTTCTTCTCTTGCATGAAAATGCACCTACACACAAAAGCATGGTGGCCATGAACGAATTGGCGTCATGCGGCTTTGAATTGTTGCCCTATCCCCCTTAAGGCACCCACAGACTTTCACCTTTTCCCACACATGAAGAAACAACTGCGGGGTATCTTTTTTGCTGATGATGAAAAGCCCAAGGAGGAGGTCAGGGAGGTATCGGAGGGATTTAACCCATTATTCTTCAGGGACGGATTTTCGCAAATAAAGAAGAGTCTAGAGAAGTGCATCAATGTCAAAGGTGATTAAGTGAAAAAATAAATACAAGTAGTTGAGTGAACCTTTGATCTATTTTTTATCCTTCTTGGTTAGGCTAAGAATATATTGAACACCCTTCTTAAATGAATGATCTGGGGTTTTTTCTTTAGGCGACGAATTACCCACTTCAACCTTTACTTTACTTACTTCTTTTATTTTTTGCCATTGACGCATAATAACGCTCTATTATTGTAAATAGTTGGCGTACTTAAAGACCGCTGGCAACCAGTGAGACCTGCCAACCTCACGTCACGTGAGGCCTTTTAGTACAACTGATAAGAGATGCGAGACAATAAGCGTATTTTTATTGCCTCGCCCCACGCTGCCATCCTCGCTCCAAGTCAAGTGTCCGTTTCATAAATAATACCAAGTTGGAACGAAAGTAACGTCCGATTTTAGGGTATACATTAAACGAAAAATTATGAGTATGGAATTATCTAATTGAAAACATAACCTCCATTGTTTTCTAGAACTTCATTCCATCTGTCAACAATCTTATAAAATTCTTTAGGTTTTGATGCAAAATATAAATCCAACTCGTTTGCTACTACTTCTCTTGATTCAAACCTAATCAATTCAAAAATGGTTTGGGAATCACCTTAACCAGCAACAATCAGGAGACTGGTCAGGAGAATTTTGATAATGAAGAAATATTTCCGAATTGATCTCGGCATGAGACATTTCGTTATTCGAGCTGTGTGAGGATGGGCTTAGAAACGAAGAAATTGGTTGCAGTACAGCTTATTATGAATTATTTTATTGTTGTCTAACAGTTCGTAATGGACAATCTCTTCGATATCTACCATGCAAGCAATATGATCCATTTTCAGGAAGTCCTCTTTGTTGTTTAGAAATTCAGATTCCTCGACTGATCAACCAACGGTGGCGTTTAATGTTATGATAAAGGACCCTTTTCTCCTTAGCAGTAGCCTGACGGTGTCGGGACCCATTTTATAAATCACTGGAACCTTTCCAATTCTGTTCAGTTTGACTAACTCTGTCGTATGGGTTACGTTAAACTTTCTGAGAGTTCTCTAAAGATTTAGCCAAGGTTTGTTCGCAGAAGAGCTTTCGACTCTTCGGAATTAAGAACTTTTTAATGCCTTTCTGTTAGTCCGTCTTCTAGATTAAAATCCTCATTTTGAAAAAGGAAAAAACACCTCCTGCAACTTCTTTCATTTACTGAATCATCCCCATAAGTGCTCTGAATGGATTTTGCCACTGCACTTGCATTTAAACTTTTAAGAAGCTCATAGAGTAAAACATTTCTAATCTTATCTTTAGATAGGATGGCATTGAGATGAATACCCAAGAAGATTATGAACAATATTTTTTTTATAATCTGAAAAAAAACAGGTATAAATTATTCATTGTAGCATTTCTAAACGATTGAAAATACATACTATCTAAATCTTTATTCTAGAGAAATAGGACATTGGTTTCGTTCCAACCTGATACATTTCACAATTTGAGTGTGTTTGCATAACCAAAACGCTCTAGTGTGATTAAGAGACGTGAGAGAAATGTTCTCATTTGGTGAGTTGGGTACTCAAACCGAACCAGGTCCAAGTTTCTGAGAAGAAATTACCCTATTCTTTCAAAACGCAAATATAAATTAGGTATTTTTATTACCTTATCCCCTTGCTAATCCAAGGATTGTTGATCACTTCACTTTCTGATTTTGTACAATATATTTAAACAAAATATTTTGAAATTTTGATAAATCTTTATAGAATGATGGGCCTTAAATCTAGGAGTTGTTTAGATTTTAGAATGGAGCCAGATCGGGATACTGATCTTGGGTCTCTTATTCACCTTAATTCTATCCGACATATCTCATAAAGTTATTATTTTTCAAAACAATTTTACAGATATGAGGATATTCTGCACGGGAAGAAATCATTAGATTTTGGAATGCAGCCATAGCCGGTTGCAGATGTTGAAATACTTATTCTTCTTTTGACTTTTGTAAAATATATCTAAAATATTCTTCACAGATTTTGATTCATTTATTTCGAGTGGCAAAATTTAGTTCAAAAGAGAGTGGGAGCAAATTGAAATCCTTATCCTGATTCTCAATCACATAAACATTTTCTTTAGCATTACGAGGTATGATGAGTTCAATCTACGAAACGGGGTTAGGTTAGATTAGGATTCGAATCCAGCTTCTCTCTCCCACTTTCACCACCTCTTGTTTTGTTATTCTGTTTGTTCTCTCCATAATTTTATTAACAATGAAAAGCTTCTCTCTTTGGTTTTCATATACTTACCTTTTATTGTCAAAAATGAAAACATTTTTCCCCAAAGGATTGATTCGAATGAAACTAATTTGAGTCTGGTTAACGTGGCTGCCTCGCGCTGTAGCGTAGTTCATGTCCCACATTAAACCCTGCTTCCCTCCTGTGATTAGTGTTATACGTTATGATTCTGCAGGAAACCCGCACTGTTTAGCTTTTCGCCCCTGGGGATCTCCCATTAAACTAAGCGAGGTGATAAATCTAGCGCATGCTTAAAGGCAATTCATTCCACATACTTCTTAACGCAAAGAGCCAATTAAGCTGTTTTTTTTTCACTTCATTTCAGCATACATACACAACGTATCACTCCTCCGTCTTCGTAAAGTTCTGAAGGGCCTTTTAAACAACACACCCATGACGTGTAAATCTGGTCACCTAACCACAACGAGAACTACCTCCTCCCACCCCTAAACCAGCCTGTTATTATCATTATAATCATTATATTGATATCCTTTTTCAATCTGGTGACGCAAACAAAAGGAAAAGGCACGTGTCTATAATAATAAATTAATTAGCTTAGATTTTGCTAATATGGATTAAATCCGAACAATTGCAGTTGAAAAAAACAAATATTTTCTTAATTACTTGATCAAGAATAGAAATATCATACAGTCGTCCACACCGTGTAAGTATTGCCTTTATGCATTGTTGTGTCCTTGCGATGAGCCAATTTATGCACACTTGTATGCGAAATACTTTATTAGGAGGAAACTAATCCGAATCCGATTTAAGGTCATCTTTATCCATTCTTGAAAAAGGCGATAACAGTTAAAACGGTCAATAATGACGCTATTTCTCCTTAAGGGCAATCTCATTCCACCTTTGTTCTAAGTTGGTATAAAGAAGTGGAAAAGCGTGGTCAGAAACATGACGAATTGACTGAAAATTCTACTTTTATACGATTTAATCCAGGCCTAAGGCAACGGAGGAGTCGGAACTACATAGAACTGAGTTTTGATCTGACCAATAAATTGGAGGCAGTGAGTCGGGAATGTGGTTCCACGTATTGATGAGAACAAGGAGAGCAACAAGGAGATGATGGTGATCCAAGTTGAGAGAAAAACAAGGGCTTTTCACGTAGAGAAGAGAAAAAGGGCTTTCCACATATCAAATAGAACAAGGAAAACAAGGGCTTTCAATTTAGGGAGGAGATAGGAGAACAAAGAATTTTCACGTTGAGATGAGGTGAGGATAGTTTGTTATAATATTGCGATTGCAAATGAGCGAGAAAATAGGGAACATAGGACGTGAGGGGTAATTTTGGTGTACTTAGGCTGAACCGAAAGGACGACAGAGCTGTCGAATTCTCTTTTGACAATCATATGTGCATCGCAAATATGTACATTCACCACAGAGAATACAAAGTATAGATAGTTCCTATATTTGAACATTAATTAAATAATAATCAAGGCATCTCCACGGCAAGGAATATTGATCCCTTGCAGTAACGTAGATAAATAATTGATTTGGTTTTAACATGTAAGGATATCATCTTATGACTAGTCTGTGACGTGAGAAGAAAGAGGGCCTTGGAGAAAGATTTGCCTGATGTTATAATTTTCTTGTGGATATTACCGCTACTCTGATCCTAAGGGGTTTTATGCTCGATTTCCATTAATTTAAGATGCTTTTTATTTCTCAGGGAGACCTACAGAATATAATCTAATGAAAATGGTGCAAATATTCCTTTAGAAATAGAGCTGAATATTTTGCGTGAAGGAAACTTGAGGGTAAACAATTTGGTGAATGACACTTGAGTGCGGTTGGCCTAAATAATCAATTCTTAGAGGTTCTGAGATTATAGAAGCTAATGGTAAAATATATATATATATATATATATATATATATATATATATATATATATATATATATATATATATATATATATAAATATATATATATATATATATATATATATATATATATATATATATATATATATATATATAACTTTACTATATACCAAAAAATATTAATAGCACAAGTAAATAAATGACAATAAATACAATGCGAGCTGGGGTAACGAACGGGAGTGGAGGGGGGGTGATATACAAATGACTCGACGAGTACAAGAGTCCGAGAGAGGATGCACGGTGATTACTTTCAGAGAAAATGGGAGAGTGCAATCATCGGGTTGACTCACATAAAGCTTAATTGACTGGAGGCTTGAGTAAGGTGAGTAAACGGGACGCTGCAAAGTTAAAATTGTAAGATTCCTTCTTTTTTAACCTCGCCGAGAAATGAGCGAGGGAGTACTCCAGTCGTTGAACGAAGTCGATAATTGATTGATAGATGCCTGTCTGTGGGCGGGAGCTTTGGCCTTAGGTACGAGCAAGGCCGGGTATAGATAACATTGCGTTCGTAGCTGGAAACCGTTGGGAGGCGAGGCAGGGAGTACGGGACTGTACGTGAGTGCTAACTAAGAGGAAGTTGTATTTTACTGCATTATTAAAGCTTTTCTCGAAGTATTTATACAGCCTCGGTGGAAGCGGGTCGCCGGAGGTCCCCAAAGGGGGACGAGGATCCTATTAGACTTGGCACGCCAGGGCGGGGGAAGAATAGTCTCGGCGGGTCTCACAGCTTTTCGCAAAGGTCCTTGGTGCCGTGGGTCTGGTGCCGATCAAACGGTACGACGGCGAGGAATGGAACACAAACGGACTACGCGGTTTAGCGAAAGTCTTGCTACTCCCTTGTGGCTGGCTAGCTAGCCGTGTAGGTATATCTTCTCAGGCGCCACAGGTAGACGTTGGGTTCTAGGGAAGGGGGGTACTTTCTCTCTCTTACATTTAGTGATAATTAAAAAAAATTCAAATTTCCACATGGGAAATTATAATAAATTACATAGCTAATTAGATCAAATTGCTTTCAAAGTAGTGCTTAATATTATATGAGTGCTCAGTAATTGAGTCCTTGCATTTATAAAAAATGCCTTTTTATTATCATCAATAACACCATAATTTTTACTTCATTTTTCATGAAACAGCTTCCTATTTCCATTGCATTCTGAGATAATTTTCCCTTTTTGCAGCCCTTCTAATGAGTTTTAATTTACACATGCACAAAAAATAATTATAAACCTAATTTGCACGATCACAAAGAAATGAGTATTTATTAACACTAAACATTGGCAACTGATAAACTACAAAGAAAAAATATTCAGATAAGATAAATAGGTGTAATTTTTTCAGAAATGTTTCATTATTATTTAATTTTATTTGTTTTTTTTCTAACAGTTTATCGCCACATTTGAACAAAATATTTTGAGTCTAGCCGAGGAACCGACGGAAGAATGGAAAACATCGTCAATGTTTAGTACTGCTTTCTTGTCGTCCCGTGGATGACTGAAAAGGTAGTGGTGGATCAGTTCGTGACCCGAGGGTCAGTGGTTCGCCATCACTGCCCTAGAGCTTTAAATGAAGGCCAAGATCGCTTTTGGTAAGGCTTCAGCTCAAAGATTGGGTTGCAATGCTATGCTTGATCATGATTGGAAAGAGGCAGATGGAAACGCTTTAGTGCACACAGTTGGGAGTGGGAGAGACTTTTCGACAGAAATGTCAAGTCGAAAAGAGATGCGAAGAATCCTCATTTTATTAAGTATAATCTTAAGCATAAGGAATATAATGAATAGACTGTTGAAGACTGAGGCATAGTAATATTATCTGATGAAGCTTAATTGCACTTATTTGGAGTTTATGAAAGGTCCCTCTTTATGAGAAAAATGGAGGGCTTTTACTCTTTATGTGTAGAGCTGCTTTTCATCTAAGGGAACTGGAGCACCATCACTTTTCTCCAAGAACACTTCCATGCGTTCTAAATGGTACCAAAATGTGATTCACAACACATTTCTCCAACAGTTTAGACCCAATTTATGGATGATAATCCTATTTTTTCGCATGATGGCGCAACTTCGGTATATCGAGAACCTCCCTTGGACTTAGTATTATTCCTGGTATATAGTAACGATCTCGTCGTAGGTGTTAAATGCAAAATCTCAATATTTGCCAATTATATTAAGTTACTAGGCAGTGTACGGGAAATGCAGGGAATTTCTACATTTCAAAGTCATTTAAAGAGACTAGTTGCATGGGCACACAAATGTCAAATGATATTCAACCTCCCAAAATTCTAAGATGTTCACATGGGTAATCATAAAGGGAGTTTACTTAAGAAATGCATGGTTTTTGGCTGGACTCCGCTGAATATGATAGGGGTTTAAGGAGTATTAATAGATCGGTCATGTCGTTCTCTAAACAGTGTTTAGAGGTTACAAATCTGGCAATTCGGTATAGGGATTTATTAAGAGCAATATTAGTTTTAAAACCGAGGAGATTATTTTCAATCTATATAACTTGAATGCTAATAAGTTACATCTTGAATGTTGTATTTAGGTTTGGAGCTCACATTACAAGCACGGTAACAACATTCTGGAAACTGTACAGAGAAGAACAATAAGAATGATATCTTCCTCGAGGCATGTTGATATTATTGATAGGTTAAAGGTACTTAACATGTTTCAGTTTAAAAGAAGGTGCTTAATGAATGAAATGATTTAGCTTTTTTAAATGCTTTTGGGACTTAAGCAATTAGAAAATGGGAGACTGAGGAATGGACAGGGGGATGGAAGGGGGTCACTGAATAAAACTTTTAAAATCTAGATTCTGGCTAGAATTAACAAAATATTTTTTTCGGTAATAGAGTCGTTGACTATACGATTATATGGTGGAAGAGTATATCTAAAGTTAATGAATTTAGAGTTTTATGTAAAGATATCACACTATGTTACACAACTTTTGTTCCTGGCCAATAAATGCTATTTTCCATTTCCTTTAATTGCAAAGAAATAGAAAATAGCCATTATTTTTTATAAACGTTTCTTTTGTGGCTTCTATGATGAAATATTTACTAAAAATAGGCAAATTTCGTTTCTTGAACTCTTGTATAGCTAAAATAAAAAGTTAAATTTATATAATTTTATTGAAACTTCTACAAGAAATATATAAAAACAAGTAAAAAGTGTTAGAAGTTAACAGTTTTGTAGGGGAATCGACCCTCTCCCTCCCCTCTCAATTAAGACACGGGACGTTACCGCAAAACTTCCGGGCTGTGTAGGTACCATGGGTCAATTTCGTAAGCACAGCCCCTCACCCCTCGTTCCTATGAAAAGCAAAACGGTTAAACCTGCAAGATCTCCCCTACGAGTGTGTATTCAATTTCACCTCAAGTACGAAATTAGAAGCTCGAAGACCCAGCAGGACCTGAGATAAGACTTCCTTAGAGAAACCGTTGGAGTAAGAACCCTCCTGCGGCACGTCCACAAGCCACCCCCCCCCCCCTCCTACCCCTACCTCAGTGGAGTGTCGGTATATATACCAAAAACTTGGGAAAAAAAGGGTTAGAATAAGGGAGTCAGGCAGGCTACGAAGTCCCCGACAAGACAGGCCTGGATACCAAGAGAAGGGACTAAGAAACAACTCATCCTCGAGCTAGTTCCTTGTTATCAAACCGAACTTTAAGTTAACTTGTCCAAGTTCAACTTAGTCTCGTCAGAGAACCCCCCTTCCCTATCCGGGAGTAGCACTAAAGCACCGAGATAGTTCTCGCCCTTAAGGAATTCCGAAACGAAAAAAAAAAAGCTCCTCCTCGAGCCCGTTCCCCGGTAGTCACACAGAACGACAAGTTAACTTGGTTTAAGAACCAAGTTCAATTAACTCTCGTCAGAAAGACCCCTCCTATCCTGGTACATCCTAAAGCACAGGAATAGTCCTTGCCTTTGAAGAATACCCCCCCCCCCCCCAAGTCCCGTGTGGCTCCCCAGCTGCTACATTCGCCAAAGTCCTTTGTGGCTTTCAAGTTATTCGTCCGCAACCTCCATCTGGCCGGTCGGTACGCGTCTTTGAGCCAATAACATTCCCGAAGTAAAGTACTGATTGAGTTCAGGGTCAGACGCAAACCCGTTCCAAGGGGTATCCACAAATGTAGTTGCGGCCGGTAAAGGCCGTTAGCATTTGTTATTTTTTAAATTGAAGTGAGTGGTGGGTCAACCATCACTATAGTGTCAAGAAGGTCAAGTTAGAAAGCCTTACTTAGAAATTATTGAAGTCGTTACTGTGTATTTAGTTAGTAATATTTCTGTGGTTCATGATTATTTTGTTTTTGTGTTTGAATTAAAGTTTTAGTTTGTTTTAACAATTTTTTTATTCTATTCTCGAATCACTACGTATGGCACAAAGAACCCATAAGGTTTAAAAAGTCAATAATCAATATAATAATAATCAAACATATATAGCACTCTTAGAGAGGTATCACGTTAGTCAAGAAATCTTTTTTTGTAGTACGTAAACAACCCATACGTACCAACTCCTTCCATCACTCGGTCTTACCTATACCACAACAAGTTTTCTTGGATTTTCGTTTGAAATGTAAACCACTTTCCAGTAAAGGCTACCGAATGTATTCTCATATCATGTTTTCACTGTATTATCCATGGTATCATGTTCATAGTTCACTATATCTTCAAGGAGGGGTTCCTCTTGCTCCTATGAGTATGCTCCAGAAATCTCTTTGCCAAGAAGATTGGCATTATTACACTCTCAATTCTAGAACTTCCTTCATCTTATTTGGCCTTTGATCTTTACTAAACTCTCAACCAGTTCCACATAATCGTCAGCCTTGTGGTTGCCCCCAAACCCTGACACACCGAAACAAAACACTTCCATGCTCTTGATTCTTTTTTAGTAAGATTTTCAGGAGGTTCTGCATACTATAATTTTTTTGATTTCTAGGTTAACAAAGACAAAAGGTTTCCCTTTTGCCTCAGAAAGTTTGGGGAAGAAATTTCGAAGATAATTGAAGGCTACAGACTCTTTATTAAGAGCTCTCACAAACTACTTCATGAAGCTGAGTTTTAAATGCAATAGAGAAAACACTTAATAGTATCTAAAAATTGTTCATGCTTGACATTATGCCCTCCAAGAGAAAACTCATATCTTTGTGAGCAGTGATTCTTATCTTAATATGCTGTGGTATCTCTATTGTCGCAAAAACACTGATGACATGAAAATTTGGTAAAACGTCCCTGGAGACCCATCAAAAATGTTACCATTTTGAAGCATTCAATTACTTTCCAGCCTTACTTATAATTCAACGTTAGAAGAATGAGCTTGACACTGTTGTAGGCCTCCTCTGCCCTTATATTTGTTAGTCCAAGCTGCTTAACAATGAAGAAGACACTTATGCGTGGTAGTTTTAGCGAGGAACAATATCATTCTTGGTGAAGGCTAAATGCAGAGAGCAAGTCCCCAACGGCAAGGATTCACAACCAGGATGAACAACAACATCACGAAGAAATGGCGGAAGATGGCTTGGCCATTTGAGGAAGCCTTATTCGTATCACAATAAACCGTGATTACAGCAGCACCAATAATTGTACGGTCGTCCAGTCGTCTGGATCTTTTCTTGCCACTGAATACACTATCGTGCAACCAAGTCAGTGCAGTTGGGATGTTCACACGCCGTTTGACACTATAAACAACTGCAGTGTAGGTTATCTCCCGTTGAATCTCAGGTTTTGACAAGTCACACGGCGACATAGAACTGCTGACGGGAACAGGTTTGATGTGACATGAAGACCTTAGGTGGAGCCCTACACGGAGGCGGCGCAGGATAGATTGTCGTCAGGCTGTGGATTTTGGACGGAAACTCTTTTCGGTCCTTCTTATGCTACTAAGCATCCTATTTAAGACAGCGCTATTCACCCCAATGGGGAAAGGGTCAATAAAATACGGCCCAAAGAAAATGTTCGCTACAAACACACCAGACTGAGTGCCTCAGCCAGAGGTGCATCCCAAATGAGGCCGAAAAAGGAGAAATAAGAAAGAAACGCTAATAATTTCTTCATGGAATGTCAAAACATTACTGGTAATGGCTGGCAGTGACAGCCCCGAAAGGCGTACGCATTATGCGGCGGCAGAGTTGTGGAGGTACGATGTGGCTCTTGTTGCCCTGTTGGAGACCAAACTTGAGGAGGAAGGATCGTTGGAAAAGGAAGCACACTAATTTACGTTCTGCTGGAGAGGTATGCACACTGGAGAAGTATAAGAGGGCTTTGCAATAATAAATGACTTAGTCAGATGTCTCGAATAGAAGTCTGAAGGAATAAATGAAAAGATAATGGAAGTTTGTATGTCACAAGCTAAACAGATATATAAAACTTTTATCAGTGTCTACGCACCAACTATCGATGAACCGGTGGATGAAAGAGACGCATTTTATGAGGAACTCGATAGAATAGTTCACTAGTTTTCTGCAAACTGTTGCTGTTAGACGACTTCAATGCATGAGTTGGATAGGAATCCATTGTGTGGAGGTGTTTGCTTGGACCACATGGCGTAGATGTTATGAATAGCAATGGATTAAGGTTGCTCTCCTTCTTTGCAGAAAACTTATTGAACTTAACAAATTCAATGATCCCGCTAAAAACAAAATAAAAAACGACGTGGATGCACCTGAAGTCAGGGTACTGGCATCTGATGGACTAAGTAGCTGTGAGGCGGCGCGACAGGGGTGATATAATATAACGCGATTGATAAGGGAAGGTGAGTGCTGGACCAACCATAGACTGGTACGTTCTGAGATGCTGAAAAGCGTGTGGCCCACCTCAAGAAGGCATAACCAACGAAGACAGAACTGTATAAATATGGCCGCTCTAAAAGACGATAGAAAGGGAACGGATATGCAGAATAGACTTACGGAGGACCTACAGCGTATTGGAGAGCAACATTTCGAAGGTCTGAACACACCGGAAGAGCTGAACAATAAGTGGGATACCGTGACGAGGAAGTTATACTCTAGATGCTTGCAGAGCCTCGGATCTGTAAGAGGACGGCACAGAGACTGGTTCGACGAGAACAATGAGCAGATCTGCAGACTTCTAAGAGATAAAAACAGGGCCCATGATGTTTAACTAGCTAATTCATCATCTAATTTATTAAAGGAGAGATTGCATAACTTGAGGGCTCGCGTTCAGAAAGAACTGAGAGAGAGATCCAAAACAATTGGTGGATGGACAGAGCCGCGGAAATACAGAGACATGTAGACGAGGGAAAATCATAGGAATTTTACGAGGCTATCAAGCAGACTGGTGACCATGAAATGCGGAGCGACCCTGATTAAGTATTGGGCGGGAATATAAGCAAGATGGGCAGACTATTTTTCCTATCTGCTTAACGCATAGAATGAAATGGATTTTACTCTGATAAATGAAATTCGGGAGCTTGGTAAAATACCCGAGATGGACAACTCACCAAATAAAGAGGAAATTAAAAGGGTTATAAAATATCTAAATTAATGAAAAGCTCCTGGCCGAGACGGTATACAAGCCAAGATTCTCAAATATGGAGAAAGGCGACTGACTGACCTATTGATGAAGTTTTTGCAAGCTTTCTGGAGCTCGGAAACCGTGCCATAAAAGTGGAAACACTCACATCTGATAACTCTCTACAATAAAAGAGGAGATAGATTGGTCTGCAGTAACAGCAGAGGAATCGCTTATTGGACGTGGCAGGAAAATTTCTCGGCCTTATTATGCGTACAGACTGTTGGTATATTTTGTGTATAGAGTCTTGTCAGAATCTCAATGTGGTTTTAGACCAGAAAGAAACACTTTAGATATCGCTTTTGTGTGCACAAAAATTATAGAGAAGTGTGTCAAACAGCATATGCTATTTTCGGCTGCCTTTATTGATCTAGAAAAGGCTTTTGACACCATCAGCCGCAGTCTTTTATACAGGATTCTGGAGAGGTTTGGTTGCCCACCAAAGTTCGTTTATTAAATAAGAGCTTTACACAGCGAGACAACTGTCAGTGTTGCATCTGAAGAAGTGGCATCCAAAACTTTTGAGGTGTGTGTGCTGGCACTGGTGTTGTTAAACGTTTACCTAGTGGTGGTTACTTGCTTAGTGTAACAGGCGTTAATGAGGCTGATCAGGGCATATCTATTAGATACAGATATGAGAGGACATATGTAATAATAATAGATTGAAAGCATTAAAAAAGACGCAAACAGCAACACTCAGAGATCTACAATATTCGGATGATGCAGCAATGATCACCCACACCCCGGATTCACTGCAAACACTGGTAGACATAACTTGGGAAGCACACTGCAGAGCGGAACTACGTGTTAACGCTGGTGTCGTAGAAAAGGCACCCGACGATATACTATATATCTATTCTTTGTGAGGATTATTCTATATTCGAGTGCGGGGTTGATCAGATGGCCGAGAATATCTCTACGTTAATAAATAGGCCTGAAGAGGGCTTATTTATCTTCAATGTACTTAAGAAGTGAAACGGAGCCCAAGGATAAATAATATTGCAAGCATTAATAAAATAGAATTTTATTAATTAATCTAACAAAACAACACATGAAAAATATTTACATGACCAGGGATTAAAATGGGAGATACACATGAAATGAAAAAAAGGTCATGCAATAAATTGGACTAAGCGGAGAATTAAGATTTGGAGAGATTTAAAATGACAAAACACACAAGAAGGGAAACGGGCTGCTAGATCCTTGTTAAAGCACGGCGTTACGTTGTCACAAAGTTAGATAGTTAAATGCAATTCGTAGCTTACGTATTTATAAGGTCGTCGTGCAGAGGAAGGCGATTTGAAGGAATGGCTTCGGTCCGACTGGTGATTTCCTTCCAAGGAAGAGGGTTTTTTAGGGGGGTTGTCCTTAACGAGGGGGGGAAGGAGTGAGTTCGAGGAGTAAGAGCGAAGTGGGGCTCGGAAGCACGAGCGATACTGGAGACAGGATATCGGAGATATTGTTGATGAACAATTGAGGTCAAGGTGTAACCAAGCGTTCTCTTGAAGAACATTAAAAGGGGGAATTAAATTACCACTGACGTAATATCAGGGGAACGAGAACCGTTTCTTGCCGAACGGGCTCGAAGAACAATGACTGTTCTAAAGTTGCTCTCTTTCTTAACAACAAGAGGGCCCTGTTGACTTGGCGTCTCGAGGGGTACGAACCTTGGCACTCAGGGATATTGTCCTCTTCTGGACAATAAGGGGGTTCTCGGGGTAGAGTTCCTAGGTGCACAAGGGAGACCGGATCGGCGTGATGCCTCACGAAGATAATTAGGATCTACTTCAAACGCAAAATTCTATCGCATAAATAGCCTGAGCCAGCCCCTCGGGGTATGGGACAATGTGGAACTTCCATGGAATGTTCCGGTAACGCTTTGAAAAATCTTATCTTCCCATAAGCCTAATTCAATCTGGCCAGATCGACGCCTGAAGGCAAAGGGGGGATTGAACCTCCTTGATTAAACTTAAGGCAGAAGAAGATGATACTCGGGAATGGTGGGTGATAAGAACGCCATTCTTCTCTCTTTCGCAGGATGCACGTCGGAAGCATGCGTTTCAATATGTGATAGAAGCGAGGCGCGGCCGCCTTAGGAAATTCTATCACAGCCGGCATGACTGAGGTAATGCAACGTGCTGAGGTGGGATAAAGAACCGGACTAGATGTATGTAGATGGCCACCCTCTGGAAAAAAAAGAACACTTAAAATACCTGGGCAGTATTATTTCAGTCAATGATGATGCGCAGAGATATGTCACAAGTAGGATACAAAAGGCAAGCAGCTTATTCAGACGTTTTAAAGAGAGTCATTATGAACGGCAACCTGAGGATTCAGACTAAGAAATCTCTCTACGAGGCAGTATGTGTGTCGACCCTCCTCTATGGAAAAGAAACATGGACAATGTACACGAAATACCTTAAAGTGAATGATGTTTTTCCCATGAAGTGCCTCAGAATAATAATGGAGGTGTCACGAGAAGACAGAGTCACGAATAATGAGGCTCTGTCTCAAGCGAGAGTTGTGAGTCTGGAGACACATGATGTGGATGGGACACAGCATAAGAATGAACGAGTAGCAGCTCCCCAAGAGAGTACACTTCAGCTAGCTCTCCCAAGGTGCTGGTTCATTCGGGGGACAGAAGAAGCGATATATGGACCACTTGAAGAACATACTGAAGGAATATAACATAGACGCAGACACCGTTGAAACAATGCGCGAAGACAGATTGGAGTGGAGGAGAGCTGTCTCTGCTGGAGTTGACTATCTGGAGGAAAACATCAGCAGAACCAGAGATGAAAGTCGGTGGAGAAGAAACCTCTATCAGCAGGGCCAACGGCGGAGACTCTCTGTTTCACAGATGTAGTCGGGACTTCATCTCAGGATCTGGTCTGCTAATTAACATGAGAATGCACGAGAGATATGACGCTAGACATCATCATCGCAACGATGGACAACCATACGCAAGTAAGCAAGTCCTCCTTTAGATATTATGAATGAGCCATGGGAAGGGATTGGTGGCCTTTTGAATTATGGAGAAGTATAGCTTTAATGTTTCTTGAGGAGCTTTAAATGAAGTCTCTACTCATCTGAATTACATGTAATTCAAATTGCATCAAGCAGGTCAGATAAAGAAGTTCAGTAGCATATCCAAGCTTAATAAGTAAAAAATCTTGAGAAATGTTTATGACGTTTACTTGAGCTTGTCATCTAGCAAATCTTACTCTTTGAGCCTGGAAGTCAAGAGCTCAACATTTGAGTTTGACAAGTCAAGATCTCTAACAAAGTGATTGAGGTCTCTTTGCTTTAGATGTTGTGGATTCCTCTCAACAACTATATCTCTGACACTGTAATCTACATCTTCACTCATCTTTCCAGCTCCTGAAATGTTGCTTTCTTCTGATTGTGGCTCATTTCCTTCTGGGTGGATAGATACACCATGGAGAAGTTGCAGATGCTTGTGTGATCAGTTGGTCCACGAAAAATCTTGGACTAGTAAACTTCATTGCTCTTTTTTTTCTATCTACAATCTATAAAAGTAAAATAATATAATTTCTTATTCTTTTGGCTTATAATCAAGTATAATACCTAAAATACTTGCGACATTTAATATTTTACTTTTTAAAACAAACAATTTGTTTACCTTTCAAAGTTTTCTTGCAGTGTTTGCAAACAAAATGAGGTGCCCAGAGTTTGTCTATGTCCCAAACTGGTATTACACTGCATGATTTGTAAGCTTCATACATTCTCATACATGCTTTCACACTTAGAATTTTTGCTCTGCTTTAATGAATTGTCTGTAGATATAATTCAAAGCATCTGAAGAATGTTTGCAGCATCTTGATGCAATTTCTATTCTGATGTGCTCACTTTGGTAGCTAGAGCTGGGATGAAAGCAGCTCTGTGAATCCCCGTATAAAAATTTCTGAAGTATTATTCCAAAATATTCCAGAAGGTTCTACTGGGTGTCTGGAAAGTTAATGCGCATTGAAAAAAGGCTTAAGTAAAGTTTTAATAAAAGTAAACTTTTATTTATGATACGGCAGTTTTCCTATACTAAATGCTGTAAATGTTCCTCAAAAGCCTGAATACAAAGTCCTGCCACGTTGTTGCATATTATCGAACACATTCTGGAACATGGCTGGATTGATTTGTTTTTTGTGAAGGACAATTGTTTTTTCAACTCTTTCACATTGTGCAAATGTAATGATGCACGGGCCGCGTCTCTTGATGAAACCAGCCTTTTCAAGCTCATGCTTATTCAGTTGATATATGAATGGTTCCAAAACGTGCGTACAGTAACGTTCTCAGTTTATGGTGTCGTCAAAGAAAACTGAGATAATGATAAAGGTACGATTTAAAACACACCCTAACACGACCTTCTAATCTCTTGAAATACATCTTTTTGGATGCATTAGAGTGGTTCCCTGAAAAGTCATCTAGCTGGTAAAGAACGAGGCCTAGCCACTAGGATCTTATGCAGTGTTCGCTATCAAACTTTACTATTTACTAACCACACCAATTTATCTCTAGATATTTCGAAAGTTCCCATATTGAAAAATGATTTAGCATAGATAACGGTGGAAAATAATCGTCAGTTTTCCATTTTCTGTGATGGTAAAGTAGAAGATTATAAGAGGATCTCTTAAAATATATATCTTTAGATGCATTAGAGCAGTTCCTTGAAAAGTCAAATATCTGGCTAGGAGCGATACCCGCCTCCAGAAAATGATGTATTGTCAGTTATCGACCTTTGCTATCTACTAACTGAAATAATGGGTGCCATAATCAAAACTGTGAGTTGTGGTAAATCAAATCAATTGAACGGACGCTAGTGTTATTGTGAGTGAAAAAAAACAATAATATAAACTAAACATAAACATAGAGGTGATTAAAAATAAATTGCTAGGGTCGGCCCAGAGATTCTTGCAACGCTGAAACATCATGTCGTATTCACGTATTATTTTTAATTCGAATTTTCATTGAAGGATGGGAATCCCGAAATTCGAGTCGAGCCAATAAGTAGTAGGATCTGTGACACATGCAAAGACTGCATTATGTAAATCCATTTCATCATTCGAAATTAATTCTATATATTGTCAAAAATGCCAAGAGCAAACAAACAGGCTAATTCTTGAAATGGCTCATGTAATGTCACCGGACCGTCTAAGCCGTTGTATATTTCTCTTCTCGAGATGAGTGACAGTAAATTACATGTATTTTTCTGAGAGCAAGAGAACGAGGCGAGAGAGAGAGCCAGATAGAGAGAGAGAGAGAGACATACACCCTTCGTTCTATCATACTCGCCTCTGGATTCATCCCGGCTGATAATATTTTCTCCATTGCAATGCAAGTGGGGAAATAAGCGACTGCATGCATGTTTGCCAGCTTCCTGTGTCTGCATTTCCTGGGCTCCTCCCGTCATTTTTTTATTCGCGAATTTCTCTCTCAGAATCGCAGGAATTGTGGAATTTTACTTAAAATCAAACTTTCCCTGGTTCGTAGGCTCTTTCTTTCTTTTTCACAACGTTTTCCGGCTCGCGGCTAGAAAATGAGACAACGAGTAAGCGAAAGAGAGAGACTGAGAGAGTGAAAGAAAGAGTGAGAGTGAGAGAGAGAGAGAGCAAGAGAGAGCGCTGAAAGAAAAAGCAAAAAACATTCGGGTTCGAAGAGAGAGAGAACTACTGAAGATATTAACTACCACCTTCTAACGTTAGTGTATCATGCTTTTATTTCATGATGGGTTTTTTAGTTATATATTTTTCGTTAACTATTTCAATTCTACCGTACACACTTACCTACATGTGTACCCTTTGTATATATATTTTTTACATGATTTTTTTAAATATTTCTATTCTACTGTACACACTTATCTACATGTGTATTATTTGACCTTTCTTTACATGCCTGTTATAATTATTTCAATCCTACGGTACACACTTATCTACATGTGTACCCTGACATGCAGGTTCAGCTATCCCTCAAATACACGAACACGCTTCTTCGAACCATGGTGGGGGGGAGTTGATAGGATAATACTCTCTTTTCCCGCAGGCTTCGCCTGCTAGTGATGAAAATAATATACTTATATGACAGGCAGAAAAAGAAAAAGGGAATTCACATTCACTCCATGCATGGAGGCGTCGCTGGCATCTTTCTATTCATCATTTCATTTTAATCCTCAACTCCTTATAATATATGACGTTTTAATCTGTGCTCCTACTACGTTATATTTACACTATTGAGGTACTCATCAAGTCGGTTTTTGAACATATTAAATGACGTGCATTCAACTACACGGTTGTAAAGGCCATTCCACGTTTGCGTGATTTTAAACGTGAATTAATTTTGAGCTATAGTAGAGTTAAATCGCTTGTTCACTAATTTTAAACCATTTTGGCGTGTGTCGGCCATTTCGTCCATCTCAAACAATAGTCTGTAATCAATATTAGTAAATACTTTTTTAAGATCTTGAATACCTCGATCAATTGTCCACGTAATAGTCTACTTTCAAGTGATGGTAGGTTTAATGAGCGGAGTCTATCTTCGTACGGTTTGTTTCAGATTCCAGGAACTAGTTTCGTAGCCCGACGTTGCACTCTTTCTAACTGTGCTATATTCTTATTTAGGGAGGGACACCAAAATTGAACCGCGTATTCGAGGTGTGGGCGCACGAGCGATTTGTATAGTGGCACGATTATATCTTTTGATTTGAAAGTATAATTCCGAACAATATATCCTAGCATTCGGTTTGCTTTTTTTTGCATATGCTATTCTACTTTTAAGTTATGAAATCCTAAATGCCTGACCTTGCATTTATCTTTGAGGAAACCCATTTGCCATTTATCTGCCCATTCCACAATTTTATTAAGGTCCCTTTGCATTTGCTCTACATCGGGTCACGAAAGGGTTCGGCTTCCTAGCTTTGTGTCATCTGCAAATTTAGAGATCCTACTAAACGCTCCATTTTCCAAGTCATTAATGTAAACAATAAATAATAATGGGCCCAGGACTGACCCCTGTGGTACCCCGCTGGTGAATGGGTCCCAGTCTGAACACGCGCTATTTACAACATCCCCTGAGAACGATTTGATAGCCAGTTTCTAATCCATTTAAGTATGTTTTCCCTCACTCCAATTGCTCTAATTTTCATTAATAGCCTTTCGTTCGGAACTGTATCAAAGGCCTTTTTTAAAGTCAAGGTAAATTATATCCGCCGCTTTAGTTTCATCATAGATGCAAATCATGTTATGAAAGAATTCGAGCAAATTGGTTAGGCACGAGCGCCCCCATGTAAACCCATGCTGGGAGTCTGCAATTATCACCGAATCTCATTTCATTATTTCAGGGGAGCGGTCGAATGGACTGCTTTTCTCTGTTCATAGAAATCGCTCAAGATGCCGTCGACATTTACACGCCTGCCATCACACCTCTTGCTCGCCCAAGACTTGTTCTATTGCAGACAAGATTAAAGTTGCGCACAGGAAGATCCATTTTAATTTTCACAACTAATTTGAGTTTTGGCCGTGAGCTTTCGCCTTAAGAAAGGTGAGAGCTCAGAATCCAGTTTGCCTTCTTACAAGCTTCGTCACACTGTTTGTTAAACTTAAGATCATTTCAAACCCGCACCTCTAAATCCTTGTCTTCGTCCACGCAGATAAGATTTTTACACCCATTTCATAGTTAAATCTTTTGGTTACTTCGACCTACGTGCAAAACTCTACACATGTCTAAATTTAATTTCATGTTCCATTTATTTGACCATTCTGAAATTGTATTTAGATCCCCTGAATTAATTTGCTATTTTCTCATTTAAAATTTTACCCTCAATTTTGGTCTTGTCAACAAATTTGGATAATTTATCATGTAGGCCAGTGTGCATATCCTTTACATAAATACGGAAAAACAATAGTCCCAACACAGACCCCTGAGGCACACCTCTATTTAAATTTTTACACTCGCAAAATATACCGTTTAAAACTACTCTCTGCTTATGAATACTTCGCCAGAACTCTATCCATTCTCAGAGGTTTCCCCTAATTCCATGAGCAAACCTTTGGTTAGTAATCGACTATGAGGAACGGTGTAGAATGCCTTAGCAAAGTCTAAGTAAACTATGTCCAAATATCTACTTTCGTCATAGCTTTTAAACATACTGTCGTAAAATACTAAAAGATTAGTTAAACATGAGCATTTCTGTCTAAAGCCGTGTTGACTATTATTTATGAGATTATGCGCTTTCTAATGATCGATAACTCTATCGCAAATGACGGATTGCATTAATTTACCTACGATAGATGTTAAACCTATGTGTCAAAAAATAGAACTTCCAACCAATTATAATTAGTGAAAGATCTATTTTTCTCTTCCTAAAAATAAAAGTTAGATTCGCTAGCTTAAAATCTAGTCGCACGACACCTTCTACTAAACATTTGTTAAAAGATTTCATTAGCGGTCCCACAATAGGTTTTGAATTTCTTTTAAATGCGCCGGATAGATTAACTCAGGACCAGTATATTTACCGGATTTTAACTTACTGATATAAAAATATATTTCTGCTTCGAAGAATTCGATATTGGTTAAAATGTTATGCTCGTTAAAGTTCATCACGTCGTTCGTTCGTGATATATTATGCTCGTCTTTGTTTATAAATCCGGTTGCAAAAATGTTATTTAATATAGTGGCCACCTCTTCTGTATTCAAAACTATTTCGTCATTTTCGTTTTTGATAGATCTTATTGTTTCCTTTACCGAGTTTCTATTGGATATATAATCGAAAAACTTCTTAGAGTTACGAGGGACACTCAATAAGTTTTGCAATTCGGATATAGGAAAACGAGATATGAGGAAAAGTGTTTTATTATTTTTTAATGTCTCCACCCTCGACCTAAATGCACTTGCGCCACTTGTCCCTGAGGCTTCGAATTCCCGACAACTAGAAATCTCCCGACTGCTGTTCAATCCACTCCTGGACGGCGAGCTGGACATCTTCATCGTCCCCAAACCAGCGTCCACGCAGTGCAGCCTTGAGCTGGCGGAATAAAAAGTAGTCGCCAGGGGCCAGATCTGGACTGTAGGAGGGATGGTTGAGCTCCTTGAATCCGCACTCACGTAGGGCAGCTTGTGCAACTCTTGCCTTGTGGAGTTTGACGACGTTGAAGTTGATTATGGGGCGTAAGGGTTCGTGAGGTTTCTAGGGACCCAACAAGCAGAGACCTTGGTCATGGCCAAATTGTCGTGGATGATGTTTATAACACTTCCATGTGATATTCCAAGTTTTCGCTCGATTTCTTCGACCTTCGCCCGTCGATTTTCGAGGATCATCCTTTCCACACGGGCGACATTGTCCTCGATGGTCACGTCTGACGGGTGTCCTAGACGGGGGTCATATTCAAGGGACTCACGCCCCAGGCGAAACTCCCTATTCCAGCGAACAATGGTTGCATAGGAAGGGGCGGTGTCGGTGTATACTGCAACCATGCGTTCATGGATCTCTTTTGCATTCTTGCCGTCCTTGGTCAAAATTTGATTACTGCGCGGCGCTCAACCTTCTCCATTGTTAAAAAATTTGTGACTGACGATCTGCGATCAGCGACTGCTTCTTAAATAGACGAGGCAGGAGCGTGCGGCTGCAGGTCTTGACTTGTCATAACTTGTCCTAACACCCTCACAAACAGCCATCCCCCTTCTTTTGTTTTGCTCTACCGATTCACAAAACTTATTGACCGCCAATAGTATGTTTAATTTCTTTGGCAAGTTAAATTTCATATTTCCCTCTGATATTTCCTTTGTCGGGCTGAGTAAATTGTATTATTTTCTTCGGATGGGTTACTTTTGTGACGCTTGCATGTATAGCTGCTATTCTTCAATTCGACTTAGATATCATGATTCCACCATTTTGGTTTACTTGAAGCGTTTCGTTTGTTTTTTCGCAGAATGAATTGCTCATCTAATTCTCTAAAATGCTTGGTAAAAATGGACCAGTACTCATAAAATTTCCTAATGTTGGATTCCACTTGATCTCTCTAAACTTCTGGTTGAAACCATTAAAGTCCGTACGTTTAAAATTCAGCACTTTAATATTATTTTCTTTGTCACATTTTATATTAATATCAAACTCTATTGATTTGTGCTTGCTGGAACCTATACCTTTCCGAATACAATCACCGAGATAAGATTAAAGTTGTTAGTTAGAATTACTTCTATGATATTTTTCCCTTGGGCTGGTTCATTGGCTAATTATTTTAATTGTTTTCTTTCATAAATTCCAATAGCTTCTGCCCCTTCCCGATGACATTTAACGTTTTATAGTTAATATTTCTACAATTTAAAGCCTCAATTAATAAAGTGCAATTATTTGCTAATGTTACTTCAAATAATGTAATATACGAGTAATTCAGTGTCAATCTCAATCAGTTGTGGTGAGGGTCAATACACTACAAAGATATTTATTGGAAAGCCATTCCATTTTATTTCGGTGCATATTATCTCAACTTCTTTGAGAGCGTGAATTTTAATTTCGGTTAAACTTATATGATATATGGTGTAGAGTAGTACTCCTCCACCTTGTTTATGCGTACGTTCTTTATTGAATAGCTTATACACTGATAGTTGCAATTCGCCTATATAGTCTCTGCTAAATGTCTCCGCCCATGATTCCGTTATTGCTATAATATCGAAGCTGCGTAAGTCCACTAAACATTTAAATTCTTTCAGCTTATTTCGAATACTACGCGCATTACAGTAATATACATGTAATTTGTTTTTCGGAAAGAGTACATTATTATTACGCCTTGGCCAGCCAGTCTTTACTGTGTGCTCTCTACTCGCCGATGATGTTCTGTCTAAAAAGTTACAAGAGAATTATTAATTATTCTTCCCAGCCTTGCCGCGCCCATCCCGTTTAGATGAAGGCCATATCATCGTTAAAATCGATAAACTAACTCCCTCTTCCTGGCAAAGACTTTAAGGTAGTTTTGAATATAGGATACTCTTCCATAGAAAACATTCGTTTATGGTTTGTTTTACTCTGATTTGCTATGTGTATTTTGATTTTCTTTTTACGTTTCTTGATTATTTTTGGTCTTTACGCCAAATACTTATTAAATTTTTCGTTCCTCCTCATTTTTCGTGTTTAAATTTGTCGTCAGTCTCTTTCTTAATGAGTAAACAGTCCTTAATATCCATGGTCTAACAATTGGGTATTGGACTTATATTTTTCAATGACATTTGTACATGCTTGCATCTTATTAAGGGACATGATGGTGACTAGTTCCTACGAATTTTATGTGGCTAATGTTAGTCAGAAAGCTCTAGTCTGTTTTTTTTTTAATATTGTTCTAATTTGCGAAAATTTGCTCATTTAAAATTATAAATTTTTTATAGTTTGTGCTCGGTTTACTCTTGGGAAAATTAAAACAGAAGTTTATTGGGTATTGATCGCTTTTAATGAAAGTGTTGCCAACTTTAATATCATCAACCTGGTCTTCTATTGTTGCAAATACAAGGTCAAGTACATTAATTAGAGATTGAACAAGTTAAAGGAGAAAGCTTTTACGCTAGTTAACATAAAATTCATGTCCAGAATGTGAAGAGAACGTTTGGTTCAATTTAAATTGGGATAAGTTGAGGTCAAGGTTCATAATTTAGGGTTAAGAAATAGAAATAGGGTTAAGACTTTGCTGAAAAATAGTACGCCTCCCCCATTTTTATTAACTCTACTATTTTAAAATATTGCAGAACTGGTAAGTTAATATTCAGCTAGAAAGTCTCTGCCCTTAATATTTAGCCAGGATTCAGTAATGCCAATGACATGCTAATTTAATAAAAAAACAATGTGTCCTAGGCATCACAATTTATTCGGGATACCACGAGCATTCACGTAAAAAACCTTAAATAAATTATTAGATTTAGAGGACTGAACATTAGTTGATTTATGGTTTTAGGGTGATTTATTCTAGTATGCATTCCTACCCGTGACTAACTTAGTTTTTTGAACGGATTCTTGATGGTTTCGTTCAATAGACGCCCAAAACGCTTTATGGAACTGAGCAGGGTAAAGATCATTTGCGGAAATCAGTTAAAGGTGAAATCAAAATTGTCCCAGGTATTACAAAAGCCTCCATTCTCTTCCAGGCAGAGAATTGCAAGGCGCCAGTTAATGTTGGTAGGCATGTTGTAAGATCAGATAGGATAAGGGTGGATTAGAGAGAGATTGAGAAAAATTGAAAGTGTGAGAGATGAAAAAATCTAAGCGAGGGAGAGAGCTTGACAGATATTCACATTGAGAGACAGAGGGAGAATGAGAACTAGAAGCAGAGTGAGAGACAGAGAGAGAATGAGAACGAGAAGCAGAGTGAGAGACAGAAGGGGAATGAGAATGATATTGAGAGCAATAGGGAGACTGAGAGAGAGATGGATATTGATATATATATATATATATATATATATATATATATATATGTATAACTGAATCAAGAAAATAAGGAAACGTGAGGAATTTATGAACAACGTTACAACGGAGAACTGCGAGGCCTTTCGACTAATGGTCCTTTACTAAGTCGAAAGGGCTCGCAGTTCTCCGTTGTTTCATTTTCCTCGTGGCGGTAACGTTATTCATATATATATATATATATATATATATATATATGAAAGATATTGGTAAACCACAATATCTGAATCAAGAGTTTTTTAGAACTTGCCTAGTTTCTTTATTATTAGTTGAAAATGCCATTTTGTAACTCGCCGAATTTAGTCCGATAGTTATAAATAAAATTTTGATTCAAATATTGTGGTTTACCATTGTCTTTCACCGATATATATCACGCTAATGTGATATCTTCCATAATAAATATACAGGGGTTGAACAAAATAATTAGAATACATGTTAAATTCAATGAATATTTAATTTAATACGGAGTTGATCCTCCTTTTGCTTTCTGAACAGCGCCAATGCGTCTTGGAATTGATTCATACAGCTTCCTGACTTCATTAGGAGAAATCTTGAGTCATTCTTCTTGCAATACCAGCTCCAGCTGTTTCAGACATGACGATGGAGGGTAAACACTTCCAACTTGTCGCTCCAAGACGCTACACAAATGCTCAATAATATTAAGATCTATGGATTGTCGGGGCCACCCCATGTGTTGTAGCTCACTCCTATGCTCTTCATACAAATTCTTCACCACATAAGCGGTTTTTATTGGGGCATTGTCATCTTAAAAAGGCACTCACCATCATGGAATGATGTCTGGACCATGGGATGGACATGATTTTCCAAAATATTATGATATTCATTCCTGTAGTTCTTACCATGCAGGGCAACGATTGGACCAAGAGAATTCCATGATATGGCTGCCCAAACCATCACTGACCCTCATCCATGCTTCACTGTAGGAAGAATGCAGTCAGGATTAAAAGTTTTCCCCGGCTGCCTCCACACATAAACTAACCCTGCAGTGGTAAAAAAGAAAAACTTGACTCATCGGATAATATTACTTGCTTCAATTGGTATATCGACCGACCCTTGTGAATTCTACATCCAGTTTAGCCATTTCTATATGTTTTGATGATAATGCAATGGTTTCTTGAACAAAAATTAAATCAACACAACATTTAAATAAACCGCAATAACTTATTACTCAACTTCAAGCCGTAGCCTAAGCAAAAGCCTAATAGTCTACGCTGTTAAGAGACGTAGCCTAACTTTTGCAAATTTGGCTCTCATTATTTATTATTGTTTCTTATTATGTGCACAATTCACGTCAACAAAACTTAAATCAACACAACATTAAAAAAAACGCAAGAACTTGTTCCTCAACCTAATATTTTCAATAAAATCAAAACAATAACAATGAAATTTGGTTGGATATTCTTAACATAATGGCTCATTGAAACATTGGTGTTAAGTTTTTACTGTTCCAATTAATTTGTCCAACCCCCTTGTATCTATAATATATATATATATATATATATATATATATATATATATATATATATATATATATATATATATATACATATATATATATATATATATATATATATATATATATATATATATATATATATATAGAGAGAGAGAGAGAGAGAGAGAGAGAGAGAGAAAGAGAGAGAGAGGGGAAAACGGAAGAGAGAGAGAGGACAAAATGGAAGAAAGTGAGAGTATAAAACATTAGAGTGAGAGGATTAAAAAGAGGAGAAAAAGAAAAATATAAAATGACATTATAGGTTTTAACGAGATATTTTATTTTTAATGAATTCTCTTAAAAGAGTATCGATTTTAAACAATCCAGGGCCTATATTAAAGTTTATAATTCATTTATATAATCTATTAACCACCAAAATGTACTCATTACGGAAGTCTAATTCGTATTAGTATTTTTTCACGATTATATTTTTTATAAGTGTTTGATCATAATTTTAATGCATATTAATAAAGAAAACCAAGCTATTTGACAATATTTTTTTTATATTGCTTTTCATTTTATTTTTATTTCTCCTCGTCTAACATTTTATTTACAGTTTGTCCATATTTTTTTTAGAACAATCATTACGATGAACTCTTCACGCCCGATGTTTTGCTTTTAATAATAATTTATGAATTGTTAAATCATTTTTCAAACCCCACAAATTTTAAAACTTTTACAAGAGTCGAAAGAGACAAAAAAAATCTTCAGAATTGGGTAAAACCAAAGCGATTTTTACTATCGAACGGAAAGATATTGTGGGGGTGCTAACGAAGGTTTAAACGTAGTTTGTGACTCTTTTTGAGGTTAAGATTAATCTTCATCTTAGAATTCGGCTTACGATTACTATGTGGAATCTACGGAAAATCAGTGAAAAACAATCCTTATTTAACTACAGGTTTATAGGAAGAATAAAAATTAATACGTAAGAAAGAGTCACAAGTTTAACATTACTGGAAATTTAAAGTAGTTTATATTATTTTATTCCGTTGCTATCTCTCTTTCTTCTTCATTAATCTATGTGTGATTCTTGTTGGGTCTTAGAAAAAGCCGAAATCCCTTGTGTATCATTTTTCCTCATTTTCTATGGATTATTGAGCATATATATACATCTATCTATTTATCTGTCTCTCTCTTTCTCTCTCTCTCTCTCTCTCTCTCTCTCTCTCTCTCTCTCTATATATATATATATATATATATATATATATATATATATATATGTGTGAAAATTAACCCACAGGAAAATGAAAAGAGATGAATCGAAGCACTATCGAACTATATTTGGAAGTTGAAAATGAACTTGCAAATATAGTTCGATAGTGCTTAGATCCATCTTTTCATTTTCCTGCAGGTTAATTTTCATATTATTCCATCTCCTTGTGAGTATTTTCATTATATATATATATAAATATATATATATATATATATATATATATAATATATATATATATGAAAATTAACCAACAGGAAAATGAAAAGATGAATCCAAGTACTTTCCAACTATTTTGCAAGTTCATTTTTAAGGAATAGCATGAAAATGGAAAAGACAACCTTACATAGGGTGCAGAGATATGAAGGGAACGCCCATCACATAGTACAAACTAATGGGAAAAACACAAAAACAAGACAGAAAAATATCAGTAAAAAGAACAATAGGCAACTAATAACAGACATGTGCATCCTTAAAACAATATACACACAACACCGCCATGAATATGAATGGAATATGGTGGGTGAAAAAACAAAAAACAAAAAAGCAAAACAAAACATTTTAAAGGGTTATCATTAAAGCGAAAACATTTAGGGCTAAAAGTTAATCTACAGGCACAACAAAAACGTGGCGGGGGAGGCAATGCGAATGATATTACATTTATAAAGAGCGACAACAGGCTACATTATGAAGTTATTTCATTTAGTACAAGTTTTTTTTAACACAGGGTCGAGTTTAAATAAGCCAGGGTAAATACTTATATTAGGCAAGATGCCGATTAATGAACACTCGACAATATTTCTTTTTGTGAATTCAGTGGAATGATAAAAGAATTTTCCAGAGTTCTAGTCAATGAGGTGGTTATTTTAGAATAAATGTAAAAAGAAAGCGCTGTTTATTTCACCTCTTCTAATATTATACTTATGTTGGTAAATTCTAGTAGATAAAGATTTACCAGTTTGCCCGAAGTAAGGTAAATTATAAATAGAACATTCTATAGAATATAATCCACCTTTTTTTCTTGTATTATTGCGGACTAATGTTTTATATAAAGTGGATTCATATCTAAACTTTACAGAGATATTAAGTTGCTTAAAAATACGGGTCAGACAAAAAAATGGTCCAAAGTATGGCAAGATAAGTCAAGTTTTGTAATTGAAAACCGGTGGGTTATCAGTTCTATAAAAAGTTCTCTTTGCAAAGTTAATGAAGTATGCAAAAATTGAAGAGGGTAACAACGTTTCTTACCTATTTCAAAGATATTGGACAATTCCTTATCCAAAATATCTGGACTAACAAGAAGTAATGCACGCGGAAACATAAAAGTGAATACATACCGTTTAATAATACTATGATAAAAATAAAAGTGAATATATCAACTAGAGTTAGAATGTTCTATTTGTCATTTACCTTACTTTGGTCAAACTGGTAAATCTTTATCTACTAGAATTTACCAACATAAGTATAATATTAGAAGAGGTGAAATAAACAGCGCTTTATTTTTACATTTATCTGAAAATAACCACCCCATTGAGTGGAATTATGCAAAAGTCTTTTATCATTCCGCTGATTTCACAAAAAGAAATTTTGTCGAGTGTTCATTAATTAGCATCTTACCCAATATAAACATTTTTCCTGGCTTATTTAAAGTCGACCCTGTTTTAAAAAAACTTGTACTAAATAAAATATCTTCATAATGTAGCCTGTTGTCGCTCTTTATAAATGTAATATCATTCGCATTGCCTCCCCCGCCACGTTTTTGTTGTGCCTGTAGATTAACTTTTAGCGCTAAATGTTTTCGCTTTAATGATAACCCTTTAAAATGTTTTGTTTTGTTTTTTTTGTTTTTTGTTTTTTCACCCACCATATTTCATTCATATTCATGGCGGTGTTGTGTGGACCCAAGTTCATTTTTACTACAAGCTTCCCGCAAGGGGGTGCATGTCCCACACTCAATACTTGATATAGACTGCATCTCTATCAGCTCATAGCAACAACTCTACCTATGAGTATTTTAACATTGAACTCACGGATTATTTCATCCATATAATCTAGTGTCATTTCGGAACACGCCTTTGCAATCTCTTATGACGGCGGCAGAAATCAAAAGATTAAACATCTACCTGGCAAAACGAAAGATAAGAACGAACCAAGAAAAGTTCAAGAGGGCCCCCAATTTGAATGAAACGACTATCAGATGTCAAGGTTGGGGATAACTGCTATTCCTACACTATGAAGTGCTATGTACTCGGGATGAAAATTAGTTCATCCCGGTACAAGATGCGTCTCTGATCGAATTTTGAAAGCCTCGGCTGCTGGCCAAAATAGAGTGCTCTCACTTAACCTGATTTATGACCTTACAACCTTCAAAACTTTGAATAATTGCCGGACTAATCTTGAGAGGACCTTGGCAATTATATCATTCGAAATACTATGTAAAACAACATAAAGGTTTTAAATTTCGTTAAAATCGGCCGAACAGTTACTAAATTATTGCCAAGTAATTCTCAGGTTAACATTGGGAGGACTTTGGCAATTATATCACTTGAAAGTAAATGTAAAACAGGATAAGAGTTTCAAACTTAATTAGAATCGGCCGAATATATGTAAATTTATTTCCAAAACAAAATAATTCCCTGCCTAACCTTGGGAGGAGATTGACAATTCTATTATTTGAAAGAAGAACTAAAACAACATAAGGGCTTCAAATTTCTTTAGAATCTCCCGACAAGTTCTGACGTTGTTGTCAATAATTCCCTGCCTAACCTTGGGAGGACCTTGCCAATTATTATATCATTCTAGAAAGAATATAAAAGAACATAAGTGTTTCAACTTTCGTTAGAATCGGCTGAAGAGTTACGATGTTATTACAAAAACAGAATAATTCCCGGGCTAGCTTAGGAGGACCTTGACACATATCACTCGAAAGAGAATGTAAAACAACATGAGAGGTTTAAATTGCTAAAATCGATCGAATAGTTACAATGTTATTACCCCCCCCAAAAAAAACGAGGAACAAAGGACTGACATTGTGAGATATAGAGTCGTACTCGCCTTAAAACATCCGACAGAACAATAAAAAGAAGATCTACAATGCGCTCGGAATATCTACGCTGGTTTACCGTCTCGTGACTGTAAGAATGGCAAATTCAATGAGCTTTCTTAGTTAATATATATATAAACTCAGTTTGACTGTTTCTTTTTTCTCTTTTTCTTTCTATATACTTTATTTTTTTGTTCCTTAGCCTCATTTCCTCGTCTTTCTTCTTCTTCCTTTTCCTCCCTCTCTTCCTTTCTTTTTGTAGCCATACTGTTCAAGTTTGGGTCTCCGGTCCAGTCGACCTTCTCATATTAGTACGAAAGGTGTACTTGCATTTCTATAATTAGGAATATTAACACTTTGATGTTTAATTTGAAAAGTCGCTTTTAGGTTAAATTCAATGGGATTAATTTTGCCTATATATCCGGTGGGTGACGGAGAAACTTTCAACTAAATTTGACTCATTTGTCTTAATAACAATAATGCGGAAAAACGCCAAACCTGGAAGGGACCCGCCGCCTTAAAAAAGCAGTAGGTAGCATGGAAGTCAACAATACTTTCGGTTTTGTAGCCATTCTTGTACAGCTTCAATGCTCCTGCGTGACCACATATATATGGCAATGCGAAGGATATTCCTAACTCTCAAATGGAAACGTTTAGATCAGTGGTTTTCAACCAGGTGCCGGGAGAGCCAACTAAGGCTGCCGCAGGAGCGAGCAACAAATTTTTAAAATGCCTTAATTTCAAAAAATATGTATTTCAAACATTTATAAAAAATCTAACGAGACACTTGAAAGTATTTTGAAACCCTCTTCGCTGCATCGTGCAACATAAAAGCAAGATATATTTAATTTTAAATTTTATTGTCCTATTTCGATTAAACTAGGTTCTCAATCGTGGTTATTTGGAAGTGAAATACAGGTAATTGTGTATTTATACGTGTTATATTATATTGAGGGGCCGTGGTTGCTTCTAGATAGCAATAAGGAAGTTTGCCGCTATCATAAAGAGGTTAAAAACTACTAGTTTAGTTAATGCCTGACACCTCAGGGTTACAAAGACAACTTCATTTGGCCCCCGACAAAAGGAGTACCCTTTGGGAGTACTCCGAGTCAACAGAAGTCTCTATACGCATTTAGAAGCTAATCTTTTTTTCTCCGTAAGTTTTCCACTCATATTTCTATGATTACTTCACTGAATTCAAACAACATTTAATTCACTCAGCGTGTTAACAAACCTTAACATAATTTGTAAAGCATAATTATTAATTCATATAATTATTGTTTTTTAACGCCTAAAGGGAGATAAATAAAATGAGTGCAATTATCACAAATTAATTTTCATTATTAATTCACATTGAAGTGAATAATCTTATCTTTTATATGTTAATATTTTGTTTTGCATATTTAATTACTATCGTTATATTAATTATTTACTCTAATAAGGTAAAAAATCCATTCTCTTTACTCGAAATTTGCCAGAGTGAAAAGTATCCATTGAATGTCTTTCAAATTCACTCCCACCAATCCATTCCCTCGTCGAATTCTGAGGTGTCTCAAAGCAAATGCAAATATGTACTACTGACATAAACTTTATTCCCAGTAGTAGCCGCACCAATTGGTATTACAACCTCCAGTCAAGCCACATTTAGGAAAAGATTAATGGGAAGAGTTAATTAAGCCTGTGACTTAACAAAATAAACGCGTCGAAAGGGATCGACTATTGGTCTAAATAGGGTAAGGAGGAGAATATCTTGCTTAAGTAGCGAATTAATACGTTTTATTACGACATAATTATGCTGAAAGCCTTTCACTGCTTAAAATCTTCTTCTAGCCTACTGTGTTATGAGATTTTAATCCCAACTATTATGCAGAATCTAGGATCTCGTATCAATTCATAGATAGATTTGTCTGGGCAAAATCAAAATTGTGTTTTCGGAGTTACGATGTAATGCATTCGCACTTGAAAAATGCCTTCCACTTAATTTGATGGTGGCTCACCATCAATTAAAAGTAGACGTGTGCACTTCTCTCATTTTTTTTATCGCCTCTCTTCATTTCTGCAAACATTATTGACTAGACATGAAACAAGGTCTGCTGACCAAAAAATCGTGTGCTGTCACTTATTCTGATTCATAACCTTCCGACCTTCAAAACTTTTTATAATTCGCAGATTACTCTTGGGAGGACCTTGGCAATTCTAACATTCAAAAGAAAATGCAAAACAATAAAAGGGTTTGAAATTTCGTTAGAATCGGCCCAATAGTTATAATGTTATTGCCCCAAAATAGACAAACGGTGGCCACCGACATAGTGAGATGTATGTAGAGTCGCCTGCGACTAAAATTGGAGCTTCTACAGGAATGGAAAATGGATGCCCACAAGTGTTCATTAGTAGCGAACTTGTTAATGTACAATGAAGTATGGAAGTTCATTCAAGGAAAGCTTTGATATTTGATTGCATTCTGTTGCCATATTCCGCTTTACGTTTACACCATTTATTCAAACGATTACAATCCCATTTATTCTCAGATGTTAGGTTAGACAGCTTGAACACTGATTTGAAGAAAATTGGACTTCTGTGATCAGTCCCAAACGGACCTTCTTCAATGATGATAATGCATGACCGATCGACAAAGATCACATTTGTGTTGATAAAAGACCTGTGCAGGGAAAAACTCCCACACGCTTCCACTCTTCCAAACTTTGCTCAATCTCATTACTATCTATTCCTGAGTTCACAGAACCATCTTAATGAGCACATAAAGAGGTGGAGACGCTCCTCATCACACTTTTTTCCTATCAGCCAAAGTAGTTTTTTACAAATGATATTTAGAAGCTTTGGAATCTTAGGAAGTATGTTATTTATAATATTAGGGATTATGTTAAAGAATAAATTCTAACAAAACATGAAATTAAGCTACCTTTTGCTCATATCCGAAATTCGAAAATTACATAAAAGATAACCTGAGCAATAAGTATATGCCTTGGTTAAATAGTACATGCGAAGAAAAACTCCGCAGATAGCACAGTCTTGCTAAAGCAGTTCATGGAATGGGAAATACGGAAGTCAAACGTTGCTGATTAAAGATACACTTCGCTGTTCGAGAAATAAGATAAACTTACGCTTCTCAAATTCTCTATCAACTTGCACACCCATAAAGATAGAGAATTTGGCGATAACCAACCGATGTAGAATGACCTTTCCCTGGTTTGCTGAAGGTAAGCAAGTTACCGATTTGCAATGAATCCGGGAAGATATCCTCAACCAAATCCTGTTGAATAAAGATAGAAAGCCAAGCTTCGGTTATCTTGATGTGAAACATGGTGTAGGTGATATTTTCCGGACCAAGAGCGACAATGAAACACCTCATTATAAGCTTCTCCAAATAGTGCGGTAAATTCCAGTTGGCAACCTTCAGGGAACGTGCGATGTGCTTGTAATGCTTGTTGACCAGCACCAACCTGGACAATGCGGATTAGGCGGTAGCGAAGGATTCTGCCACGGATACAGGCTCCGAAATCATGATCCTGGCTTCTTGTAGAACAGGACAGGTATCCTTGGAAATAATAGTTGAAACCCACTAGGCTAACAACCACACATTCTAGAAATAATGCTTCAAGTCAGCTTATAAGCAAACCAGTGTAGGTAACTTCTAATACAGGGTGCGGTGGATAATTTGTCGCCAAACTTTAATATAAAGGAAAATAACACATAAAGTTCATTTTATAAAGATATATTTACACAAGTTACATGTAAAATATGTGAATAATTATACTATTCATTTTATTCAATGCAATCTCTGTGGGCCTCGACCAGAGTCTCCAGGAGGCTTCGAACCTTGCTGCAGGCTTTCTCGACGGTCCCCTCTTGAGCTGGGTTAAAACTGTGGGGCTGATCCTGGATCTAAGTCCCACTTTAGCTCCAACAGAAAATACATTAAAGAATTTATACATTTTCATTGTTCTCCGATACCTCAGAATAAAATCAAGCGACTTTATTAGCGAGCTCAAGAAGAGTAAATAAATTCTAACCAAAGGTATTTCGACCCTTAATTCTTATTAAATTATGAGCTTAATATTGAGTCTTATTTTAGCTTTCTCATTTATAAACAATGATGTGAATCTTGGGATTCATAATATATTGACTCGACCATTAGGTTAATCCATTTTCTCATCCAGTAATATCGGCGAAAGCTGACCGGCAACGGGTTAGTTCTAAAGAAACCAGAAGTCTAACTTTTAAATACCCATCAATGCCACACATCCAATCGAACTTTGAATATTAGAACCACTTTTTACCCTAAAATTAAAATCGAATTTAAATATAAACAAAACAATGAAAATCTCACTTTTTCTTCCTCTTGCGCTCTCATCCTCTCTCTGTTTCTCTCTTTCTCTTACACACAAGTTAGAAGAATAATATAAGAAACATACTAAAATTAAAGCTGATATAATATATTTCTATAACATTAATAACATTAATTGTTTTCGTTCTAATTTCAGTGTTGTATTTGTGTTTTTTTATACTCAAGAGCACTTTCCTTCCGCACAGGGATAATTTAGTATATTCACGGATTGATATCTTGACTTATTTATATTTATTAATCACTCACTTTTTATGAATACCTCACTAGTTTTTCTTAGGACGCCCTCACTTTCCTTTTAGGAAAACTAACTTTCTAGTTTGGGAATAGTTTCATATTCTTTCCATGACTAACTATCATTTCCTTTTTTTTTAATAACTACCACATTTTCTATAAATGACTATGTAGATACACTCATATTTGTGATTACCTCAATTTCGTTTATCACTACCTTTCTTTTTATGAGTACTTATCAATCAATTTTTTTAATAATTACTTTACTTACTTATTGAATTTCTTCTAAAAATTATTTCCTCTTCATTTATCCTTCTACGTCTGATAATTAATCAATCATCAAAATCTCCTTCAACAGCATCCTAACTAATTTAAATGAATATCACAACGGAGTTCTCTCATTTGCTCACGGTGACGTGCCGTTTTTGGTGTTTAATCGGCGCATTATATAGAATAGAGTGAAATAAAATAAGGTGCGATGCGTCACCCAAAGTTATTTCTCAAACTCAACCTTTTCTTTATGTCTTGATTAAGCAGCAAATATATTGTGAAATACACATATTGATAGTAGTCACTTACACTATGTGTATACTACAGGTTAAACAAACAATTATTTCAGAGAGTATTGAATTGTATAAAATGGTGTTTATGGTTAAATTTCATTTACAAAACAATATTTGAAATCGGTAAAGTGAAATATTAACCAAACACTTTCTTAGAGAAATACACTCGATTTGTTTCTAATTGGCGTTGGGTACAATTTTCACAGGTATACTGGCGGGTCTAACAAATGTTAGCAGCTTTCTTGTGATGTGATCGTATATTAATGATTGTTTGGAGGCTCGATTTTTTTTAGTCGATTCACATTGATCTTTAGATCCTAAATCTGAGATTAGCAAGTAAATAATTCATCAGACCCATTACAACGATCCCTAAACTTAAAATCTAAATTATGAAACATTTATACAAACGCCGGAGTTTATGAAATAAGATCAATGAACTAAAGGCTTTTGGAACAACGGCTAATTTCGATAATATGGCTCTCAATGCAATGTTGATCGAAAACCGCTACATCGACTTTATAAGATACAAAAAAAGGGGTTGGAAGTTGTATTATTTAAAAAGATCAAACTAAATGGGATATTGAAAGATATAAATATAGTTATTAGCATACTTTTGGGTCAAAGAAAAAGAAATAAATCCTATCAAAATAAATATCACTGCTTTCTATAGACCCCATCAACAACGGCAAAATGACTATAGTATTCTCTTTCATATCCTTACAATGTTCGTTAAACAAAGAACAACATTTATATACGGCAACTGCAATTTCAGGCAATTAGATTTCAGAAATGAAAATAGAAAACAGGCCAAGAAAGTGTAATATAGACTATAAATAATTACTTGCTTTATCAGAGCTGACGAGCAGACGCGCGACCAAAATATATTTGATTTGATTTGGACCAGATATAAAAATTTAGCAGAAAATCTACGTCTTGTGAATCAGTGGGAAATAGCAATCAACAGATAATTCGCTTCAATATAACTTTTTAAAGAATTATTAAATAAATTGTTGACATATTTATGCACTTAAGATCGTGCAATTTTACTTTTTCTGCGATCGCTTAAAGTTTATAAATGCCTTGAAGTATTGAATACTAGTAATCCTCACGAAATGTAAGCACCGTTGAGTAAGCATTTTTCCTATAACCCATGAGCTTGTGTGCAATAAAACAGGATTTTACTTATAAGGAAAGAGATTTTCTCATATATAGTTTGATTAGTGAATGCTTATCCTATCGTAACTGGCCCTTTAAAATCTTAAAGGCTAATGATAATATAGAAACAGGAATCGATATACTTTATATCGCCTTGTAAAATGTAGCATGAGGAGAGCTAACATACTGCTAAATCACAAAAAGGAACTAGGTTCGGCATTGAAAGGTGAACCTGAGGCATTTTCTAGTTACCTTTTATGGATACGTTATCAAGCTATGCTAAGTGACATACTGGCCTATATATTGAAGACATTATACGAGTATGAACAGTTTATTAACGTATTTACCATGGGAAATATCAGAAATTTACCTACAGTACCAGACATAAATCAATTTGATGATGGAATTAGTCTTTCGAATATTCATGTAAACAAAACGAAATATTTCGAGATATGAAAAAATAAAAATATATAAAACACCAATTATAGTTTAAGGCAAATTAATTCACTTTACAGAAGTTTATAGCCAATTTGAAAAATTTCCTTTGTATTTTTTTTAGAAATCAATTAATGAAGGAATAGTGCCTTGTTTAAAGAAACAAATTTCAGTGCAAACTTTCCCTAAAAGTTGTCAGCAACTTGTAATTTTGGCAAGCTCTTACAATCTATTAGTAGAAACCTTATTTTGGAATATTTGGAGTACAAAAATTGAATGATATTCTGCTATCGATTTTGTTTATCTCAATGAAAGAAATCGTTTGATATTAATCTCGTAAGAGACTTCTAAAAGAGTTAAGAGGAAAGGAAATTTAATTGGCGTTCCCTGAAAATAATAATTTGCCGTAGGTTCATCAAAATTTTAAAATTATTATACGGTTTTTCCAATACACAGTATGAGTTATTATTTGATTTGAATAACAGATCTGTCACTAGAAATAACAACTTGAAGGTTATTAACAAAATAGAAGGTAGAACAATACGATAAAACGGAACTATTTCTCATACAAAATCATTCAAGCATTTAATAATTTACCCTTGAATGTCCTCGATAAACCTTTAGTCCACATACATACTTACAGTTTTTCTCCAGAAAATTAATTCTACTTATTCATTCAAGAGTTGTTCTGTTTTGATAGATATTTTATACCTATGCAGGATTTATATGTTACTAGGTTTGGCCGTAATATTTGACCTGAATATTAGAATGTTGGAGGTTTGGGAGTGAAATGTCAAAGTAATAGTATTTGCCAAAGAAATGTAATGGGTGGAATTCTATCCGAAAGGAGAGAGTAAAGATGTTAAGAAAATAATTGGTAAAACACTATTCTAACATGTAAAATTAGTTTAATGAATGACATCGAATATAACTGATACCTAACTGGATTTTTTTCTCTCCATTCTAATCTCTCCTCTCCTTCTTCGCATTCTAGAAGTGGAGTTTTTGGATCTTTGCTTCTCTGGGAATCTTGGAGGCAAGATTTCTATAAATATTTAAGCCCTTCTATAAATTCTTTATTCCATTCTATTTTAGATTTTTATTAATTCAATCTACTGAAATTATCGTCCAATGACTTTTCTTACATTTCCAAATGGACTGGATACAGTTCCAGTGATTTTGAATGCCAATGCTGATGTGTGATTTTTTCTGAATCTTCATCATACCAATTAAATTTTCAACAAACTTTTAATTAAGAAAACTTTCACTAAAAGGACAAACAGTTTTAATTATGAAAATCTTTATTTTGCACGATCAAACTCATGGAGTGTCTGCATTCTCTATTTTCCCCTTTAAAATTGGGTTAACTTTAATTGATTTTTTATATTGAAGGTGCTGAACTTTCTTTGGCTTTATTCTATATTGTTCTTTATATAATATTAGGTTTATTATTATTCATTCATTGCATTTCATCTTTATATTTTGGTTGTTTCTCTTGGGTTGAAGATACAAACCTCGCAGTGTGAGGCTTTGGAGTCTAGAAAAACATCTGGATAGTCTAGATTTTTTTAAAAATTAAAGGGAAAAGACAATAAGGCTGTTTCTTACTGAAATTTTGTAAGGAAAGATCAGTAAAGAAAGTAGTTGGAGGTAGAAGAAAAAATTATATAGTGGCAGGGCCACCTGAGTATTGGTAGCACCAGTTACATGTAGGAATCACACCCACTTTCACGCGATCCATGAGGGATATATGTATATTTTTATTTCAACTTCAACGCACTAATCTGGCTGCTGCAAACGAGGGCACACAGCTTATAAAGGCAAAAAAGTACCTAAAAACAACAATCAAATTCCAGTACCCAAGTACCCAGGCGCCTGAAGTAGGTTTCAAGGAGTTAGCCCTCTGCGACTAATGCAAAATGAGGCGACTTTAGCTCCTCTCTGGAAGGAGTAAATAATTAACGGTAAGCCTAATTAAGGGACAATAGCGACGATTCGATATGGTATGGATAAGGTTCTGGGTGTAGGAGACATAAATCTTTAACAAAAAATTGTGCAATTAGGCCAGATTCCATAAATGTCCTCCGTGATGTTTGACGCTTTTTCGAGGTAGTCCCATATATGTACTTTAGATGGGATACAGTTCCAGTGATTTTGAATGCCAATGTTGATGGGTGATATTTGATGAATGTTCATCATACCAGTCAGTCATAGGTTTAGCCAGGTGAGTGCGGGACTTGTCATCCTGGAATACAGGGATTGAAATGTTAAGTTCATCAGTAAGATGAAGCAAAACGGTAAAAGATGGTCGTTTGTTGCTCGATGTAGTCACACTTGAGAAAATCGTTTTAAATCTTAACCATAAAAGCAATTTACGCATAGTTCAAACAGCCCAAGTACATCCCAGTGTCTCCCCGCCCAAACCGCACCCCAAACCTAGCCTTCTTTAAAAGCATTATTTACATGTACAAGAAAACGTGTTTTGTCTCACCCGATAACGCATTTCTATTCCTCTATGGTCAACTGTTTGTGTCTTATTGCCCAATGCAGCCGATAAAATTGTGGGCAGAAGTGACTACATGTCTCGTGCGTGTCATTCTGCTCCATACTTATATGCTGTGAAGTTCACTGCCTGGTATTATTTCAGTATTTGTGCCGAAGGAGATTTGTTAACGTCCCGCAACAATTCATTCCTTGATGCGAAGCAATTATTAGCCACAAGTGATGGAACACTTCGGCGGTCACACTTTCAACAACACTTTCAAACCCAGAATTTCCTTGTATTCAGGGTTTTTTCATGAGCTTACGCATAGATACAAATTCCGCTACATCTTCCACAGGATGGCCTTTGGCGAGTTCAAATTCAATCAGTCCATTTTGCTACTCAGTAACATCTGCTATGGTCTCCATATTACACAAAAAGTATGAGCCAAACACTGGCCCGTAACACTTCACCACAAATATCAAGGTTCCTAACTACAGGCCCCAGTGTATATATATATATATATATATATATATATATATATATATATATATTAATCTAGCGTGCAGAGTGCCATCAGGAAAACATGGTTGCCGTTCTGTATTCACGAATCCAGGATGAGGAGATGCTAAGGGTGCTGTAGCTTCCACTCAAATTTCAGACCCATTTATTTTTTTTTAAGAAATATTTGTATTCTAGTATTCAGAAAGTTATGTAATTATATATAATATATATATATACAAAAGTTCCTATCGAATTGACATTATATGCTTCATGTCTATAATAAAGGTAAATCTTAAAAATAATTATTAAATTCAGTGTTATATCTTAGCTGACGTTTCAAGAATACAATAAATTACAATTTAGAATTTCCTAATGCGTCGAAAAAAATCAAATCTGAGAGAGTTAGTGCTAATTTGTGTGTTCGTTACTGTTATTTGTTATCAATACTGTGTAAAATAACCACTAATAATGCTCAATACCATTTTCATAGACTTTTCCGAGGGAAGAAATTAGCTTTGCCTCCTCCTCCCCATTTTTTATCCTGGATCTGACATTGCCGCTTTGTAATGTTATGAGTTGAATGTCAAGTTTACAGGTGTGTCATTTCGCCGTGTATCAAGGCTACATGAATTCAAAGAACTACCAAGCTTTTCTGAAAGATAATATGCATCCTTCAGCCCGAAACCTCATCAGAAATGGCTGTAATATTTTGATACAGCAGGAAAATGACCATGTTTTAAGGCTGCGTCCACCATACAGTGGTTCGGAGAAAACAATAGCAGGGTGATGGACCGGCTACCTCGGTTTTCGGTTATGAATTCACTGGAAAACTACTGACAGATCCTGAGAAGTCTACAAGTCATCGTCATCCACCCTCCAATGAGTAATTGAAGAGACTCATCACCAAAGAGTGTGCCAGCACCACACGTTTAACATATTGCATCCTCATGGAGAGCATGCCTCGAAAAATAAATGCTTTCATTATCAATATTATGGTCACAGGTGTTCATAGATACACTTTCATTACAATGTGGCGAACGTAGTGCTTGCTATATAATTCGAAAAGGTTGTACTTAGATTCATCACTGAACATTGTTCCATTGCTCTTCCCTAAATGTATCCTTCTGAGTGGTGAATGCAAGACAAGCCTTCTTGTTTTTAGACTGATTAATGGCTCGACTGCGGATGCGTTAGCGTGAAGATTGTCTTTTTTCAGCCAACGTAACGAGGACTGCCTGAGGATACTGATGGCTTAAATTTTTATAATCGCTGGAATAAATGCTGGACCCGTTTGCCACGTCCTTTTTCACAATTTTAGGTAATTGATTCATTTATTGACGGCTTCCTTGGAATTCTGGTTGATTTACCAGTCTTACATAAACATGTTTTATCATAAATTGTGCGATTAGGCCAGATTCCATGGATGTCCTCCGTGATGTTTGACGCTTGTTCGAGGTAGTCCCATATACTTTAGATGGGATACAGTTCCGGTGATTTTGAATGCAAATTAGAAGACTTTCTTGTTGGAGCAATTTGAAGTTCAGCTTCCGAACAAAGGTTTTCATATGAATTTTAACTCGAAGACATCTGTCAAGAAAATGAATGACCTAGCGTACACGATATTGCACTAAAGTTGGTTGTAATGCAAACAATGACGGTTCTCTCTCCACAAAAACTTGAGCGTTTGGTTAATTTTTGATACGTCTTTTTTCTAACAAATTACTTATCTGCTGATAAGTTTGGTTTCATTTCTGAAAATTTGAATGACATTTGCCCATACGTACTTTATACTGATAGTTTATCATACATGACTTTTTGACACCTTGGATTTTCTCTGGCAAAACCTATGGAAGTTGATGTGATATAGATACACGGGTTCTAATATTTTCGGGCGGTACTGTAGTATACGGATTATGTTGGACCGAGGGTGGTTTAATATTAGGTACAGCTTCAGGTGTTGGGAACGCTAAGGTATTTTGTTAGGGAGAGGAGTTGGCATAGTGGGCAAAGACCAGAGAATAAATTAATATACACTTACTTAATCCAGTTGCTTAGTGTCGGTGATCAGTCAAATACAAACAAGTAAATTCAGAAGACCAACCTTCAAAGTAGCTCGTTGAAGATGGCATTTTGCCTTATTCTCTTGTTCCTTTTTACACAATAAACTCCTATACTGAACTTAATTCTTTCAGTCGTTTATCTCTTTTTTCCTCCCTTTTCTCTAACCCTATTCAATGTATGTATATTCACAAGGGTGTTATGCCGGTATTATTTCTTTCATATTCAGTATGCGTTATTATTTTAATAATTATGTACGTATGTTTAATCTATGTAAGAAAAGATCTGCATCCATATCTATATAGTTGTACGTGCGCACGTATTATAATTATTATTTTAACTAAATAGACACATCTATAAGTAAGAGAAGAGTGGACTCATATTAATGTCATAATGTAAAAATGATAATATGTGAGTTCTTATGTATGTATAGCATAACTGTAAAATAAATTAATATTATTTTGTGATAATTATTATTATTATTAAGAAATAGATTCCATTGAATTTCTTTGTTGTGTTAGTTCCAATGGCTAACTTGAAAGGCGGGGAACCAACGTATTGGGTTAGTTAATAAAAAAGGGGGTGGCTGAAGGCCATGGAAAAGGGAAACCGATAAATGAGTGAGGTTTTGAAAAGTAGAGTCAACCCAGACAACCCTCGCCTGTTCACAGTTTAGAAAGGTAAATTAAATGGGGAGGATTTGAGCAGAGTGAAAATTTGAAAGACAGGCTCCGTTTTCCAGGGAATAAGAAATTGTGCACTTACTTTGAATAGCCTCGGAATTTGAATCTTACCGTCGAAAATCAAAGGACTGTAATTTAAAGGGTGAGGAACGGAACGTGTCGAGAGTTTGAAGAAGAGATGCTCACGCGTCAAGACGAAGGCAAATTGTGACGGGTTCAATCTCGAAAGCGGGAGATAACCTGGTGGGGGAGAGAATTCATCCACTCGCGTCCTAGGGAGTTTGGAGGCGATCACACAACCAACAGAGGGAGGTGGAGCGACTATGCTAGCACATGTGGGAACGCGGCCATTCTCGCTGGCACATTTTTCTTACAGCTGGTCACTACTCAATGAAAACGCTATGATAAAGACGCTGTCTGATTTCATCAGACAGCTGGAACGTTCAAGTCTAAATAAACCATTTGCCAAGGTAAAGATCCTGAGCTAAATGGTAGTGTATTTACTTTACCAGTTTTTATCGGTTATTTCCGAGCACATATATCACAGTTAGCAAGTATAATTTTGACCAGATTTACCATCCCTGGCCATTGATATTCTTCTTTCATGGGTTCCGTTACTTCCCCTCCACAAGGCATCCTGAGCCCCAAAATAATAAGGAGGCTACAATCTTAACAACCTGCCGGCCAGAAAAGATTAACAACTTCATAAAGTTGTGAAGCTTAAGAATGAAATCGTGAAATTTAGTTAGTGTAAAATCCATCTAACATAACAAAATAATTCAGATGTGGCGTTTAGAGGAGGTACTTAAATAAGTATTCAAGGAAAAGTATTTGAAGAACGAACATTTGAGAGGAAATTATTGGAATTTTGAAATATTTGAAATGACCAATTTTAATGAAGAAATTAGAATGATGAAATATTTTATATGATCAAGTATTTGAAATGAAGTTTGAGATGATCAAGTGTTTGACGTGACCATGTATTTGATGAGAAGTTTGAGATGATCAAGAATTTGACTTGATCATGTATTTGAAAGGATGTTTGAGATGATTGAATGATGTTTGAAATGTTTAAGTATTTAACATGATCATTTATTTGAAATAAAGTTTGAGAAGAAAAGTGTTTGAAATAATCAAGATTAAAAAGTGAAGTAGAGATGAACAAGTATTTGACATGATTATGTATTTAAAATGATGTTAGAGATGATGTCTGATATGATAGTTGAGATGGTCAAGTATTAGGCTTGATCTTGAATATGAAATGAAGTTTGAGGTGATATTTGAAATCAAGTTTGAGATGATAAGTAATCGATTTGATCATGTGTTTGAAATGAATTTTTTCACATGGAGTTTGAGAAGTTCAAGTATTTTACTTAATCATATAGTTAAAAAGTAGTTAGAGATGATGTGTACTGAACCTAAAGGCTAAGCACCAACCTTTAGAATTCCCACCTTAGCCAAATTCGCTGCGGCTCTTTGGCGCCGTGTTGAGGCTACAAGAGGCTCACCTTGAATCAGGTCGGATCGTTTGTGTACCTGCTGGCTACATGCAGTTACCAAGCTGGGTTCGAGCCCGAAAATTCGGAGTGGGTCACATACAGTTCGAGTGGATACAGATGTTTGATCGGGGTACTGAAGGATATGAACATCGCCTCGCTGCAGTTTAACTATTCGAAGCTTATTATCTTCCCCTGTTAAAAGTTCAAGGATGCGTCCCATTTGCAAGAATGGTCTTGTATTTAAGGAGCTTTGTACAAGAACCACACTTTTCACCATGACTCGATTTGCTAGGACTTTTGGTAGATCTTTGCTTGTTCCCTAAAACTCCAAAGATATGAATGAAACCACATATCTTTGAAAGTTTAGAATTTTTCAGATATGCTTTGGGAGGATGCGTTGAGTTGATCATGAGGGTTTGAGTCTGGAGTCCAAATTAGATCATCCTTGTTCGAATGCTAAATGTGAAACTTGATTTATCATGCAGTTTAAAGGAAGGAATTGGGGTTGAGAGGAAGAAGATTTATTTCTGAAGATCGGTAGGTGAGATGGCGCCCGTTCACTGCGTTTTGAATTGAAGATAGAAGAGTGAGAAAATCAAAGTTGTCCAGGGTGCCTCGACTAATGGTTTTGTAAAGACATGTTTTGATCACCTGAATTAATCTTTCCCAACAAATCCCCACTCACCTTGAATAAACTGGAAGAGTAAAGAGCTTGATGTTACTGATATGTAAGTGAGCTTGAAACAAGGTTTCATGGAGAACATGAGTCCCTTTAACGAAACTCTTCTCATTATCGCTGTAAATGAATTCAGGTACCCAATAAAGATTCGAAAAGGGCTGAAAGGCCTTAATAAACTGAGAGGTGGAAATATTCTCTTCAATTTTTATGAGCACTACTTTCACGTTCGGGCAGGTAAAGATATAAAGGTAAACTTTCACGTTGAAACAGCACAAATTTTATAAAAAAAATATCAGTTAAGTCAACACCGAGATGTTGAAAATGTTTAACTAAGTTCATTAGAGCTTTTGTGAAAATTGTCATCTTAGGGTACTTAAAAACAAAGAAATTGAACTTTTTGCAGATAAAGCAATCGCTAAGAATTTATTTAACTCTTTTGAGGAGGGAGGTAACCGGAAATCATTGCCTCGTAAAGCGGTTGAGAGTGGAATACTTTTTAAGAGCCCATCTAGCCACTGCCCACCTGTTAAAAAGTTGCCGTACTCAGAACACAGCTTAATACTAGGCTAGATTAAAATCAAAGGACAAGATGTAAAAAAAATAACAAGGATATAAAAGGAACAAGAGCAACAACAGCAACAAGTAAAAACAAACAAACAACAGATTCCAACAGGCAGGAAGCGCGTTTCGGGGTCAGAAGTAGGCTCGAATCCCATGGCGCAGGAACATTTGATCTAAAACTAAGATTCAAATAAAGTGGAGGAGCTGAGCCTCATTAAAAAGTCATATAGTTTGCAAGCTGTATGCATGAGCCAGTCTTGAGTAGAAGTGAAAATGGGCAGCGACCCTGCTCGTCCCGGTACCAGGACAGGTAACCTGCACGAAGATCACTCAGACTGGGCCATACGTTAAAAATGTTCCGAAAAATTCTAGGAGACAAGGCAGTCCTCAGAACAAGGGGCATGCGAGTGCTCCATCAAATGGCGGCGCGGCCCACAAGTGTGCCCAATTCGGAAATGACAGAGGACAACCTGAAGCCTTCGCTACATTAGGAGAAGTGCTACGTGAACAGTCTCAGCACAATAGCACTTAATTTTAATTTTCCCCTATGCCGTTTCCCAATATTCTTTGCCAAGCACTCCGGAGGGCTGCCCGTATTTCTACAATGTAGTCCGTGTGAGGAAAAGCAAAACACTGGTCTTTTCGCCCATTCCTCGCGGGCTCTTTGGTGCCCATTTCCACAATTTTCATATGTACAGAAATCCAGCAGAATATCATTTTGACATCACACCTGATTCGCCAAAACCGTCGCGTCACGGATGTCGCAAACCCGAGGATGCAGAGATTCCAAATGGCCCAAGGCGCTTTGTGAGTTTCAAACCGGGCATGTAACCTTATGATCCGTACTGAGTGGTGTATTGCAACCAGTTCAGCCGTGAAGAGAGAAGCAGCACCTGGAAGAGGCCTGCTGACTTCAAACAGGGAATACGGCATGGAAACCCACCCCTTCTTGGGAATTGCCTCCATCCGTATACACTGGCACGGTTCAAGAGTGACAAGGAGTGTTCTCCAAAAAAGTCATAACGCAATACTCCCGGCGCTGTTGAAGCTTTGGGAGCAAAGAAATAGCGACAAATAGTCAAAGGTGGTATCCTCCACGGTAGCGTCTTGGGCAGCACCATGGGTGCCACCGGCCCGAAGGCTATACCGAGATCTTAAAGGAGTTTCCCAGCCATAAATCCAAAGGGCTTAGGGTATGAATGCAGTCTCTCGGCCGCATATGCACCATCGAGATCAGCTGTGAATGCGGTGAGAGCCGTTGGCGAGTGAGGGAGGCACCGGGCTCGCGCGTACAGGCAAATAATCCACTGTGAACGGCGCAGAGCGAGTGGTTCCGAATCCAACATCGACAGGTAGGCTCTCAATGGGTGACGTGCGAAAGGCACCAGTCGCCAGGCTAAGGCCGGTGAGGTGGATCGAGTCCGCTTTCCCTAATACACGCTCGGTTTCGGATGCATAAAACTCACATCCGTATTCGAGCCTCGAAAGAATAAAGAATCGGTAAAAAAACAAAGCAGTAGCCCTATCAACACCCGAGGTGCTGAACGTCAAAGAAATAAGAATATTAATAGCGTGGTTAGAAAGGACCCTAAACTGCGAATATGAGCCACCCAGGTGAGGCCTCGGTCAAATACAAAACCAAGGAAACGGAAAGAATTCAGAATTTCCATGAGAACCTTATGTAGAAACAAATCTTTGTCAGGGTGGAGCCATGTATTGCGGTAGAAGTGCACCACTTTAGTCTTAGCCAGGGCAAACAGAAGCCATTACGCTTCAGCATAGTGAGATGCAAAGTTAAATGACTGTTTGAGTTAACGCTCCAGAGTTGGAATCTGGTCCGCGCCAAAAGAGATGAAAGAGGCGTCAACATAGAGCGTAGCGAGAACATCTTCCGGAAGCACCCAGGTTATATATATATGTATATCGATGAGGGAGTTGTTCCTTGGGAACCGAATTTGTAGGAGGAACATGAAGACCCATGTTATCGCTCCAAACATTTATTTGCCGAACGTTTCGGTCGTTAGCAATGACCATCTTCAGCAGATTGAATTCTAATACGAATAGAAGAAATTTTAAGAAATAGATGACAAAATTGCAAAAATAGCACACACAATTCAATATTAGTTAAAATATGAAAAATAAGTAAAATTCAACAAGAGAGGTAACAAAAATTAAACCAGAATGATAAGCAAGTAGTTAAATATAAGTTAATTTACGGATATATGATATTAAATAAATATGTTGAAAACAGTTGAATGCAAAGGACGCAGCGAGCGATAAATACGAGAATGGAACATTTAAAATTTGAAGCTAAATTAAACAATAACTATGAATAATAAACATAAATCAAACTCAATAGAAATAACCTAAATTTGTTTTTAAAGTAATACCTGAAAAAAATGTAAAGGCAAGGCTAACAATGAAAAATCAAAGGTAAGTAAAATCAAGTAGCCAGGAATCCGAAAGGAAAACAAAAAGCGAAGCAACTTCAATATAAGTTAAAATACAAATATATGATAGTGAAAAATATAGATAAAAAAACAGTTAAATACAGGGGGTAAAGGTAATTCAAACGATCAATAAATGCGAGTAAACTAGGAAACGAAATTTGAAAACTTAATTAAGCAATAGTGAAGCAACAAAATAGGAATGAAAAACATGAAACTACAGGAAACCCTTTATATATACTCGTATGATCATTTAGATACCAAGGGAACAATTTTTTTAAAATAAACACAAAGAATAAAAATTAAACTGATAACTTTTAGACAGAAACTAACCTTCTTTTGTTGGACCTGACGATATCGACTGATTACTATGATTGGGAATAGCCAGGACTAAAGATATGTAGGGGGAGGGGGGATTTGATTGGTTGTACGTTTCTTTATTTGACTATGTAGTGAACAATTTGAGGGACGAGGAATAATCATTAAGTTCTGGGTTTACTTGTTTAATAAAAAGTGATTCTAGAATTTTTAAATCCACAGAAGTGGAAGCGGAAGATAATAAACAAAAAGAATCAGGGTCAAATCCAGAGCTGAAAAAGCGGAAGATAATAACAAAAAGAATCAGGGTCAAGCGAGTGGTTAAGTTTTTGAGAGTGTTGTCTTATAGAGGAGTGTTCAGGTTTAGAAATAGGAATGTTAGTTCTATATGATGGTCCCATATGCTTAGCATTCCTACATTTTAATTGTAGACTAGTTTAGCCTACATAGCGACTTTAGCAGGTCGCACACTTAAATTTATAAATAATGGAGGATCGCAAGCATAATGGGAGTGATTCCTTGTGTTGAAAGAAAGAAATGATAGAGAGAGTATTTTTTTTTTAATTTAGTGGTCAAATGTTGAAGATATGGAAACTTCATGAATATTTTTTGTTTAGGAAGTGTAGTTGGTTGGATTCGGTGGTAAAAAAAATTTTAATCATAAATTAGAGATTAATCTATCAAATATGTGGTCTGGGAAGTAATTTAAGCAAATCTTCTACGTTCTTTGTGTACGCTTTATCCCATGCATTCAACTGTTCTTAACATATTTTTCAATAACATATATCCGTAAATTAACTTATATTTAACTACTTGTTTATCATTCTGGTTTCATATAGAGACCGAAACGACCGGCCGGCAAATAAATGTTTAGAGCGATAACATGGGTCTTCATATTCCTCATATATATATATATATATATATATATATATATATATATATATTAGACCTGTTCAAAATGTCATATGTTGCAAACACTTTGGGGCCACATGTTTTTGTTTCACTTAAAAGTAAAAGATTCGTGCTAAATTTTACTATAACAGACATTACTCAGGGGTCCTCCACGAAGCAACAATCTTTCAAAAGAAAACAAAAAGTTAGCAAATACGAGAGAAAACAAGTTCTAATATATTTCTTTTCACACACAGATAATTGCAAATAGAATAACATCGCTGAGAAATGAAACAATACAAAAAAAGTTCCGAAAGGACCTCTTTATTTATTCGGAGTTCTATCGTTCGGGCTTCAATAGGGCTGCCTTGGAGGTTGTGGGGCACTACCTACTGTCCTTGGCCACCCCTTTTACAAGGAACTGCTTCTGAGCTTCTTCTCGGCTGGTCATAAGGGCCACTCTCCGTTCAGCAACGTCGTTGACAACTTTCACCTGTTCAATTGCCCTCATAATGTTGCAGAAGAGAGGATCCCCCTCACAACTGGCGTGGCCCTTAGCCAAGAGTGTGGTGGCCAGTTCCTCTCCTTGTCCTGGGAGCAGGAGATCCAGCGCCTTCCTCAAATTTTAAGCTTTAACAGTGAATAGTGAAATGTTTTTCCCCAAATATGAATGGATATATATATATATATATATAAATATATATATATATATATATATATATATATATATATATATATATATATATATATATATATAAATCCAACTTCACCGCAGAAAAGAGAAAACGGAATAATATTTCTTCGGAAATATTTTATTTCTTACTTCGAAAAATCCGAGCTGGAGTGGGATTCGAACCATGCACATTGAGGCGGCGAACAACCGCTTTGATCTTAATTAAACCGTCCTTTAGACCACTGGGCTACGCGGTGAAGTTGGATTTATTTCATCATTCTCTCGCGTTCATGATATATATATATATATATATATATATATATATATATATATATATATGCAAAAAATACTATAGGAAAATAAGAGGCGGATTCCAAGTGCATTTGAACTTGTTCAGTTTATTATCAAGGGATAACGAAAAATTTTACCAAGCTGCTATATTGTATAATTAAGCCTATGTAGTTATAATGATTGCCATTGTCCACACCTTTACAGTCTCCCAATGATATCTAAACTGACAATTTGAAAGCCCACCGTTATAGCCATGCATCGCTCACCTAGGTCTCAAAAAATGGCATGAGGAGCATCGTTCGGACCAGGGGTGCAGTTCTCGCACAAGGCGAGCCTAGAACGCAACTGACTCAAGGTAAACCTTTGTGGACGGGTTCTCCGCCTCCAGGGAAAACCTTTAGTTGGTATCCTTCAGCATCAGCACGGCTTGCATTGAATACTGTCAGAGTAACCTCCCGGCTAGAGAATGCAGAGAAATTGGTCGCAAAGGACTCCACCATGGACGCGAGGTCCGAAATTATGGTCCCATTCTCATGTAAAAAGGTAGGAGTGCCCTGCTATAACTTGTCCCGAATCCTTTTGACTCGCTTCGACGCTTCCACACTTGGAAAGGAGGCTATTGTGCTATTCGCACAATAGCCTCCTTTCCAAGTTCTTTTATTTTTTCATACAAAATTGAATATTTATATATACATATGCAAATTTATCTTTCTTTTAATAACCTACTTTTTCATATGGAATTCATATATTGTATTAAATTTAATTTATTTATTTACTCATTAATAAGAAGATGACCTCTAGAAAAAAAAAATTATATTAATTATCTGTTATAAATTATTAAAGGTGACTTTACCAAGCTATGTATTAAAATGAACGGTGACTCTTACTTATTATTTCTACCTTTATAATCAATTGATGTCAAATAAACCTATTCATGCAAAATACCTATGCAAAGAAACGATGTCAATTCAGAATGTTTACGAACGTAAAACACTTAATGTTGTTTAGGGCTGTGATAAATTTAGGAAAATTTCTTCTTCGTACTAAATTTGTAATTAGAAATGACCAAATTGCCTTACGTAAACTATTAGTTCATGATTTTGGGGTGCCATCGACATGTTTGGCCAAGCTATAACGGTGGGCTTTCAAATTGTCAGTTTAGATATCATTGGGAGACTGTAAAGGTGTTGACAATGGCAATCCCGATTGTCTAAGCAGACTTTCTCTTTTAGAATCTGGAAAACAATGTGAGATTTACAAACCAATAAATTAAATGCAATGCGATATATTAAGGAACTGATTGGCATAAGGACGCGTGAACTAATTTTTTGTGTAAAATATGGTTTGCCTATCAATAAGAATGCCTTCCTAAAAGGAAAGCCTTGTAGACGGCATTTTGCAGTCAAAGCGAGGCATCTGATGTGGAGTGGAACTTGCAGAAGTCGCCCTGTGTGGAAGAGCGGAAGACAACTAGTCTTCGCTGTTGATATAACAGGCTAGTCTAAGATTTACCATTTTCTCCATCACATGCACACTCAGGAGGTTAGACAGATTAGGTCGAAAGGCCGGCCTAGTAGCTATTCACCACGAGTCTGGAAGGATAAACTCTGTGCAAATCGTGTTTAACAAATCTAACAGAAAAGCCATGCATCGCTCACCTAGGTCTCAAAAAATGGCATGAGGAGCATCGTTCGGACCAGGGGTGCAGTTCTCGCACAAGGCGAGACTAGAACGCAACTGACTCAAGGTAAACCTTTGTGGACGGGTTCTCCGCCTCCAGGGAAAACCTTTAGTTGGTATCCTTCAGCATCAGCACGGCTTGCATTGAATACTGTCAGAGTAACCTCCCGGCTAGAGAATGCAGAAAAAGTGGTCGCAAAGGACTCCACCATGGACGCGAGGTCCAAAATTATGGTCCCATTCTCATGTAAAAAGGTAGGAGTGCCCTGCTATAACTTGTCCCGAATCCTTTTGACTCGCTTCGACGCTTCCACACTTGGAAAGGAGGCTATTGTGCTATTCGCACAATAGCCTCCTTTCCAAGTTCTTTTATTTTTTCATACAAAATTGAATATTTATATATACATATGCAAATTTATCTTTCTTTTAATAACCTACTTTTTCATATGGAATTCATATATTGTATTTAATTTAATTTATTTATTTACTCATTAATAAGAAGATGACCTCTAGAAAAAAAAAAATTATATTAATTATCTGTTATAAATTATTAAAGGTGACTTTACCAAGCTATGTATTAAAATGAACGGTGACTCTTACTTATTATTTCTACCTTTATAATCAATTGATGTCAAATAAACCTATTCATGCAAAATACCTATGCAAAGAAACGATGTCAATTCAGAATGTTTACGAACGTAAAACACATAATGTTGTTTAGGGCTGTGATAAATTTAGGAAAATTTCTTCTTCGTACTAAATTTGTAATTAGAAATGACCAAATTGCCTTACGTAAACTATTAGTTCATGATTTTGGGGTGCCATCGACATGTTTGGCCAAGCTATAACGGTGGGCTTTCAAATTGTCAGTTTAGTTATCATTGGGAGACTGTAAAGGTGTTGAAAATGGCAATCCCGATTGACTAAGCAGACTTTCTCTTTTAGAATCTGGAAAACAATGTGAGATTTACAAACCAATAAATTAAATGCAATGCGATATATTAAGGAACTGATTGGCATAAGGACGCGTGAACTAATTTTTTGTGTAAAATATGGTTTGCCTATCAATAAGAATGCCTTCCTAAAAGGAAAGCCTTGTAGACGGCATTTTGCAGTCAAAGCGAGGCATCTGATGTGGAGTGGAACTTGCAGAAGTCGCCCTGTGTGGAAGAGCGGAAGACAACTAGTCTTCGCTGTTGATATAACAGGCTAGTCTAAGATTTACCATTTTCTCCATCACATGCACACTCAGGAGGTTAGACAGATTAGGTCGAAAGGCCGGCCTAGTAGCTATTCACCACGAGTCTAGAAGGATAAACTCTGTGCAAATCGTGTTTAACAAATCTAACAGAAAAGCCATGCATCGCTCACCTAGGTCTCAAAAAATGGCATGAGGAGCATCGTTCGGACCAGGGGTGCAGTTCTCGCACAAGGCGAGACTAGAACGCAACTGACTCAAGGTAAACCTTTGTGGACGGGTTCTCTGCCTCCAGGGAAAACCTTTAGTTGGTATCCTTCAGCATCAGCACGGCTTGCATTGAATACTGTCAGAGTAACCTCCCGGCTAGAGAATGCAGAGAAAGTGGTCGCAAAGGACTCCACCATGGACGCGAGGTCCGAAATTATGGTCCCATTCTCATGTAAAAAGGTAGGAGGGCCCTGCTATAACTTGTCCCGAATCCTTTTGACTCGCTTCCACACTTCTGCTAGAGGAATCTTCCACTGAAGTGAAGACACGTATACGGCCAGGAAAAGGGGTGAGCCTGCTTCGAAATTTAGGGACCCTATCCCTATCTCGACAAAATTAAACAAGAAATCAAGGAATAGTTGTAAGGGTCTCAACAACCGTGCTATTATGTGGCGGAAGTCCTCTGCGACGAATTTGGCTGACGTGGTATGTACACAAAAATAACAGTATATCACCTATCCGGGGGCAGCTACACTGCTACTGCCTGAAAAGAGTTATATAATGCAAACTGAAAAATGGAAACATCATGCCGAGTGTAAATGGCGAATGATCCTCCCCGTTCCCTTCCCGTGGTGGTGGGGTCGCAAAACCTTTATATCTTTATGGCAGCGGGTGCGTGCCTAGCCAGATTTCTTGAAAAAGGATAGTTAATGGAGAACGGGAGTAGACGAGCCTATGTAGCTTCTCCCAGTTGGCCCTGAGCCTGCCGTTATTACATTGAAGGAATATACCCTCCAGAGCCACGTGCAGCGAATCTTTCAACGTGGCTGATTCCATTTTGGTGTTTGAAACCGAGTGCAGGTAAACCCTCAATGAATATGCTGCCATCTGTGACAGCGTAACCTTCTGTTTCATATCAAGTTCCAGGTCGGGGACATCCATGTGGCCTTCCTCCCCCATAAGACACCACGGATCCAATTTTAGGGTACTTTAGTCGAAGTCAAAAATTTCCCGGCAAACCGACCTCCATCGTGGAAGAGAAAGGGTAGGCACGCTGACTTCCTGCAATGTCAGAATACATGACTGTACATAGAACTACAGAGGTAACGACTCAAACTGAAGTGACCATATGTATGTCTGAACAGATATGCTTTGACAAAATCAAGTTTTCGCAACGCTACCTGTAGGGAAGTCGATATCCCCCTCTAAAAACAGAGGCCTTGTTCGGTAACTACAACGTCCTGGCATTTCGCGGCGTAACCCGATTACTTATCCCCCCCCTCTCCCTTTGCTTCGCTGGTCAATAAAAAGGCCTCGCACAACCACAACATGCACTAATCATCAGATTTCGGGTCCGGGGAGCCTAACATTAGTTAAACCGGCAATATTTCCCCTAAGAGTTGGGATTAAATTTCACTTCATAGACGAAATTAGAGGAGCCTTGACCAAAAGCCAGAAGATGCCTTTAAGTCTAAGTGAAAGACGCTCGGAGAAGCGCCCTTAGAGGAGGAGGCTTAATTTCTAAGACCTCATCCCCCCATCCTTCCCCTAACCCCAGTGGGGTGGTGAAGTATATAGGCGGATAACTGTAGAAGAAGCAGGAAGATCGAGTTAGTTATCGAGACGACGAAGTCTGGCTAGAGTGCCCGGCATCCCAAAGAAAGGGACAGAGAAGAAGCTCATCTTGAGACAGTTCCTGGTGGTCACACCGAAATTTAGTTTAGCTTGTATTGAGAAACAAGCTCAAGCATCTCTCGTCAGAGAAACCCCCTATCTTGGCGCGCAACAAAACCCAGAGATAGTCCTCGCCATTGAGAAATACCCCAAAGTAAACTCCCTCAAACACTCCCCATTCGTCAAAAGATTGACTCGTTTTGTTCATTGCTCCTCAAGCCTATCCCCGCGTCAGCCTAGCAGCTGGAGTATCGGTGAACGCGCCCACGCTTCTGGCCCCCCAAAACATTCTTTCGTTCACATAAAAATTAAGGCTAAGGTCAGTCCCCAGCCGGGCTCACGTGTGGTTGTTTTAAAGATAAATAAATTCCATTATTATTTTGAAGGTCAATTAGCGTTCAATTTTAAAGTGAGCTTTGGGTCAACCATTACTTTATATTCATTTGTTTAATTAGTAAGTCTTACTTAAACTCGTTTAATTCATAGCTGATAGTTTGTTTTGTTAGATTTCACTTTTTTACTTTTTATCATGTAATTAAAGATCTATTTTCTTAGAAGTATTTAATTCAATCATCGAAACGCTGAGCATGGCACTAGAAATCCTCAAAGATTAAAATAACCTAATAATAATATATTATAGCACTCTTAGAGAAAACGCCATCAAGGAGTTTTCGAAGTCCGTAACTAACCTATACGTACACCACCACTCGGTCCTTGCAATACCACGTCACTACCAAACAAAAGTATTAGTCACTGCACTAAAGCCATATAAGCAATGTCTAAATTATGCGTACCTATCTTGCTGTAGCAAATATTATCAATCGATAACCCTTTGTATCCTGACTCTCGTCTCATATAATCAATTAATACTTCTTACTGTTTAATAACACTACCACATAGAAAATTCAAGCTCTTTTCTGACATCCTCAAAGTAGAGCATATTTTCCAAGTTCTCTCGTTTATCTACTCAATTTAAACATATTGGAGGTTGAAACTATAAATTCTTTTCCACGCGCTATAAGCTGTTTTAAATCTTCAAGTACTAGACCGATTTACTGTAAAGCACGAGACGGGTGACGATTTAAAATTTACCTATTCCATTTCAATAATAATAGGAAGCAGATTTTGTTGACGTTATTATATTTGCAAAGAACTTCTGGGCTGTTGATTTTCTCCCTTAAACATCTGGTAACAATAGAAAAAAAAACAATAAAACGTGTGTCAAATAGAAGCCAGGGTTTTACTCAATATAATTTAGGAGTAGTAAATAAATACTGAATGGCATTTCTTAAACCGAGACACGGGAATGAATACGATAAAAAAAATACTGAAGTGGATATCAGGCAGATTTAATGCGTTGCTTTTTTCACATTAGAGTCACTCATTGGATTACAAAACCCGATCTATGTTCGAAAGACATACACTGAATATGCTCCACCACATCACCCATAACGAAACGGTCTGTGACCACATTTAGAAATACATAAAGTCCTTCCCCCTCCCTTCAGACTTTCATTATTTCAATCACTATTTTTCGTTTCTTTGTTTTACAATTTTAAGGTATTCTGTAGAAAAGAGGGGTTTGTATAGCAATTAATTATTTAGTAAGAAATTAATCCCATAATCACTTGAGAAATCTGGAAAATCGAAAGGCTGCATAGAATTGGCAATTCCTTTAACATTCAATAAGAAGATTTACAATCATATGACCAACGAGTTTATCATTGAAGTAATTATTTAAAGGAGAAGTATTAATATGATATTGAATTGAGGCGCAGTTGATAAATCTAATATATATTTTCAAAAGTCTTTATATATATATATATATATATATATATATATATATATATAACCATGAAGGCCTTCAAAGGTTACCATTGGGGTAATTTGACCCGGGGAGTAACATAAGCTACTCAGATTTGCAAAGGTGGCGTCACCTGTTTGTAAGGTTAGGTTAGGTTAGGTT